>JAZEWT010000021.1:9965741-9980296 GCA_036362905.1 Mordacia mordax
CCCCCCCCCTTTTCCTTAACTCTGCATCGTCATAAATCGTAGTTGTGACAATCGTCGTTACAGTAAACGTTGTCATTGTCGTTTTAATTATAATCATAATAAGCGTGGATCGCACAGTGGTATCACGGTGAGCCCACAGTTAGAATCCTGGGATCAATTCCCGGCTCAGGATAGATTTTTAAAAATTATTACAGCAGAGAGCACCCAGTAAGCTTGCAAGGTCTGAATGCGGTATTCCTGCGACACAACAAACGTAGGAACTGACCAACGCAACAATATTTACAATCACAGGGTAAATAAACAAACTCACAGCACTTCTTTGTGCAAATATGAAACACTAACCATAAGCATATTCTCCTCCGTATCCGTGGGGGTCTTAGTTGGGTTCTTCGATTTCCTACCACAGTCCAAAGGCATGCTGCCTAGCTTGATTAATTGTTGTGCCGATTAAATTGTCCCCGTGGCCTGAGATGTTGTCACTTGCTACCCCTCCACCTTAAAAAGAAGCTGCCTGACCAGGAAAGATGGACTTTGGTCCGGGAAGCTGAGATGCTGGTACCGGCGGTGTCAACATCGGGTTCGAGGTTGCACGTGGGGGGGTCTTTGTTTCGTGCGAGGAGCGGTGGCGCAGTGGTTAGCGCTCTGCGCTATGAGCTCTATTCCCGCTCAGAGACTGACATCAATGACGATATTCAGAACCGGTCCTGGGCCTCTTCCTAGGTAGACTCGGCCTCAAATAAGTACCTGGTGCGGTGTGTAAGCGTTGTCACTAAATAGACAAAGGCGGCTGTGCGGGCGCTGCACATCCATCACCTCTTGTACCGTGCCGGCCTTTTTGGTGCCATTCGCAATCGTACTTGACCTGACAGCCCATTAAATCCCTTACGGGGCAGCTTTGTCAATATCGGGAGCTGTGGTGTAGTGGTTAACGCCGTGCGTTACAAACCCGGCGGCGGCTAGATCAGTTCGATTCTCGGACACGGCCAACATCGGTGATGGTGCGCCTTCCCCGAGGTAGATTCAGCCCAAAATGCCCACCTGATCGGATATACGTAAAAGACTGGTAGTAGGGAGGCAAAGGCGGATGGACAGAGTACTTGGTTACACGACACCACGCTTGTCTTTTTAGGTGCTCAGTTACAGCACCGTGAAAGTCCATACGGGCTGTCATTAGCTTGGTGCTTGTGTGAACTGGATGACGTGCAATGTGTCGCTGATAGGATCCCTTCTGTATAATCTCGGCTATTATCGGTGCGTGCGTGTGCTGTGCGTGGGGCTGGTCACCCACACCCACGTGTGCGGTGCTGGCCTCCATAGCTGTTGCTTGCTAACAACACTTGACCCTGCGGTCTATGAAGACTGAATACGGGTCTTTGTCTCGCTTATTTTTGTGTGTGCATCAGTGTGCGTGTATATGTCCGTGTCTGTCTGTATATTCGTGTATATATCTGTTCGCTTTTAGCACTTGACCCTACTTGACCCTCCAGTCTGTTAGATCTATAAAGGGGATATTTGGTATTGTGTGTATTCCTGAGTGTGTGTATCCGTGTGTGTTTGTGCTAGTCATCTCAGTCAGACTAACCATAACCTGAGTCTGTCTCTTCACCTCTCGTCGGCGAGTCTTCGACACTTCACGTGACTTCAAGCTGCACATGTCCTGGCACATGTGTTGTGGTGACGTCACCGCCACGAAGTGGAGAATGGCGGTTGTTGTTGTATCCATGTGTGTGCGTGTCCGTGTGTGTGTGCGTGTGTGTGTGGTGTCGCCGATAAGGATGCATTGCGGCGAGCACACACAATGTTGCCAGCTGAATGCATGGCTGCCTTCCCCTCGCCGCTCTGTGGTTTCCTCACTTCACCTCTATAATGATGTGAGTCGCTCTGGATAAGGGAGTCTGCTAAATCATAATTAATAGTGAAAACACCCACACTGGGGAAAAGGGGGCAGAACGTTGGCGCAGCGAGTAGTGCTGTCGCTTCACAGCAAGAAGGTCCCGGGTTCGCTTCCTGGCTCGGGTGCTGTGTGGAGTTTGTGTGTTTTCTCTCTCTCTCTGATTCCACCCTGGAGTCACCCGCTGGGGGTGAGCGGAGCCAGAGAATTCCAGAAGATGCCAATTCTTCACGAGTGAGCACGTGAGTGATGACATCACAACAACCTCATAGACAAAGGGACTCAGGGCCCAAGCGTTCTCCTAAAGCTGCTCGTCCCAAATTCGGGCGAGTTCCTGATGATGTTGATTGCAATTATCAGTGAAACGTCGTACTTCATTGTAAATGTTGTGGGTTTTCTCTCCAGCGCACCGGTGCACTGAGATAGTGAAGAATTGGCACGTTCTGTTCAAGTGACAAACCTTACTGATTGGCTGTGTCGTGTGGTGGAGGGTTTAGAACACAATTTTTTTTACGTGACCTACACCAAAAAAATGGATTATGTCGATACAGTACAACACTTTTCTGCTGGTGCAGCATTACTTGCTTATGGACTAACTTGCTTCCGTACAAACAAGGACCTTCTCTCTCAGGCGCTGAGGTTACTGCTGTGGTGGACTATCCTATTATAGCCCTGTATAGGTCGTCCTTGGGCCCTGTGTCTTCCAGGATAGGTTCCAGCTGATAATGACTGACCCCCACCGCCCTTCCTGCGAACCTGCATAATTTATAATAATAATTGCATATCGACAGCGCTTTTCACTCGAGGGTCAGAAAGCGCTGAACAGATCTGCTGAGAAAACGGCATGTCAACATGAACATAAGAACGGCAAATCAGCAACAATAATGTTTTTTGGGTTTGTGTTACAATCTGAGATGTGGAGAGAACGGCATGTCAACAACAAGATCAGGACAGTTCAACTGAAAGTCAAATAGTAGCAATAAATTATAGGACATAAAATAAGCGATAAAAAAAATAATTCTTCAACAAACAAGGAAGGAATAAATGTTCCTGAGCAGGCGCAGAGTCTTGAGACGAGATTTGTAGATGCCTAGGGACTCAGCTGATCGAATCTCCAATGGAAGGGCAGTGCGCTTGAAGGCTCTGTCACCCAACAAATGGAGGTGCGATCTGGACACATGCAGCAAACCCGTATTGGAGGATCGAACTTGTCTTGTTGAAGAGGATACCTGAAATCGTTCACGGATGTACATTGGAGCAGCGCCAGTGAGAGCCTTGAATGTGAGAAGGAGGATCTTTAATTCAATCCTGTATTTAACCAGTAACCAGTGGAGAGACATCAGTACTGGGGATATGTGATTGTGGATGGGTTTGTGAGTGAGAACTCTAGCAGCCGCATTTTGCACACGTTGAAGACGATTGATTAGGTAGCCAGGTGTGCCAGGGAGCAGAGCATTGTAGTAACCGATTCGTGAGGAGATGAGGATGTGCATTAGCTTCTCAGCATCAGCGGGTGACAGGATGTTGCGCAGTCTGGCTTTATTTCTGAGATGGAAGTAGGCTACCTTTGTCATCTTGCAATCTGTGTCTCTAAGGTGAGTGAGGAATCAAGTGTCACACATAGAGTCACACATGTCATTGGCATAGCAATGGCTGTATGTAGATGCTGAAGAGGAGTGGGCCGAAATCTGAACCCTGAGGAATTCCAGACAAAACAGGATGGATCTCTGAGTTTTGTCCTCCGAGGCTGACGAACTACTTCCGGTCGGAGAGGTAGGAGCTCAACCAATGCAGGGCACAGCCAGAGACCCATTACCCTCCAATCGCTCAATTAAGATCGGGTGGTCAATGGTATCAAAGGCAGCGCTCAGGTCCAGGACAAGAAAACTTGGCAAGCCTTCGACAGCAGTGACAAGTTGGTGATTAACTACTTTTACCAGAGCAGTTTCGGTACTATGGTCGAATCTGAACCCAGATATTAATAATAATAATAATTGCATTTTTAGAGTGCTTTTCACCTGAGGGTCAAAAAGCGCTGATTTGAAGGGATCGAGGAGGTCATTGTTGGGAATGTGTTGCTGGAGTTGCGCGGTTGCTGCACATTCAAGGACCTTCGAGATGATTAGTAGATTTGAGAATGGGCGATAATTATCAGGGATGTTGCATTATAGGGCCAGGCTTTTTAAGCAGGGGGGTAACTGCGGTACATTTGAATAGTGGGGGAACGATACCATAAGAAGGTGGCAAGGGATTTGAAGTTTGCTCGAATGATTTTGGATGGGAGCTGGTCCAGGGAGCATTTTGTGGAGTCACATCCTGGGTAGAGTCCCGCCTTTCGTCCTGTGTCTGCTGGGATAGGCTCCCCACGACCCTGCATAGGATTAAGCGGGTGCTGATACTGAACTACTGAATATTGCTGGGTCAGGGGGCAGCAGCGGGGGCAACAGGTGCATCGGGGGCAGCAGGGGCAGCGCGTGCAGTGTGTGCGGCGGGTGCAGCGTGGGCAGCAGGTGCATAGGGGGCAGCAAGTGCAGTGAGGGCAGCGGGTGCAGCGGGGTCAGAGGGGGCAGCGGTGGCAGCGGAGGCAGCCACCAATGAAATGCGTTACCAATCACACACGTGTTGGTGCAGGTGTGCCACGAATCGATGTGTAATGGCAATTGCTCTCCCGAGCTACTCTTTCGGGATGGCGTTGTCGAGCGTTCCTCGTTTCTTCGCGACGTTTCGACTCCCACGCTGAAAGCATCGTCAAGCTTGACGATGCGACGCTTAATAGTTGTTGTTGAGTTGGAAACCCGGATGGAACACACGCAGAGTCGGGGGATAGAACACAACCTCGACCACAAGAAGGTGTCTGGGAAGTGAACCACCTCGGGCACGAACTTGTTTCTCTGATAGGGGTAGTTATAGGAGCCAGTATTAGAGATAGCAGACAGTGTTACAGATAGGAGTCAGTGTTAAAGATAGGAGACAGTGTTAGAGACAGAGGAGCCAGTATTAGAGACAGGAACCACTGTTAGTGACAAGAGCCAGTGTTATAGATAGGAGCCAGTATTATAGACAGGAGCCGCTGTTTAAGACAGGAGCAAGTGTTAGAAATAGGAGGCAGTATTATAGATAGGAGCCAGTGTTAGAGGCAGGAGCCAGTGCTAGAGACAGGAGACAGTGTTAGAAACAGGAAACAGTGTTAAATACAGGAGCCAGTGTTCGAGATAGGAAACAGTGTTAGAGATAAGAGACAGTGTTAAAGACAACAGCCAGTGCTAGAGACAGGAGACAATGTTAGAGATATGACACAGTGTTAAAGATAGGACACATGGGGTGACAAAGAGATCAAGGCGATGATGCCTCGGGCAGAAGGATTGCCACTTTATCGGACATCGGAAGGAAAAGCTTTTTTTTTAAACCCCACAAATCAGGGCCAAATCGTTTCACGCAGAGCTCGCTGTCTGTATGCATTATTAATGAAGAGAAGAGCTCATCAGATACTAATTATTTTGTGCCCGTTCATTAAATTCCATATGCTCCGAATAACGATAATACAGAGCCACAACACAATTCCCGTCTCGGCTAATCAGCACGTGGCAGCCTGCAGCTCGGTTCAGCGTGAAGTTAACTGGCATGAGCCAGGTGTTCTCAAGCACCTTCATTCACTCTCCCCGCGTCATCCTCCCTTGCGTCGCGGTGAAGATCGAGCCTATCCCGGCAGACACAGGGACCAAAAGTCAGGGCTTTAGCCACGACCAGGCACCAGTCCATCGCAGTGGCACTGTGGGTAATCTAGTCAGCAGGCGAATTAACCTACGCAGCAGTACGTTTTGGGGCGGTGGGAGGAAACCGGAATACCCAGCAAAACTGAAGCGGACACGTGGAGAACGCGCAATCTCCACGCAGAAAGGCACCCGCTTATTCATTACTCTTTTGTAACGTCAGAGAGTTAGAAGTGATGTTTTCCAACAGGACATGGGGAAGAAATCAGGGTCAACTCAGCACGTCATCAGAAAACGTCACCATCAAGGAACGTCAGAAGAACGTGTTACATGCTTGGGACAAGACAGTTCGGAGGGTAGGTACTCTGCAAGTCCACATCATAGGGGATCAGGATGCCTCCTAAGCCCTGATCCCTCTGAGCATTGTCTTGTGACTCCGTGACAGGGTGGGTGGGAGAGCGGGCGAGCGGGCGGGCGAGCGGGCGGGTGGATTTGAAGGCTCAGACCCAGTGTCACGAGGCAAGAGGATATGGACTTTTGACTTTTTAGTTCGATATTATTCCTCCTCCTTCTCCTCCTCCGAAGGAAATTGTTTCCACCAGTGCCACTGCGATGGACTGCTACTTGATCGTGGCTAAAGCCCTGCCTTGCACCCTGTATCTGCCGGGATAGGCTACAGCCCTCAAAGTCCCTCGAACGCATTAAGCGTTATTGATAATGATGATTTGATGGCACCGTTACATCTCTTTGTCTAAGCAATGATGAATATCCCTCCGGCGTCTTGGTCACTGAAATTAATTCACCATACTTAATAATAATAAAACTCTACAACTTATAACTCTCCGCAATTTCAATCACTCTCGAAGAGAGAGGAGAACGACTTTCTTAGGCGTGAGGAACTTCAGAGAAGCGGGTGAGGTGGAAGGCAGGCAGGCGGTTAGCCAGCGTCAATTTTCGTCAGAGTGCATTCTATATATTGTAATCTTATCGGCCTATTCAGTAATATATTGTTTTTTGTTATGGGGGAAAAAAACTGGAGAAGCCGACGGAAATCTACGCAGAACAGCGGCGGAAAACACGCAAACTAAACACAGAAAACGCGCGCCTGTGGTGGGAATCGAACTGCCTCGGGCAGAACTTTCTCTCTGTGAGGAGGCGCGGATGTTACAGGAGCATAGACTTTGTAGTAGAGATGGTGATAGTTGCCAGTGTTAGAGATAGGAGCCGTGTTAGAGACAGGAGCCAGTGTTAGAAATAGGAGGAAGTGTTCGAGATTGGAGCCAGTGTTAGTGATAGGAGAAGTGTTAGAGACAAGTCAGTGTTAGGGACATGAGCCAGTTTGAGAGATAGGAGCCAGTATTAGAGATTGGAGCCAGTATTAGCCGCAAGAATTGAACCGCCTCCGACAGACCTTTGTCTATGTGAGGAGGCGGCGGATCTTACAACTGCACCTACGTATACACGCCGGCGAGACGCGAAATTTAGGATTCACAGAAGCAAATGATCGCTCTCACTTCCATCCTTGGCACGAGGCGTGCACATCCATTCTCTCGCCGCATCCTTGAATTGAGCAGGTAATCTTCGCCTGAACCATTCCGGGGAATCACTCCAATTTAGACTTTCAAGGACGCCGGCATAATTCTGCTCGCACAATGCGGTGTTCCATTCATTTTTATTATTGCTATCATCATCGTCCTCATATTATTATTTTTCTGTAATAATTGGCCCTGACGTTCATAACTTGAGTGCATTCCAAATCACCCAAGGCCTTATTCCTGTGACGGGGGGTTGGTTGAGTCAATGTTATTCCCCCCTGCTCCCCATCTCCCCCCCGCCCCCCGTTATGCCCCCCCCCCCCCTTGGTTCTCCTCCCGTCGCTCCCCCCTGCTCCTGCCCTCGTGTGCCCAGGACAAGGTTAGACATATATAACCCTTTCCTCGCCTGATGGACGACTGGAACGCAGACAGATAGGCAGGTGCTTGCCCCTAGCAGCGCTTGAGCCTACAGTCTTCTGACGCTCCTTTGGGAGCTTCGTCTGTTGCTGTGCGAGTCACGGGAAAGGTAAGCCGCACCACGTGGTCTTGCGATAAGAGCGACTTCTGCCAGTGTTGCGCGTGATAGCAGCGGCATGTTGAGGAGTAGGCCAAGCGTGCTCTAAAGGAGAGGCTTTCTCGAGCTTCCCCTATAGGAGATACTGTCCTCTACAACAGGGATTCTTAACATTCTGCTCCTCGACGCCCGCTTGGCCCACTTGGATATGGTCTCCCCGGAGGAGACCATATCCAAGTGGCCCCCTCGTGGTCGTTGAGGGTATAGTAGGTGATTCTGAAAATATATATAATTCTAAAATATGTATCATATAAACCAATGAAATTTGAGAATTAGCTGTACTTTGATGCCCGTTGATATATAAGTTGGACTTCCGGCAAGCACAGGTAAGTGTAGAAATTGACCGATTATATAATATATAGGCGGCGATGGACCGGCGTCCCGTCGTCGGGTGTATTCCTGCCTTACGCCCTATGTTTCCGGGATAGGCTCCGGCTTCACCGTGACCCTATATAGGATTAAACGGTTTCAGATAATGAGATGAGATGAGACTGTGAGAGGCATGCCATGCCATGTGGCAACTCGACAGGGACAAGCAGGTGCTGGACAAATCTCTCCCATGCAAATGACCTCTTCTCGACGACACGAGACCCAGCCCGGCACGCCTGGTGAGCTTGACTCAAAGATCAGGCAGAGAACGAGTGCAACAGACCTGTCGTATCAGTTCGCGGCCAGCGAGAGCCACCTCAATCCCCACGTGAGCACCATGGTACCCTCAGCTTGAGGCCAGTGCGACATATCCTGTGGTGCGGCTCGGCTAAGCTCAGGCGAGCTGCCTCGTGATTACTTGGTCACCGAGAGCGTCTCTGGATGTAGCTGCAATGACATCGGGTGAGCACTGTTCGCCACACGAGCAGCTTCAGTTCTGTTCGTCGCACCACTAGTCAGCGACTCTGATATCGGGGACCCGTTGACACCAGCAGGTTGATTGAGTGTACGTATCCATCTGGACTGGACTGACAAGTGATGTGTAGAGAGTTAGCCGTCTACATTATAGAGTTAGTGCTTGCTGTGTATGCCTGGGAGAGCGGGGTACAAAGAGCGAGTTTAATAGCTATTATGTATATGTGCTTAGGAGAACGCTAACTGGATGTGATCTAAGGGGCATTAGGCACAGAATGCGTGTTGAGTGCTCAGGTGTAAAGGAGTGCGCCACCCACTGAGGAATGACGGGGAGCATGATAAATGTGGTGTGTTAAGTGGCATGTAACCCACCTGGATAGGGCAGGGGTATTAGAGTGTACCACTCGTTTGGGACCGGTAGGGGAAGTTTGATAATTGTACCGTTGCTATACGGACAAGCATGATAATTGAACTGTTGTTATATGAACCAGTTCCATCATTGTTACTGTTATGTATGCAGAGAGAGGAAATAACAACCCAAGAATAAATTGTGAGTTTTGTTCTCTGCCCATAGTCTACCTCACCCATACATTAACATTTTGAGAGTTTGTCGTCCGGGATTTTGTAACGATTAATAAATGAATACGGATTGTGTTTTGACCCTGGTCTGCAGTGTGAGTTCCTGGAGATCTGACTGTAATTATGTAGGTTTTCACAGCTCGATGCATGATGATTGCTTCGAAAAGCTGCTCTCTCGGGACAGCCGTGTCGCTCGCTTCCTCTTCTCTTCTCGCGACGTTTCGCCTCACATGTTAGAGGCATCCTCAGGCGCAGTATGTGTGTGTAGTGCCTTTTGCTCCTATATATATGGGTACTATGTATGTGTCGAGTCATATTTTTGTTGTGTGGGGTCTACATCTGAATCACTTTAACACTAATCTCCTTGTCCTATTCACACCCTGGAACTGCGATAACCTCCTCCTGCTTTGTCTGTGGCTCATCCCCTAATTTACAACTCATGAAAGAACCTCCCACACACCTTGTGATCCCTCTCTGATGTCCACACCCCATAGCTCTATATCTGTGCATTACTGACTTCAAAAACTGGCCTCCAGGTTTGGCTAAGCTTTATATTAATTTCTTGTTTTCGGTTCATTGTCTTTTTTGTCTTGTGAATCACAATTGCTTCATGAATTACTCTGAAACCTTTGTGGTCTGACTCTGTCGCATCTTCCACACTACACCAAAGGCACCAGCTCTTCAATCGCCCACAGAAAGGGAGCATTCCGTTTTTGAGTTCCCACATTGCTATGGCCCGTGCCAAGAGCGGGCTAACCGCCCATTCAATTGTCACCCATGACAGCTGAGGACTCGTCCGTGACATTGTACAGTACCGATGTTGGTTTGTCGCAAATTGATGTGTCATGAGAATCACTCTACATAGCCATTTTTTCGAGATATCCATGTCGAAATGTTCCTCATCTCTATACTCGACACAGCTTCTTCGAAAAAGCAGTTATGGAGAGCAATTCTCATGTCATTATATTCACGTGAGATGTTCTGCTGAGGGGGAAATGTTACTTTGTAAACCACCCTGCAGAGACAGAGCAGTTGTTGTTGGATCACTACTGCTAAGTTCTGCGTCCCTTTCCGTATCACATCTCGAGATGTATTTCTCTCCTGAGCTGAAAGCTGCTCCACAGCCCGCAAGGTCTACCATGCCCATACATTAGCAGAAGCACATATGGTTTACCATACAGTCATTTATTTCATTGGATTGGCTATAGCAATGTATTGCATTGGCTATTGTATGTACTGATGATTGCTTCGAAAAGCTGCTCTTTCAGGATAGCCGCGTCGATCGCTGTGGATAGTTCTCTGAGGAAACCGAAGAACCCGGAAGAAATCAATTCAGAACAGGGAGAGAGAACTCACACTCCGCACAAAGAAGCGCCCGAGGCGGGAATCGAATGGTCTCGGGCAGGAGCTTCTTTCTTTGAGGAGGTGTGGATGTCACCACTGCGTCCTCTTCTTCTTTGCTCTACATCGACACGGTGTCGACGTCGACCCCTAGTGGGCTTTTCATGGCTGTGGTCGCCGAGGTGACCTACTGCACGGTTTGCCAGACCACGTGCAGAACCACTGCGTCACCATGGCAGAAATAGCAATATGAGACAGTGTCGGAGATAGAAGCCAGCATCAGCGATATGAGCCAGCGTTGGAGAAATTATTCGGTTTTAGAGGTGGGAATCGAACTGCCATGGAAACAGACAGGTGGCTCTGCTACTGCGTGCGACTCTATGTGACCCAACGTTACTACGGAGGCAGCAGCAGGAGTTAGTGGATCACACACTGATGGAGTGAGACTCCAATGGGGTCGAGGAGGAGCTGAACCCCGGCTCGCCAAAAGGCAGTACAGCAAGTGAGACCAATCGCAATCTGTTGCCAACTGTAGATGGGTAGAGTGTTTCGCCTCCTTCCAGTTTCCTCCCACTCGTGCAATAAACACTCGCTACCAATAAATAACTGAAAAGATATTTGAAAAATAAAACCTCAAGCAGCAGGTACCGTAAAGGTTCCAATTAACAATGTTATACTCACAACCTATATATGTTACACTACCATTAACCAGAGTAATACAATTCTAATTAGAAGCAATGCATCTAATAGCAGCAAAGAAGCAGTGAAATAAAATAATTATTTGCTTTCAAAGTCCGTTCAAGCGAGGTTTAACTGAAACCTCTGAAAAATGTTCCACCCTCTCATTGTGGCTCTCCGGGACAAATATTAGGAATGAATCAGCTATTTAGGGCGATTATCAAAGATCATGAATGTTAGCGCTTTCAAAAATATATACGTTTAGTCAATGAGAATTGCTGTCCATAGTTACTCTTACAGCATAGCCACGTGGAGTGTTCCCTCTCTCTCGTTCGTCACGTTTCTCCTCCTAGAACGCCTGAGTATGTCTCCAACGTGGGAGGCGAATCCTTGCGAATGAAATGGAAGGAACATTCGAGACGGCTATCTCGAAACAGCAGCTATGGAGAGCAATCATACAACACTAAGTTTATATCATTTTCTTGAATCCCTGCATCAGTAATTTATTGAATACGAACCATTGTATTCAAGGCGTCATCCGTTTGATAATCGCCATCATAAAGAGCAGTAGCAATAGACTGAGCATTGATTTGTTGGTATGAGCATGGAAATATTATTCACTTATTTTGTCATCACCATACGTTGTATAAAGTAATTTTCGTCATTAAAAATTTTTCATTATAAATTGATTGTCGCGGAGTTTTGAAGATCAGATATGATTACCGTTTAATTTTATTATCATCATCACTTTCACCCTTGCATCGCCAACGGTTCCGCAGTGGGAAGCCTCTTCACTCTCCCCATACGCCCTCCTCCCTTATATAACTCTCTTCATCATATACTTTGTGGCGTGCCACCTCTGCTAATAGTTTGGTGTCAATCTGAGTGGGGGTATGTATATATTCGAATCTAATTGAATGTGTGCGCCTTATAAATTAAAACTGTTTTGAAGGGGATGTGGGTCACACGGTGTAAATGGTTGCACATATTGTAGATTGTATTTCTTGTATATCTTGTTATTGGAAAATTTGCTCGGAGGAGTAGCAATAACATCGGACTTAAAATTTAAAAAAAAACGTCGTCTCCCCAAACTCCCCACTCTACCCACTCTCTCCTCACTCTGCCCACTCTCCCTCCTCTCTCTCCACATTCTCTACACACTCCTCCCTCGAGCCGTAATAAACCTACATCGGTACAATGTATGCCTTGTGCTTGAAACTGATTAGCTCACACCATCGTTAGACAATATCTCACCAGTGTTATACCTTATCTAACTAGTGTGAGACCTCGTCTCACCAGTGTTAGTAGACTTCGTCTTATCAGTGTTCGATCTCGTCTTACCAGTGTTAGACCTCGTCTCACCAGTGTTAGACCTCGTCTAACCAGTGTTAGACCTCGTCTCACCAGTGTAGCATCTAGTCTCACCAGTGTTATACCTCATCTAACCAAAGTGTTAGACCTCGTCTAACCAGTGTTAGACCTCGTCTCACCAGTGTTAGATCTCGTCTCACCAGTGTTATACCTCATCTAACCAGTGTTAGACCTCTTCTCACCAGTGTTAGACCTCTTCTCACCAGTGTTAGACCTCGTCTCACCAGTGTTAAACCTCGTCTCACTGGCGTGAAATAAAACGTTATCAAAAGGCACTGATTAGCTCACACCATCGTTAGACAATATCTCACCAGTGTTATACCTTATCTAACTAGTGTTAGACCTCGTCTCACCAGTATTAGTAGACTTCGTCTTATCAGTGTTCGATCTCGTCTTACCAGTGTTAGACCTCGTCTCACCAGTGTTAGACCTCGTCTAACCAGTGTTAGACCTCGTCTCACCAGTGTTACATCTAGTCTCACCAGTGTTATACCTCATCTAACCAAAGTGTTAGACCTCGTCTAACCAGTGTTAGATCTCGTCTCACCAGTGTTATACCTCATCTAACCAAAGTGTTAGACCTCGTCTCACCAGTGTTAGATCTCGTCTCACCAGTGTTATACCTCATCTAACCAGTGTTAGACCTCTTCTCACCAGTGTTATACCTCGTCTCACCATTGTTAAACCTCGTCTCATTAGCGTGAAATAAAACGTTATCAAAAGGCAAGTAGCGCATGGAGAATGTCAATATCAAACCATTAATATCTCGTGTCGCACTCTTTTAACTATTTTTGGAAACGATACAGGAGATATTAAAATGTTATAACACCAAATATAAACTCTTGACAAGCCATCAGGTTTGCAATAACCACACGTGCTTGTCATAAAGCACAAGCATGTTTGGTTCTTGTGTGATTCCTGTAGAGCTAATCCCGTGTACAATTTTTTTGGTGTCTGAGCATCTTAACACCTCCTGTCTTATCGCCAGACACGGTAAAACAATTTCACTGATTTCATTATCCGAATACCTGCATGAAGCGCATTGTTTATCCGATTTTGTTGGCTTGCAACGTCGGTCGAAACCTCTGAGCAGTCCGACAGGAGACGTTACATTGAGCGACGGGCTCGCGATCAATGATCGCACAGGTTTTCATCTTTCCTGCAGGGTATGGGTTCGCGTCCCAGGTAGGGCCACTTCAGTCCCGCAAAGATCTGCTATGACTAGGATGAGATGCAGCCAGTCCATTGCAGGGCACCGGGAGAAATGTAGTCAGCAGGCCAATTAGTGCAGGCAGCATCGTGTCTTTGGGCTGTGGGAGGAAACAGGAGTACCCTGCAAAAACCCACTAGGATACGCCGGGGGGTAGGGGGCATGAACGCCCTCGTCGCAATCTCAATTGAGACAGAGATGTAGTGAGATGGGAGATGTAGACAAGAGATGCAGCGAGATCACAGAGGAGATCTAGGGAGATTACAGAAGATAGATGCAGACCCGAGATGGATACGCAGCTCAATGAATCACGTTAATGATCTTCTTATCGCCCGGCGCACCAACCCGCGTTGACCATAATGGTGACATATGGAGCCGAGCGAGGTACGGCGCGTTCCTCCCGC
This sequence comes from Mordacia mordax, assembly GCA_036362905.1. Taxonomy (NCBI): domain Eukaryota; kingdom Metazoa; phylum Chordata; class Hyperoartia; order Petromyzontiformes; family Petromyzontidae; genus Mordacia; species Mordacia mordax. The sequence goes on from JAZEWT010000021.1 coordinate 9,979,878, forward strand.
GCTCACAGAGCACCGCACACTGCCACACAGCCCCGCGTAGTGTTCATTAAAACAAAAAGGGAGAGCAATTAAAATAAACGTTACGTTCATTCATTGTTCATTTCAGGGCATAGGAAGTGAAGAAAGTTTCTCAATTAATGCCCGTGGGACAAATTATACCGTGTGCAGTCTATATCACAGTTACGGTCGGGGCGGCAGGGGGTCTGTGGTGACATCTCCTCCTTATCATCCTCCTCCCAGAAAGAAGGTCCTGCAAGAGGCGGTTCGATTCCCGTCTCGGGTGCCTTTCTGTGTGGAGGTTCTGTTTTTTCTCCTCTCTTTCTGCGGGACTTTCCTCGGGGTCTCCCATTTCCTCCCAACACTAAACAAATCCATCCATCCATCCATCTTCTTCCGCTTATCCGGTGCCGGGTCGCGGG
>JAZEWT010000021.1:10028182-10049088 GCA_036362905.1 Mordacia mordax
ACGTTTTCCTCGCTACGCCTCCATATCCATGCCTCGTCCATTACCGAGGCATGGACTTTGCGCTGCGCGTTTCAAACTGAATTATTATTCATTGTATGAAATCTCTTACCAGTACGGTAGCATCGCAACCTCCGTTCCCATCTGTGCCGTACTGAAGGCTGCGGCCGCTTCTTACTGCTACACCGGTACAGGAACGTTCAGGCATCCTTCCACCTCTATACCTGGGTCTGTGCCATGAATTCCTGATAGCGAGTCTTCTACACAAGTGCCGTGATGACGTCACTGCCACGTCGTGGAGAATGGCGGCCGTTGTTTTAAAGTGTGATAACAATAATTGCGCTTTTCAACCGAGGGTCACAAAGCGTTGCACAGAGCTGTGGAGACAACGACGCATTAACATCAGGGTACAGCAATTAAGTAATATAATGACTGAATCAATTAAGAGCGGAAAATAATAAATAAGATAGTGCCTTTCTGTGTGGAGTTTGCATGTTCCCCCCATGTCCACGTGGGTTTTCGCTGGGCACTCCGGTTTCCTCCCACAGTCCAAAAAACATGCTGCTGCATAGGTTAATTGGCTTGCAGACTAAATTGCTCGCAGTGCCCGTGATGGACTGGCATCCGATCGTGGGTATATCCCTGCCTGGCGCCCTGTGTCAGCCGGGATAGGCTCTGGCTCACCGCGACCCTGTACAGGATTTAGCGATTCTGACAATGAGATGAGATGAGATTATTAAACAAATAAAGAAATGAATAAGCCCCCCCAAAAATGTTATTGTTGCTGATTTTCCATTCTAGTGCCGTTGTTGTTGGCGTGTCGTTCTCTCCGCAGCTCTGTGCAGCGCTTTGTGACCTTCGGGTGAAAAGCGCTCGATAAATGCAATTATTATTATAAGTGTTTTGAGCAGGTGCACGTCAACAACGAGCCATCATCCAAGCACACAGCAGCGAGCAGCATCAACAGTCCTAGCCAGAGTACTTCAAGGTCTCAAGGAACAAGTGAGTCTTGAGACGGGATTTAAATAATTCCAGGGACTCAGCTGACTGAATCTCCAATGAAAGGGCGGGCATTCCAGAATCTAGGTGCAGCGCGTGAGAAGGTTCTGGATGTGTGATAGAGTGAAAATTATTTGACACAATACTAATAATAACAGTGGAGAACAGCTGGCGCATCTGTTGGCTACGTCATTGACACATTACCGGGACCCTTCGGTGACCTGCCAGCAGCGAGCCGTCCACGTGTCACGTGACAGCCTCAGGGTGCACCTAGCCTGGCACATGCTCCGCAATGACGTCACTTCCACAGTGTCGTAGAGTGTACATGTCTGTGGATCCGTGGCAAGGCGCACGTCGCTTCCATCCTCTCGGCAGTGACGAGTGCACCCGGTTTTTTGCGGGGGTTTTCGTCGAGTACTTCAGTTCCCTACCACAGTCAAATTACCTGACGCATAGTTGAATTGTCCTGACTAAATTGCCCCCACTGTACTAAGATGTTGTATCGCGCTTACCCATCGATCCCAGACAACTGTTGAAAAAGACCACATAGCTCCATGGTTCCTTCCAGCTTAATCACTGTGCTCCGCGAACCTGGCCAACTGAATTTTATCATCTGTGACTAGAATCGAACTCAGCTATAAATACTACCCGTGCAGATATCACTCGCGATTGATGTCAGCAATTGATGGATATTTGCAACGTCAAGACGTGCATAGCCCACCTGTGTAATCACGGCACAAAGACAAAGGTCCCTCGTATAGCCATGACAGACGGTACGGTCAAGTGCTGTTAGCTAGTGCCTATGAAAACCAGCACTTCGCTCGACAGCGTGCCTGACCAGCACAACGCCCGGCCGCCTTTGTCTCCCTAGTGTCGACGTTTAGACATCGCGCCGTTTAAGGCTGAGTCGACCCAGGACCAGTTCGGAAAATCGGTGCTCAGTGCAGCGCAGTTACTGCTATATTACCGTTCCCCACACACCACACCCCCCCCCCACACACACACACACAAATTCGCTTGCACGGAAATTACATACGGTCTCACAGCGTCCCATCTTTCTTATTGCCCTGCCTTGCGCCCTATCTCTGCCGGGATAGGTTCCGGCTAACGGTGACCGCCTTACAATAGTGAGCGGATATGAACAGCGGATGGGTGTAGGATTAATTCCGAACCTGCAGCTGCATTTGTGAAAGACGAGAGATATTTTGTGCCGATCAGCTGTTGGCGGTATCAGAGTTGACACTTGCTCATACACGCGGGTTTATATATAACCCAAGAAAAACCTTGGCTCGTTCCCGGCATCTGGGTCAGTGTCACTTCGCCCCTAGGATCAAATCGAAAACATTTACCCCTTCAAGAGTCGCTTATCAGTCTCCACGCGCTCTACAAAGGATTCGTTTTTCTATAGTGGGAACACGTGGAGGCGCCTGTGTGTGTGTGTGCAGCGGTGGTGCGGTAAGGAACGCTGCCGCCTCATAGTAAAATACCCGGGTAAGACTCCCGGTTTAGGGTGTATTTACTGTGAGCAGGTTGCATGTTCTCCCCGTGTCTGCGCAGGTTTTCGACAAGTACTCTGATTTCCTCCCACATCCCAAAGACATGCTGCTGCTGCTGCTGCATGGGCTAATTGACTTTCTGACTCGTTTTCCCCAGTCACTACGATGGGCTGGCGTCTAATCATGGGTGTAACCCTACCCTGCGCCTTGTGTCTGTCGGGAGTGACTCCTGCCACCCACGACCCTGTGCAGGATTTAGTCAGCAGGGCAATTAACCTATGCAGCATGTCTTCGGACTGAGGAAGTAAACCGGAGTACCTGGTGAAAACCCATGCAGATACGAGGAGAGAGAATTCGCAAACTCCACGCAGAAAAGCACCCAAATCGAGAATCGAACCCAAGTACTTCTTGCTGTGAGGTCTCAGCGCTACCCACTCCACCACCACCACGCCGGTAACCTGCACCAAACAGAATACGGGTTACCGGTTCAAGATACCGGTTACACTTTCACGGCTTCTGCCCGCGCCAAGCTCCCGGCCTTCAGCGCGGAGCGCATTGAAGTCTGCTCGCGGAGATCGTAACGGAGGAGATCGTAACGGGGTAGATCATAATGGAGGAGATCGTAACGGTCCATAAAGCGTGACAGACTCCTCCGCCAAGGCGCCAGCACCCAAGGGCATTTGTGCCAGAGCGCTGTGTGTCTGGGAACGCACGCACACGTGCACCACGCATACACTGCACGTGCACATCGTATACACCACACACCACACAACATATGCCAGACACACACCGTAGATACACCGTACAACAACCGCCATTCGCCACTAAGTAACGGTGACGTCACCACGGCGCATGTGCCAGGCCAGGTGTACCTTGAGGCCACACAGGTCGAAGGCTCACCGACAGGCGAGCACGGGGAGAACGAGCCAACTCCGCAAAGAAAGGCAAACGAGCAGAAAATCGAACCAGGGTCTTTCTTGTTGTGAGGCGACAGCGCTACCGACTGCGCCACTGTGCCGCCCACTGTGCCAATTTGCTGTGTTTTTTCTGCCCAGCGCTCCGTTCGTTGCTGTAAAGGACACTCCTACGCTCTCTGCTGTTGTTGGAGGGCGACTGCCTCCAACTGCCCTGTAGCGTTCTTCATGATCCTCCTCCAATAGAGGTCGATCTTGACACCGCTGGTACCAGTTTTCAGCAATTCCACTCAGCTCCAGGTTCTCCTGTGCAACGTCGGTCCATCTATTTTCCAGTCCGTGCCGCGTTCGTTTAGCACCCTCTATCATGCGAACAACATAACCCAGCCACCGCAGCCTCACTAGCCAGAGGAGCTCACCAATAGGACTCAGATCTTTCGAGATTGGTGAGCTCCTTACACAATTCAACCTGGTTAACTAAGGCTAGATTGTAGGCAGGCTAGCCGGAAAGTTTCACATCGCCACCGATATTCCGCCAGATCCACATTTCACAAACATAGAGAAGAGAGGACATCATTGCAGCTGAGATGCAGGTCCTAATGAATTCTCCACATCTCTGCTGTAGCATCGGGACAGAGAATATGGCGTCTGTGCATCACCGTCCTGGCTTAAAACTACATTGGGGTTCCACAAGCCTCTCCTCAGCTTGCCTAGCATGCTGATGTTGTATTATCCTTGCAGGACCTTTCCTTACTCACTGAGGAGCGAGCTGCCCCTGTAGTTGTTACAGTTGGTGCAGCCTCTCTTCATATCGTGAAGGACCAATAGGGCAATCTTCCAATCCTACACAACGTGCCGAATTCTGCAGACAGTTGCAATGTATTATAGGTAAAGCTGCACGCAGATACAACCTTCTTTCAGCATTCGGTTAGCAGATCATCTCTGCCCGGTTCTTTTTCTAGTCTTAGGCCTTGGATCATGTGATATACTATATCTCCTGATGGCATCTCCGCCATCAGTATACATAGTATAGCTATTGGGTTGGGTGCCTCAGATATTGACAGAAGTAGGGGGAAGCTACTTCTACCAATATCGGAGGCACCCGAACCCCATGTTGTCCCATTATGCTATTTGGGCTGGGGGGTTCCCCTCCTTAAAGACCTCACAGAAATGCCCAGCAAACCTGCAAATGTATTCCTGACTGTTGAGAATCGGATGACCATTTCCTCCTTTAAGTAAAGTAATAGATGCAGAAAGTCAATCTTTGAATGGTGTAAGAAAGTAATTTGTGATCACAGGCTACCGAGACAGATTCAATTTCCTCAGTAGCCCGCGACTACCACTCATTCTTGTAATACTGCACAGCTATCCGAACCTCCGCGCAAAGGCTGAGATAATGCCTTCTCATTCCAAGGCGTAGGATGTTGTAGACGGTGAGAGTGGGACTGGCACAATCTCTCGGAATAGCTCGAACACCTTCCCTCTCGGGCAGGGTTTCTGGGGAGGTCTCAACTGCATACCCAGTTCTGTCATTCTAGCTGCATGAGCCACAGCCCTAAACATCACCCGTTTCCCCTCGGCATCAGCAGGAGGGGCGGACGATGTCAGTCACAGCTGAAAATGATGATGACATTCTCTCTTACAGCTTTCATTGGATAGCCAAGACCAGGTCACTATAGATTTGAATGGGGTCCTAAGTGGAGGCCCAACGTTGCCAATGGAAAAATAACAGGAGCTTCTTGCAAATGACAAGCCGATGGTCAGGGGGCAAATCAACTCAACGGTAGGTACTGGTGTCAAGGACATCGTCCCACATCCGCTGTTCTGCCACTGTATGGTCCAGCAGATGTTGCTTGGACCATGCATGCATCCATGAAGTTCTGTGGATACGCAAGTGTCAGAACAGCGTGTTGGTGATTATGAGCCCATGGGCTGCATAGAAATCTAGCAGCCGTCTACCGTTATTGTTGAGTTTATCCGACCCATGTCTTCAAATCGAACCCAGTTGTCTGCATCAAGACCCACTTGAGCATTGAAAGTCACCAAGCAGGATGACTCTATACCAAGGGGCCACGTTGGCCAACACCTGGGGCTGGAGGTCATAGAACGCCCTTGACTCATCAGTCTTGCCTGCAATCCTCCAAAAATGTTCATCTTCAGTGGGGGCATAAGCCACCACCATTACTCACCTGCTATTTACAAGGAGACGGCCTTACAGGCCCACCGTTTCCTGGGACTCACATTTTTTCACACCTCACCACCACGCTCGCACACGCGCTCCATTCTGTTATTCAGAAGACAAGCGACAACCTGTTGTTTGGCAGATTCCTGTCCCTATTGGAGGACTGTCCACCCCTCATGATGACTGGAGCCAGAACCAGTCCACCGGATCTCCTATAGGTCCATGCGGTACTGGTCAGGCTCCCAACAAAGGAGTGGCAGCCTCTCCTCCGCAACAAGCGTTTGAACATTCCATGTGCCCACACACAACAGTTTTTTTGTTGAGGGTGGGTATTAAGTCTTCCGCCTCTATTAAATGGGGTTTTGCCATCACGAATGCCTGTTCCCCCGGGGTCTCCGGTACAGACTTGGGTTTTTCGCTGACTCATGTTTTTTTGCAATGAAGTTTATGGTGGCGGGGTTCTCAGCTTCATGCTTCTTCTGCCCAGAAACCCCGTGGCTGCTGTGGAGCCTGTGAGCACAACCTCCACAGCCCCACCGACGACGCTCACCGCATTCACCCCCTCACAAACTGGCTAACGCACCCTCTCACTCCCACCCTAACACACTACACTTCCACCAACACACACACAGACTCACCAAAACAAGCTCACTTCACTAGACACACACACGATGCCCAGTGCATTCCCATACACTTAACCTGAGTACAAAAAATACAAATTAAACGGTGTACAATCAAAGACAGAGACACATAACAGAAACAGAAACAGCTCATGAGCAGTTAATTTATTACTCGGAGAGTGAACGGAGCAACCGAGACCCTTGGAGCTCTAAGTTGCCTGGACAGGCGTCAACTTAGCAAAACCGCGACAAGGCCACATAAAACAATCACTCCCTTATGTGAATAAATAATCGATACAAAGAACACAACATAGACAGACACACTGTCGCAACAATGGCTACAGATAATAAAACGTAACGTCATGGTATTAACATGGTAAAAACGTTTTGCTTAGGGAGGAAGTTGGGGAGCCGTCATTTTCTCAACAACAACTGCCATTCGCTACTAAGTGGCGGTGACGTCACCACGACGCCTGTGCCAGGCTATGTGCACCTTGAAGCCACGTGAAGTGAAGGCTCGCTGACAGGAGGTGAAGGATCAGACCCAGGTGTTATGGGTCGCCTAACTGAGATGACTGGCAGATGCACCACCTGTGCTCCCTACTGTGACAACACACACAGATACCGCACACACAAACACACGCACACGCCATAAATACGCCACACACATACATACACAACACACACATACACATACATCACACGCACCACAAACAGACCACACATACATACACAATATACACATACACCACACACACCAGACATAGACCACACACACACCACACTCGCCACAAAAACACCTCCCATCCATTCAACCGTTGGGTTCAGTGACTCTCCTGGACAGAACGGCTGCTGCTACAGCGCAGTGGGGAGGGACGGTGGCTCCCTGTGTAGCGCTGCCGTCTCGCAGCATTAAAACCACCTGAATTTCGATTCCCGGCTCATGTTCCTTTCTGCGTGGAGTTTGCACTTTTTCCCATGTCCGGTTGCGTTTTGGCCGGGTACTCCGTTTTCCTCCCACAATTTTCAATACATGCTGCTGCCTCGGATATTTAGCCTGCTGAATAAATTTCCGTCCTGCGATGGACTGGCGTCCTATCATGTGTTTAGCTCTGCCTTGCGCCCTGTGTTTGCCCGGAGAGGCAGGCTCAAAATTACGGGCGTTCTGGTAATGAGTGATGACAGAGTGATGATGAATGGTGTGGCGTGCGTGCAGTTTGCCAGGTAGTGTTTGCGAGGTAGGTTGAGCAGCTTGATGGTTGTAAAACGTGGCCGGAACGCAGCCGCTGCTACCGTTGTTGCTGTCGCGACAGGGCGTCTGTTAAATAATATTTAATAATAAGCAAGGCGAGAGTATGAGGTTTGGGAGGCATCTCGCACGGTGGAGAAGGATGAGGCTCGTAACGTGGAGGTTCAGTTGCGATCAGGCAGATGAGGTCGTGACGGGTGGGACGCGGAGTAGGGAATACAGGAGGCGACTTCAATCCGGACGGCGATGAGACCGTGAGTGATTCTCTGCCGTCAATTGCGCAATGGGTACGGAGATCTGGAATGAGGAACAAACGCGACGGCGAGGGAGCGGGTGATGTCAACAGTGTGCACCTTCAGTATGACCACCCCTCCTCCACTCTGTGTCGCAATGTGGTCAGGCAGAGCTCCGATTAGACGCGAAATAATCTCGCAATGGCAAAACTATGTGGTCATATATCAACAACAGTGATTGGCCTGAGGAGAGACCGCTCCCTGCCATAGGAAAGTGCACTTTCCATTAATGGTTCAGAGTTGCCAGGAGATGCATTGACTCATTACCAGCACACGCTTTATCCTGAACAGCGTCGTGGTTTTGCCGGAACTTCTCTCAGCAGATACAATGCACAGGGCAAGGCTATACCCATGATGGAATACCAGTCCATTGCAGGGCACCGAGAGGCAATTTATTCAGCAAGCAAAATAACCTGGTCAGCAAAAAAAGCGTGTCTTTGGACTGCGAGAGGAAAACGAAGTATCCGCTGAAAACCCACGCGGACCCGGAGAACATGCAAACTACACACATAAAGGCACCAGAGTATAGAATCAAACCTGGGCGTTTCTTGCTCCCTCAGCAAGAAACGCCCAGGTTCGATTCTCACTGCGCCACCGTGCCGCCCCAGGTGCCAGAGTCACGTGCGACATCCAATATGTCAGCTGCCAGACGCCGGGTTCCTATGATGTTCTTCCGCCACCTGCTGGCGATCTGTGGTATTAGCGTCACAGAGAATTGGTTCCGCAAAAACTCAGAGATTTCTCAAGGCGGCTGCCTCCTCTAAAAGGAGGGTGATCCTGGGAAAAGCGGAACAGGTGGCAACTCTAGGTTTAGCCCAGATTTTTAAAAAGCTCAAGATGCAAACATGAGCCTCATTATCAAGCGGGACTTGGGCTCACCACGTTACAAAAGCAAGTACCTACATCAATGCAAATTATTTGTTAATTGCTCAAGCGCTGGTGTATCTGGACAATGGTGTTGAGCTTTAACCCTTTCTCTTGCGCTCGACACAGCCGTCTCGAACGTGCAGCTCTTAAGAGCAATTCTCATAAATCGATCAGCGAACCCTACGTCAATATAATTCATAAAGGAAAGATGAATAAGCATTAAACATCTGCAAAGCATTATGAATTGAAAGTGCTACAGACGCGTAACTCAAAGTGAAATCGCGGGTTCCATGCAGAGTCAGTTCGCTCTAATGGTCCGACCACTCGTGACGCCATCGCAGCACAATCACATTTATTTATTCCGTATAGTCTCCGCTTCATCCTGCAGTGTGGCCCTGGTGAGCCGGACCCTATCCCGGCAGACACAGGGCGCAAGCCAGTGCTATATTATGTTTTTTTTTATAAACAGTTTGCGTCGCTTAGTTCTAAAGTTTGTCGTTGTGGAGGAATACCGCATCCAGAGTTTGCCAGCTCATTGAGAATGTTCTCAAGTAATAATGAACGTATATCCTCTATAGTCTGCAACGCCTCGTATTACTGTCACATTCTCAACTCGTGTATTTAAGACACCTTTTATATTAACCAAAATCTGAGTGTTGCCAGGTCTTGAAATTCTATGTACAGTACACTGCATTATGCATTTGGAAATGCAATATAGCGTACATTATCTCCTTTCTGTTATTGGAGAGCGCAGCCTTGTGTCATTAACTCCCAAAATGTTATTGTTGCTGATTTTCCGTTCTAATGTCGTTGTTGACGTGCCGTTCTCCCCGCAGCCAATGTGCAGCGCTTTGTGACCCTCGGGTGAAAAGCGCTCTATAAATGCAATGATTATTGTATTATTATATTCTATAACCCTGCTTTACGGAGTAAAGCGACTGATCCTTGCAGAGAACTAAAGCCTTCACCGTTCCTGCCGCACGCCGACACAACTGTGTTTCACACCATCGTGATCATCAGTTCATTATCAGTTCCCGCTTAATGCTGTGCAGGGTCGCGGGGGGCAACGCCTATCCTGGCAGAAACAGGGCGCAAGGCAGGACTATGCAAGGAAAATAGGACGCCAGTCCCTTCGCAGAGGTATCTGAGGGCAATTAGTCAGCAGGCCAATTAAACCTAGACAGCGGAATGTCTTTGAACTGCGAGAAATAACTGGCAAACGCCCTCGCGGATTCGGGGAGAACTCACAAACTCCACACAGAAAGGTTCCCGAGGTGCGGATGCCACCTCTCCATAGACATCCTGGTAAGGGTAGTGATAGGAACCAGTTTCAGAGATAAGGTTCAATGTTAGAGATAGGAACCAGTATTCGAGATAGCAGCCGGTGTTAGAGATAGCAGCTAGTGCTGGAGATACGAGCCAGTGTTAGAGATACGAGCCAGTGTTAGAGATAGGAGCTCCTGTTAGAGGCGTAAACCTATACGCCTCGGACAGGGCCTTCTCTCTGCGAGGAAGCCCGGATGTTACCTCTGCACAGATTCCCTGCCGCCCATATGCATGTTTTATTACCAAGGTGGAGCCAACGACATGAGTGGAAACGTCCTCTCTCTCACATCGCTTACAGCTCCACCTTAACAATCCTAACAATCTTTGACCACGATATATTCAACCCGAGCTTCTTTACAGTAACCCTGTGGGAAAGTCAACAGTTGTAGAACTCAGAGTAGACGCGGCCCTGTTGTGGGAATGAGAAATTCCCACCACTAGCTAAGGGCCACCAACAGGCATCCTCCTCAACACGGCTGCTTCGATCCTCCAACACGGGCTTGCTGCATGTGCCCAGAACGCACCTCTGTTCGATAGGTTACAGAGCCTTCTCGAGCGCTGCTCCCTAACTCTGGAATGCCCTTCTATTGGAGATTCGGTCAGCTGAGTCCCTAGGCATCTTCAAATCCCCTCTCAAGGCTCGTTCCGTAAGGCATTGAAGTCTTCTGGCTCGGACTGTTGATGCTGCTAACTGCTGTGTGCTTGGATGATGCGCGCTGTTGATCAGCGCCTGGTCTATAACACTTTTTCCTGCCTTTATTTAACAATAATTTTAATTGTTATCTTATGCCCTTCATTGATTTCTAGTCATGAATTATTATTTAGCGGACGCTCTTATCCAGGGCGACATCATTAAAGAGGCGTAGCGAGGTAACACAGAGAGGCAATGGGAAGGCAGCCACGCATTGAACCGGCGCCAACATTTGCCAGACAATGCCCATCCCGCTCGACAGCGGGCGCAAGTCGGGGGAATTCCCAGGATGTGACGCCAGTACATCGCCGGGCACACTTTTTGGGGGGCAAATTATTCAGCAAGCCACTTAACTTAGGCAGGAACATGTCTTTGGATGGTGGGAGGATACCGGAGTACCTGACGAAAACCCACGCGGGCACGGGGGAGAGAGACGCAAACTCCACACAGAAAGGCACAAACGTGTTGAGATAAGAGGAGAGGTTTAATCCTGACAATAATAGAGGAAATATTACGATGTTCAAACACCACATAGAGACCTTGTACAAGGCATCACGTTTGCAGTAACTACATACGAGTGTACTTTGACATGCACACAATATTTTTGAGAGTGTATGGATTGTCCTTGAAACTGATTGGCCCATGCCAATCAGTTGTGTCTGATCATACATACACAGAAGTATTGATAAAATATACAGATGGATAATGAAGCAGTGTGTTTAAATATGTATGTCCGTACTGAGGGTTCTGGCTTCCAATGACGCCTTCATTAGCCCACATTTTATCTGCACAACACCAAGGCTTTTATATCTTATTTCAGCTTCACTTCATGCATTGATTCCTCTTCTGAAACTTCAGCGATCCGGCAACAACATTCAAAAAAGGACATCGATAAGAAACGTAGGTCAACGCAGCCACATCAGCAGACGTCATTAAAAAGAGACGTCAGAAGAACGTGTTAGAAGCATTAAACAAGATCGTCCATCGGGCAGGTACTCTGCTACTTTATATTATCCTGCAGGGGGAGTAGTGGCACGACGGTTAGCGCACTGCACTGTGAAGCCGGTGTGGTCTGAGTTCAATGTTTTAGCACGCCTTCCATCATTTGGGAAGGAGGGCTCCTTCCCAACTCCCCCCTCCCCACACACACTGACCAGCGTGGTGAAGTATGGTCAAATAATCCCAATGACCGGAACGGCATTGTGAAGCTTTTATCCAGAAGTGGATTGACAACGGAATGTGCAGAAGTCGCAAAGGCACTGCAGAAAAACCGAAGAGAGGTGGAGGGGAGGCAGTCAAGGCGATCAGTCGGCGCCAACTCGCCAGACAATGCGTCCTATATATTTTAATATTATCGGCTAAATAATTCGTGGATGGTTTTGTTTGTTGCAGGCGTAAACTGTGAAGCACGAAGGAAACCCACGCAGAAAGATGGGGAGAATACACAAACTCCACAGAGAAAGGCGCCCGAGGTGGGAATCGGAACGCCTCGGACGAGACTTTCTCTCGGCGAGGAGCAGCTGTCACGGCTGCGTCACACGAGTGTATGTTTGAAAACCATGCCAAGAGGTCGTAGGAGAGATGTACGAGTTAATGATACCCATGTCACTTGATCGGGTGACATCGTTACAAAGCGTCTGAAGGTACATCTGCAGGCGTACTATGAACGCACTGCGCAAAGATAAAGTTCCCCCGTATAGTCTGAAGAGACTTGGGGTCAAGTGCACACGCACACAGACACAGAGACACACTCGGATCGTGACTGCTGTTCGTCAGGTAACACGAAATCGACGGCGCCAACGAAGTTGCAAAACGGGAAGTGAAAGTGGCGGACAGTTGTCCGGTGCGAGGGGTGGTGTTGTTTGTTAGCGCGCTGCGAACGTGGCAACCCGAGTTCGCCTTCGGCTCCGTGCGACTCGCGAACAGCGCGTGACCCTACAGTCTGTTACGGCGGCGACACGGGGGGTTGGGGGATCGGTGCTGTGTGCCCTGCTGCTGCGCGCTGTCGGTGCGCACCGTGTGCACATCACGCACCACGAGGAAGTACCCCCAATCGTAATCTCGCCTGTCTCAGTTCTCAGAACTCCATGTCCTCCTCGCTCGGAAATCCACCTTGATCTGGCAGCGAGTCACGGTCTACCAGAGCCGCCGCTCCGTGTATGAAGGCAGCGAGACTGAAACTGAATGAGCGAATGGAAGACGCTGCCGTAGCCGCTGCTGCTGCTGCGAGAGGGTGCGCCTGTCTGCCTGCAGCGATGTGCTGAGTTCAAACCAAGGTGCTGGAAGCATGGACGCCTCTAAGCCAGCTTTGAAGATCGTGCCAAGGAGTTCGCTGGACACCAGGTACCAGGAGCCGTCGTTTCCGCGCCGCCGTTCCCCGCGTTCCTGCTGCTTGTGGGCGCCTCTGAAGCGGCTGCTGTGCTGCTGCTGCGCAGTGAGGAGACGGGAGCGCAGCGCGGAGCCTGGGCGCTCGGCAGACAGAGAGGAGGATCAGGTTTTCGCTCGGCCCGGTGGCGCCATTGGAGAGAGCGGCACTGCCGCGGAGGAGGAGGAGGAGGGGGAGAAGCAGTCTCGAGTGAAGCAGTCTCACGCGGCGCATGGAAGCTTCGAACCCGAGGTGTTTCTCAATCGCGAGCAGCTGCAGAAGAAGGCCCTCGACCGACGTAAGTCGCCCACCGAGGGGCAGACGCTGCTCAACCCGCATGGGAACGGCGGCGTGGCGGCAGGGGACGCCCGCCTCCTGTGGGAGGGCTCCGTCAGCGAAACGTCGGCGAGCGATGAAAGTCGGCCGCCGCGAGATGCCGACGCGTCCGAGGCTGGAGAAGAACCCAGGTCTGTGTGGTCGGAGGCCTCGTCCGGATCTCGAATCCGGCTGTCCTCCGTGCAGGTGGAGTATGACGATGTGACCATCGCGACGGAATCTCCCACGGGGAGGGAGTTTGACGCTGGCCTCCCACCCCCCCACCACCCGCACGGTGCCACTGGGGAGCTGCAGACGGCTGCGGCGGCCTGCGGAGGGGAGGCCGCGGACGGGGCCTACGGCTGCATGCAGACAGCGGCCAACTTGGCCGACATCCTGCAGAGAGACGACAGCGCGAGGAACCACCACGACCATCAGCGACACCCCAACTCAAACACCCCGCACAACAACAACAACAAGCGGATGAGGCTGCTGTCGAAGGATCTGGAGGCCGAGCTGGACCGGAAAGTGTCGCAGCTGCTAAAGAAGCATCAGATGGACCTCCTGCAGACCTACTCGCCCAGCAACGTGATGGAGATCATGAGTCGCCACTTCCACTTTTCGCAGGACGTGAGCGAGCTAAGTCAGGCGGGGCTACACGAGGTGGGCGCAGGACTGGCCGAGATCAGACGCGAGCTGTGCGAAGACAGAAGCTGTCCTCCGGATGAGGCCCGGGAGTTGCTGAAACGCAGCTTCAGGAGGGTGTCCTCCAAACGCTCGGGCGCCCTCTCGTCGCCCACCTTCCAGCTGTCGCTGGAGGACAGTGGGGACCAGGCTCTGAGGCTGGGAAACTTGGTGGCGCCAGGCGACGAGCAGTGAGAGACGCATGGAGGCCACGCCACCGCCGCCACCGCCGCTGCTGTTTCGAAAAGGTACGCGAGCTTGGAATTCACACTTGCTCAGGGATCCTCAAGCTTCTCGAAGTCCAGGTGGCCCACTTAGATCTAGTCTCCGCCGACCGCTAGATGGCGCTCGCGACCCCACTGATGGGTCACGACCCACCGGTTGAGAGTGGCGGTTCTAGGTTAGACGGACTCTCTCGCACGTATGTTCCGAACAAGACCGGCAACTAGGATTCCCTAGCAAATTCGACGCCCGCATGGGCGAGCTCGTTCCAAACGTGCAACACGTTCTACTGACGTCTCGTGTTGACGTGTACTGCTGACATGACTCTTTTGACCTGGATCGCCTTCCTGGATGAAAGCCAAAGGGTGCTTAACGTTGACGGTGCCAGTGCCGTAGTGGCATTTAAATCGGAATTCGTGTTACAGTTTCAGTAGTAAAGAAATTTGATATGTAGCTCAATTAAGGCATAAAATCCCTTGGTATCGTGCGGGTACAATGTGCGCTTATTAAAGATTCTATCCCAGTGCTCATCGTGCGGATACTCATATAAACACTTGCTCCATTAGATACTCGATTTCGTTTACATTAAACGTGCAGGGTAAGGTGTGACGGCATTGCACAAGGTGCCGATTCGATTTTGAGTCGCGGCTGCTGAAACAATACGAGATCAATAAAGCCTCTCTCCCCCCTCAACAACAAGAATGACAGCCGCCATTCGCCACTAGGCGGCGGGGACGTCCCCACGGCATATGTGCCAGTCCAGGTGCACCTTGAGGCGGCGTGCAGTGTGGAAGACTCGCTGACGTGAGGTCACGGGACAGTCCCATGAGCCATGGGCTGACGAAGATGACCCGGATGATTGGCCGTGGCACCACCCGTGCCACATTCCTACGGCCTCTGTTCCACAATAGTGCCGGCACGGTTAGTTAAGGTTGCCACTGTCTCTGTTTTTTTTCCAGAACCCTCATCTTTCTTTAGGAGGCAGCTGTCCTGGGAAAGCTGTAGGTTTTCCTCGAACAAGTCCTCATTCATTCATTCATCATCAATATCCGCTTAAACCTATATCAGGTCGCGGGGGGAGGGGGAGCTATCCGGGCCGACACAGGGCGCAAGGCAGGGCTATGCCCAGGATCTGAGACATAATATTTAGAGAGCGCTTTTCACCCGAGGGTCACAAAGCACTGCACAGAGCTGCGGCTGCCGTCGCGCAGGAAACAGGATGTGACGCCAGAACGTCGCAGGGTAAATTTTGGGGCAATTTACTCAGCAGGCCAATTAACCTAAGCAGCAGCGTGTCTTTGGACAGGGGAGGAAACCGGAGAATCCAGCGAAAAACCTACACTCCGGGAATCAAACCCGGGTCCTTCTTGCTCTTAGGCGACATCGCGACTCTCTGCGCCACGGCGCTGTCATTCACTCTACTTTCAGGGATCATGTTTATAGTTTCCAACTCACGAATTGGGCTCCAGAGTATCTGTACCTGCTAGTCTCTCTCTGAGTCTCTTACTCGGTTCATCCCGTGCACGGTGTGCCCCCCGATGTATGCCCCCCGATGTGTGCTGCCCAATGTGTGCCCCCGATGTGCGCCACCGAATTCCCAACCCCACCGTGGAGTCTAAACCGCCACGTGCGCGGTATTCACTGCCTGGCATCGTCTATCGTCTGTTGATACCGAACCGGAATGTTTGTCCGGAACGCGTGGTGATGTCTCCCCTCCAACGTGGGAGGCAAAACATCGCGGATGAGGATGGAGGGACGCTCGACGCGGATAAAATGAAAGAAGAGCCGTGCAGAGCAATTCTCAGTTCCACGCGAAGTCTCTTGTTCTCTTTACCCCATCCACGCTACAGAATGTCCCGAGGTAGCCTCTTTAGGTAAAGTAAAGGTTTTTCCCAAGACGGTGTGGAAGAGTAGGCCAAAACACCCCTCGAACAGTGCTTCTCTAGATCTTCCTGTACAACGGAATGTCTGCAGTGTCACGAGCTAGTCGTTGCAGGGCTGCACCTTTGTCGCCACGCGTTGTGTGCTGGGGGATGCCCGTGACCTTCACAGTTGCGGGGTTAAAGCTGAAACGTCGACGGTGATTACGCGTGGAGGCGTCCGGACCCCGAACCCTCCATAAATCCTCCACACAGCCTCTTTATGGTCGAATACAAAAATACCGAAGTCATGTTGCCCATCAGCAAAACTACAGATGGGTTCTGTCTCTTCTCAACAGCCATCCTTCTCAGCTCCCAATAAATCTTATCCTGGGTCGCAGGGGCCCACACAGGGCGCAAGGCAGAGCTGTGACCAGGATCAGACACCTGTGCATCACGGGGCACCGGCGGTTGTTTAGTCAGCAGGGTGATTAACCTCGGCAGTGTGTCTTTGGACTGCGGGATGAAACCGGAGTACCCGACTAAAAGCCACGCGGACACGGGGAAGAAATGCGGCCACGGAGCCGGGAATCGAACTCAGATACTTCTCGCTGTGAACTACTCTTTGTACATACACCGTCACCCCAGAAGCTAAGCAACTGACATATAGAGTATATACTGTAGAATACAGCATTTAACGTCAAATAGCGTCGTTTGAAGAACAGAGTGGGTTCGGAATAAAACAGAAGAATTCCACCACGCAATGTCAGGGCCTAATGCCCAGACATCCAGAAAAAACCCCGGAGAAAAGCTATCCAAAACAGGGAGAAAGCATACAAACTCTGCACTCATACACACTCACTCAACAGAACACGCGGATCACATGTAAACTCCAAACTCAATTTAGTCATCAGGCCAACTGAGCTACGCAGCAGCAGCTACATACCTAGACAGACGTCTATTATTACAGCAGAAAGTACCCAGTGAGCTTACAAGCTCTAGATGTGGGTTCCCTGCGACAACAAACGTTCGAACTGAATAACGCGGCCACGCCTGAAATCTCTCCCATCTCATCTCATTATCTGAAACGTCATCTCATTATCTGAAACCGCTTAATCCTATATAGGGTCACGGTGAGCCGGAGCCTATCCCGGAAACACAGGGCGTAAGGCAGGAATACACCCGACGACGGGACGCCAGTCCACCGCCGGGCATTGCGGGACAATTTTAGTCTGCGAGCCAATCAACCTATCCAGGAGCATGCTTTTGGACTGTGGGAGGAAACCGGAGTACCCAGCGAAAACCCACGCGGACACGGGGAGAGCATGCAAACTCCACACAGAAAGGCACCCGAGCCGAGAGATTCGAACCCTGGACCTTCTTGCTGTGAGGCGTCAGCGCTAACCACTGGGCCACCGCGCCGCCCCGCCTAAAATCAAAATGGAAATAAACAAACTCACAGCACCAATTTGTGTAAAGCTGAAACCCCAACCATAATCATGAAATAAACATGAAAACGCGAAATTGCAGTAACACGCAAAACAGCACGATAATTACCAATAGTGAGATAAAGCAGTTTAATCGTGTGATGGGAATTATCTGAAGAAGCATATTACTTAACGAGCGTGAGATAATGGGGCGATCGTTCCTCGAGCGATATTCGACTTCTCCGGACTTTGTACCTCGAGGATGAAACTCTCGCTTCACCGCCGTCACCTTTGCACGCAACACGGCGCGGCCTTCACTGAGCCGAGCGGAAACTTCGCTGTACACGCTGCTCCACGTTGTCCTGTGACCCCCCCAATCCCCCTATTTCAGAGTCCGCTTTGTGATCTGACACGAGGCTCCCCACTCCAAGCCGGCCGGCAATAGTTGTATGAACTCGCATCAGACGTCTGAACTACGTGAGCGTTGTTGTTAATTCATTATCTTTGGACAGGGTGGGGGGAAACCGGAGTACCCGACGAAAACTCACGTAGGCACGGGGGAGAGAGAACACGCAAACTCCACACAGAAAGCCACCCGAGCCAGGAATTAAACCGGGTTCCTTCTTGATGTGAGGCGACAGCATTGTTCACTGCGTCACCGCGCGTGACCCCTAAGAGACATTTCTTAAGGGTCACGAGACACGTGGACCACCTTGCACCGTGGTATGAAGGAAGGACTGCTCTCGCCCCCACTTCCTCATCCTGCCCTTTCATCGAGCCACACTGACTCGCGTGGTGAAGTATGGTCAAACAACCTCCATGGGATCCATCCATAAATGGCTTTACCTAGATATTTATCACTCGGGCCACCTAACCACAAAACATTCCTGCGTATGATTTCTAACTCAGGCGCTTTTCCACGTGGAAATCTACATGTTCTGCCTTGATCTGCAGAGAGTGTCTGGATCTATTGGAAACTTTTTTTGCCAGCACGCAGACGATGAATAAATACAAAAGGTTTTACCATTTCTGGCAATACTAAACGCGTTGAGATCATAAAACACCAAACACATTTCACAGTGTCATGTTTGCAACAACAAAAAATACGCATGCTTGTGGAAAAACATGCAAATAAACTGCTTGATAATGAATGCATTGTCCTTGAAACTGAGTGGCCCACACCAGAGACGGTTTTATTTACAGCCCAATCTCACCAGTGTTTGCCAAGGATTTTCAAAAGGCAAGCAGCTCAGGACAACGCAGACACTTTGTAAAAGATCTCTATTTAATGTTTCAAGATCTAAACACTTTTGTTATTGCTAGAAAGGGGTACTACATTTTTTTATTTTTGCATCAAGAGTGTGTGAAGTTGTTTATGCTCTCCCTATTCTTGAAAAGTGAGACTGAGTGAGAGTGAGAGTGTGGGATTTGTATGTTCTCCCCCTCTTCTGGATTGGTTTCTTCTGGGTTATTTTTCCATATATGTGCATTACCCCCCTGGGCTGTGTGGTGACTTTCTCTGTGAGTTCCATTTTTCTCTAGAGCCCAGACTGCACTTCATAAAACAGAAGTGGAAGTTCAATTCCTGTATACGACACGTCAGCGTTGTTATTGCAGTTTTTATCACTTATAAAAAAAAGGAAGGCGTTTACTTCACACGTGACACCTTGACGTTGCCTGGATAATTTTCAGAAACAGTACAGATCCTATTTTCGTCAGCAGCAGCATCTTTACACCAGCAAAAGATTTTCGTACTTGTTCAATGTATTCATATCGCACTCACACACTGTCGCACTTCAAGGTCTCATTCATTCATTGGGATTATTGGTCATGGTTGTGCTATACGAGCTTGCTTCTTGTTGGTTACTTTATGGGTAGGGTTTTATATTTGTAAAATATGGTCAGCAATGCAGAGCCTCCACGCATTGAATGTTTTGTGTAGTCCCTGTGTTGAATGTGAACACACAGCATCGATCCAGCGTGTGAGCTCTCAGACTAAGCAGTTTTCACCCTGAATAACGTTTGGATGCATTTGATTTAATGAAAATGTAGTGATTTTAAAATAGTGTAAAAATTACGATATGCACACAAATTAATTGTAAGTAAAAAATTAATTCATTCATTATAAAGACCCGCTTAATCATGTACAGGGTCGCGGGGGTGCAGAGCCTCTACCGGCCGACAGAGGGCGCAAGGCGGGGAAATACCCATGATGTGACGCCAGTACATCGCAGGGCACACTTTTTGGGGGGCTATTTATTCAGCAGGGCAATTAACTTTTGCAGCAACGTGTCTTTGGACGGTGAAAACGTGACCTTTAAAAATTGCATAACTTATATTTACACACACAGCGATAAGGCGAGTGGATAATACGCAGAGGTACTTTGGGGCAGGGATGAAAGTCTTTAAATTCTCACCGCTAGGGTGACAACTGTACAGAATGATTCAGCCACTTTCTTACCGTTAAGCAGCACTGGGCCGTACCGGAATACTTTCAACTCTGTTCAGGGGTACAGAAGGATACACAGCTTGGGATAGGGCTAGTCGGGGATGCGTAGAGGATACGCAGGGGTGCATACAAAGGGATAGGCCTGGTCGGGGTATGTGATGAATAAATCATTGGGAGCAATGATACGTTTGCAAGTAGGCTGTGCCTTCTCGGTAAAGTGTCGTGGAATGTTTGGCTGGCGATCAACTGCTCCTTGCCAATGAGAAGGATTACAGGCCTCTGGTTTGGGGACAAACATCTGTGAGAAATGCTCTCCAAAGCCGCTCTTTCCGAATAGCCGTGTCGAGCGCTCCCGCTCTCTCATTTACGACGTTTCGCCCGCCACGTTGGAGGCATTTTCAGGCATTCTCAAGATGCCTCCATCTCAGAACGAGGAGGAGTGCTCTATATGGCTATCCCAAAAGAACAGCTCTGGGGAGTAATTATAATGTATCTTGCCGTGACGAGCACCACGACTCGGACTCGTGACGGCTCGGCGATAACACCACGGCGAGGATCAGCGTTCACTCCGCGATCATTCAGCCAGCGAGCAGAGACTTCTTGACTTTTGATGCTTTATTGAACAGAGCACGACGTGGGCCCAGGGCATGACAGACACGAGCTGCAGACTACATCCTGGCTCCCTGATGACTGACTGACGACTCCTCCGTCTCACCCCCTGGCTCACTGATGACTGACTCCTCCGTCTCACCCCCTGGCTCACTGACCGACTTCCTTATATTTCCCCGTGCCGCCCCCTCTTGCGCCTTCCAGATGACATCACCTTTATCCCGTAAACACCACGTCATCCAGCATGAGTCACGTACCACGAGTTCACGGGATTATGAGTCAACAACACGAGCTAAGATAAGTCACGGGTCTCGTAATCGCTCATGACTATCAATCACGAGA
>JAZEWT010000021.1:10059296-10075442 GCA_036362905.1 Mordacia mordax
AACTCACAAGTATCACGCACTAGCTGGCGCGTTTGACTTGGATTCCAGCTCAGACTAGCCCGCACTAGCTGGAGTGTTTGACTGAACTTCTACTCATGAGTAGCCCGCACTAGCTGGAGTGTTTCACTGGACTCCAGCTCACGAGCAGCCCGTACTAGGTGGAGTGTTTGACTGATCTCCTACTCACAAGTAGCACGCACTAGCAGGAGTGTCTGACTGGACTGAAGCTCACGAGGAGCCCGCACGTGCTGGAGTGTTTCGCTGGACTCCAGCTCACCAATCGCTCACACAAGCTGGAGTGTATGACTGGACTCAAGCTCACGAGTAGCCCACACTGGGTGGAGTGTTTGACTGGATTGCATCTCACGCGTAGCCCGCAGTAGCTGGGATGTTTGGCCGGACTCCAGCGCACGAGTAGCCCGCACTGGTTGGAGTGTTTGACTGAACTATAGCTCACGAGTAGGCCCCACTAGCTGGAGTGTTTAATTGAACTCCAGCGCACGAGTAGCCCGCACTCGCTGGTATGATTGACTGCACTCCAGCTGACGAGTGGCCCACACTAGCTTCAGTGTTTGACTGGACTCCAGCTCACGCGTTGCCCGCACTAGCTGGAGTATTTAAGTTGACTCAATCTCACGAGTTGCCCGCACTGGCTGGAGTGTTTGACTGGACTCAGTCTCACGAGTACTGTATGAAGGTCAGCACAACACACAAGGGGGTGGAAGGCCAGCACCACGCTCGACCGCCTTTGTTTCCTTAGTGGTGATGTTTTATATATCTCACCTGGAACTCATTTCAATCACAATAAAAAAAAACCCAACAACCGCCATTCGCTACTGTGGCCGTAACGTTACAACGACGCTTGTACCAAGCCAAGTGCCCCTTGAGTCCACGTGAAGTGTCGACCATTCGCTGACGGGATGTTATGGGACAAGCCCGGGTGCCCAAGGGCTGCCTTGCCAGACTAGGTGCAGGCTGTAACTGTAAGGGTTGTATGGCGGTCCTTTCTGCCACGATTGGGACACCTGCCTAATAATTCACTTACCCGTGCACAGGTGCATAATAATCCACTTACCTGTGCACGGGCACCCAATCAGGGCAATTACGGCTCCTATATAAACCGGCTCACGCCATAGGAGCGGGGCCGGAACTCCTCGGCATTCCGCGCTATCGCACGCCCGTGTTCTGCTCCACTCGGTTGTCTCTCCGCACTCTTAATAAAGAGAGCTGTTTGTACAATAGTTGCTGCTCGCCTCCTGCTGTCGTCAGCGCACAACAGGATCCACTTATTCGTCGCGATGCCGACCCTTACAGTAATGGGACAGATCCAGGTGGCATGGGCTCACTCTCTGAGATGACTGACCGAGGCACCCCCTGTGATCCTTAGCGTGACAGCTGGCTTACATTTATCCACCCGCGCGCTCCGCTCCTTGTGAGCGTCGCACATCCGCCCTCCGCTGCGGGAGGGCGACTGCCTCCAACTCCCAGTAGCGTCCTGTTGCAGTAAACCGGAGTACCCATCGAAAGCGGACAAGGAGCGAACATACACACTCCGAACAGAAAGACACCCGAACCAGAAATCGAACCCGGGTGTTTATAATGGCAGCCCTACTCATCGCGTCACTGCGCCGCTCCTAGTACTGAACTGTACAATTATACTTTTGGCGCTCAATTATTCACATTCCATCCTCAATCATAAAACCAGCTTAAGGACGCATGTGCTCTTTGTTCATGATAATTTCTGTTTCTCTTATATCGACCGCCACCAACAGTGTGCTGCTGTTAATGGGCACCTTGTCGATTCATCATCTCTTTAAAACGTAGGACTCAATGTTTGTAATTTAATTCACTTTTGTCACCACAGCGTCTTGCGTCATCGGGCTTCATGAGAGTCACTGGAATCGATAGATGATAGAAAAATGGTTATTGTTGCCAATTTGCTGTTCTTATGTCGTTGTTGTACTGACATGCCGTTCTCTCCGCAGCTTTGTGCAGCACTTTGTGACCTTCGGGTGAACGGCGCTCCAGAAGTCCAATTATTATTATTACTGGAGAATTGCTCTTAAGAGATGCTCGTTCAGGGTGGCCGTGTTGAGGGTATTTCCTCCCTTCATTCTGCAAACAAAACCGTGGCTTCGCCCGCACTTTCAAATGTACCGCAACTCCAATATCACCAAACGCACCCGGTCACGACTGAGGTATATATATATAGAATTCTTGGTGAGCATTTTTTTTAATTGCCATTTTATGCCCTTCCTTGATTTAAGTAATTATTTTACTTAATTGATCTATTCTGATATTGTTGACATGCCATTCTCTCCACAGCTCTGTGCAGCGCTTTGTGGCCCTCGGGTGAAAAGCGCTCTAAAAATGCAAATATTATTATTTTGAGCATAAACTTCATATGCAGAACACCAGGCCGTCATGTCTTATTTTAGCTTTGATTGCCGCTTGTATTATTATGTACTATTTAGCAAATACCCTTACCCAGAGTAAGTTACATCACCACACATATACACATCTTTAGCAAAGAAATACAATATCAACAAATATAAAAATAACAATGACTACCGGTTGCCCAGTATTGCAAACTGTCCAAGTGTTGTTGTGAGACATGTAAGTTGTGGTTGTACAGATGTGTCTTTAGTAGTTTCCGATATTACGCGAGTGATTCAGATTTTTATTGTGATGTCATTATTTCTATTCTGATGTCATTATTTCTACTGTGATGTCATTCCGCCGAGATGGGGGCAGGGTAGCCAGGCAGAGAGTCGTGGAACCCGGAGAGCAGAAATGTGGTGCGACCAGACGACCAGAAGTTTCCGAGCGGAGAGAGCAAGACGGGGGTGTATGGGGGGAGATCGTGGAGCAGAGATAAAATGTCGCGGATAGGTGAAGACAGCGCTGGGTAAGAACCAAGATTGAGAATTTGTTGTGGCACAGCTACCAGCAGCCGGTGTAGCGAGCGAGGGAGAGGAGTCGAATGGGAAGAGCGAGGAAGAGAAACGATCATGCAAACAGCGGAATGTAACTTAGCTGTAGTGGACGGAGAGGGGATACAGGTAGAGTGAATAGGAGATACATTGGAGATGTAGAGATGATGAGAAAGAGAAGAATCCAGGGTGGGCGGCGCGGTGGCCCAGTGGTTAGTGCTGTCGCCTCACAGCAAGAAGGTTCCGGGTTCGAATCTCTCGGCTCGGGTGCCTTTCTGTGTGGAGTTTGCATGCTCTCCCCGTGTTCGCGTGGGTTTTCGCCGGGCACTCCGGTTTCCTCCCACAGTCCAAAAAGCATGCTGCTACATAGGTTAATTGGCTCACAGGCTAAATTGCCCCGCAGTGCCCGGCGATGGACTGGCGTCCCATCGTCGGTATATCCTTGCCTTGCGCCCTGTGTCTGCCGGGATAGGCTCCGGCTTCACCGTGACCCTGTATAGGATTAAGCGGTTTCAGACAATGAGATGAGATGAGAATCCAGGGTGGTGCCAGGGTTCCAATGTTTATTTTCTGATTACTCTTCTGAAACTTGTGGAGCACTCTTGAAACTTCAGAGAGCCAGCAGCAACATTCCCAAAAGGACATAATCCAAGTCAAATTACTCATGTCAGCAGAAATCGTCATCGACAAGAGACGGCAGAATTACGTGTTACACTCTTGGAGCAGGATCGCTCGTTGGGCGGGTACTCTGCTAGAAATCTATATATAACGGAGAAAGTGTCTTGCGTATTATATATGCATGTCCGTACTGAGTGTACCCTGTTCAAATCTTTCATAGGTCTTAAATTATCAGCACAACAAGGCTTTAATGTAATTTCGTATTGTTATGTGCGCGTATTGTTATGAAATGTCAAAACTATTTGAGCTTTTAATTCCAATTTGTGTAATTTACCAACATCGTTTCACTCAAGCCATTTTCTGCATTGTCTATAACGTAAAAAGAACGTGTTACACGCTTGGAAAGAAGATCAACCATAGGACGGGCACTCAGTTGGCATGCCATTAACTCACCCCGACACAAGTGCCCGATTATAACCGCAGTAGTAAAAGGGCCATGCACGTTACCTCTCTCTCCCGGAGCCGAATGTTAACCCTAAACTCGCTGTTAACTCCATGCCCCAACCCCACACGGAGAACCCTAACTGAAGCCGTAGAACGTTCAGAAGCATGATTACTTTCAAGTTCAATAGCAGTCATTACAGTGACTTTCTCTACCACTCTCCGTGACTCTCTCTCCCCTTTCTCTCCATCTAGGAACTTAATTAATATGTGCGTCTTATGAATCTCATCTCATCTCATTGTCTGAAACCGCTTAGTCCTATACAGGGTCACGGTGAAGCCGGAGCCTATCCCGGCAGACACAGGGCGCAAGGCAAGGATATACCGACGATGGGACGCCAGTCCATCGCCGGGCACTGCGGGGCAATTTAGCCTGCGAGCCAATCAACCTATGTAGCAGCATGCTTTTTGGACTGTGCGAGGAAACTCTTATGAATCTTAAATTGTAATTTAAGAAACGTTGCTTAAACAGGCTGTAAATAGTTGCACATATTGTATGTTGTCTGAATTGTATATACGGTGGATTTCCATTGGTGCAAATAATCTCATCTCTCTCTGAGTGAGGGTGTTGATACCTTTGAAAATTTGTGCGCGTTAGAAATTACAAACTGTATTTAAGAAGATGTTTGTCACGGGTGTAAATACCTGTACATGTTGTATATTGTCTTGCTTGTATATTTTGTGGCTTGACAATTTTCTTCGAATGAGCAATACATTCTACAATAATAGTTACGCCTTAACAAGTAAAGTAAAGGGAATTGAAGCAACTGAAATGTGGTTCTTTAGACGCATCTTGAAGGTATGCTGGACAAGTCACACCTCCAATTGAATAATTGTGCCACGAATGAGATGTACAAAGAAGGTGTTGAATGGCATTAGGAGACAGTGGCAATTTCTCGGGAATATTATGAGGAAAGAGGAAATTTTAAATCTGATTGTAACTGGACAAATTGAAGAGAGATCGTGGATGACATAGATTTACTTATGTAAGTGTCTCTGGAGATGAATGAACATATCAACAATGGACATTCTTAGAAGTTCAAAGAACAGAGCTTTGTGGAAAACTATTGTCACCAACGTCCCGTAGGATATGGTACCTAGAAGGAGAAACCTTACCAAGGGCGGTGTGGTGGTGCAGCCAGGAGCGCTGCCGCCTCACAGCAAGAGGTGACCACTACCACGCCACCGCCGTATTTGTCTGCATAGTCGCGAGGATTAAACTTTGCTCCACGTACTCATTGCAGGCTGAGTTTACTTGGGGGGGGGGGCACACATTGGCACGAAGACACGGAAACACATTTGTCATTTGTACACTGTGCATGTGAATGTGCTATGTAGGATGTCTATGTAATGAGAAGGCGCTGTATACGTACTTGCGTGTAGGGTCTGTGTAAACTGAGTATAGGTGCGTGCGTATATATGTGTGTGTGCTCTATATGGTTGTGTGTGTGCTGTTGAAAGCTGTAAGCGAGAATTTCGTCATCGTTTACAGCTGGGGCTGACATCGTCACCCCCTCCTTCCAATGCCGAGGGGAGATGGGTGAGGCTTAGGGCTGTGGCTCATGCAGCTGGAATGGCTGCACTGGGTGCACGGTACAAACCTCCCCAGAAACCTTGGCTGAGGATGTGTTCAAGCTAGCCGAGAAAAAATGAAAGGTTCAATCTCATCGTTTTGCAACATCCCACACCCGAGAATGAGGAGGCTTACCGCAACATTCGCTCGGGGGTTCGGAGAGCTGTGCGGCGTTGCAAGGATGAGTAGTGGTCTGCTGAGGAGATGGTAGCCCGTGATCAAAAATCACTATTTAACGCCACCAAAAGATTGACGTGCAACGCTGTACCGATTACTCTTCTTTAAGGGGAAAAAGGTGATCCAATCTCTGACCACCAGGAGCAAGTGCGCAGGTTTTGCAGACCATTTCTGTAAGGTCTTGGGGCAGGGGAACCCCTCCAGCTAAGATAATATCATGGGAAAATATGGAGGTGACTCTGCTGGGTTTGGGGTACCTCAGATAATGAAGACGTCGCCAGGCCCTGTGAATGGCTGGTGGAGGTGCCATCTATAGAAGAAGTACGTAAGGCGATTCACAGCCTGAGACCAGGAAAAGCAACGGGCAGAGATGATCTTTCAAGCGTAATGCTGAAGGAAGGTGGTGCTTCCCTGCAGACTACCCTGTATCTATCCATTTTCTACACCGCTTGTCCTGGTGAGGGTCGTGGTAGCAGCAGTCAAAGGAGAGTGGACCAGACATCCCTTTCCTTAGCAACAGATTCCAGCTTATCCTGGGGGATTCCCAGGCATTCCCAAGCCAGCCGAAATATATAATCCCTCCAGCTTGTCCTGGGTCGGCCTCTAGGTCTCCACCCAGTGGGTCGTGCCTGGTAGACTTCCCGGGGGAGCCTTCCAGGGGGCATCCTTACAAGATGCCCGAACCACCTCAACTTGCTCCTCTCAATCCGGAGGAGCACCGACTCTACTCTGAGGTTCTCACAGATTTCTGTGCTCCTCACCTTGTCACGGAGAGAGCGCCCAGCAACCCTGCGGAGAAACCTCATTTCTGCCGCTTGTATCTACGATCTCGTTCTTTCGGTCATTACCCAAAGTTCATGACCATAGGTGAGGATAGGGATATAGATTGACCTGTAAACCGAGAGCTTTGTCCTAGGATCAAGCTCCCGCTTCACTACTACAGACTGGTAGTGACCGCATCAATGCAGCAATCCGCTGGCCAACCTCACGTTCCCGCTTATCATCACTCGTGAACAAGACCCCAAGATATTTAAACTCGTCCACTAAAGGCAACTGCTCTCCCCTCACCTGAAGAGGGCAACCCACTCTTTTCCGTGAGAGGACCATGGCCACAGATTTGGAGGTGCTGACTCTCATCCCAGCCACTGCACACTCAGCTGCGAAACGCTCAAGTGCCCGTCGGAGGTCACAATCCGATGAGGTGAGAAGAACAACGTCATCTGCAAACAGCAGCGATGCCACATCCATGCCCCCAAACTGGACACTCTCCATACTCCGGCTGCGCCTTGAGATCCTGTCCATGAAAATCATGAATAGGAGCGGAGACAAGACACACCCTTGGCAGAGACCAACAGCCACATTGAACGGATTCAACTTCACGCCACGTATACCAACACAGCTCTCGCTCTTGGAATAGAGAGACCCGACTACTCTCAAAAGAGATACCGGCACCATATACTCCCATAGCACCTTCCACAGTAAATCTTGGGGCACACGGTCATAGGCTTTCTCCATATCTACAAAACAAATGTAGACTAGATTAGCAAACTCCCATGACCCCCAATTATCTGTGAGAGGGCAAAAAGCTGGTTCATGGTTCCACGGCCAGGACGGAAACCGCATTGTTCCTCCTAAATCTGTGATTCGACTAATGGTCAAAGTCTCCTCTCCAGAACCCTGGCATAGGCTTTACCTGGGATGCTAAGGAGTGTGATCCCTCTGTAGTTGGAGCACACTTTGTAGTCCACTTTCTAAAAGATGGGGACCACCATCCCAGTTTGCCAATCCAGAGGTACAGAACCCACTTTCCACGTATCATTGAAGAGGCACACTCACCACGACACCCCAGCACTGTCCAGTGTTTTCAACATCTCCGGACGAATCTCATCCACGCCTGCAGCCTTACAATTCCGGAGGTCACTGACCGCGGAAATGACTTCAGCCACAGAAATGGACCCGACCCCACCGCAGGTTTCCAGCACTGCCTCCTGGAAGGGGGGCGCGTCCACGGGGTTAAGGAGTTATTCAAAGTGTTCCTTCCACCTTCCAACTATCTATTCAGTAGAGGGCAGTGTTTCCCCTCCCTTACTGAGAACAGTTTGGACGACGTCCCGTTGAGCCCTCTGAAGGCGCCGGATGGTTTGCCAGAACATCTTTGAAGCAGTCCGAAAATCATTTTCCATGGCCTCTCCGAACTCCTCCCATGCCCGAGCTTTTGCCTCAGCAACCGCTTTAGCTGCTCCCCTCTCTTGGCCAGTTGATACCTCTCAGTCGACATCATTAAAACCATCTGGAGCAAAGGAAGGGTCCAGCAGGACTGGAAGGATGCCATAATGGTCCCTTTCTTTAAGATGGGGGACTGCAGCGATTGTAATAGATACATCTCGCTTCTCAGTCCTGGCAAGGATCATTCAACATCGCCTTGCCAGGCACGCTGAGGAGAGGCTTGCAGAATCCCAATGTGGTTTCAGGCTAGGGCGGTCTTGCACAAACGCCACATTCTCTATCCGGTTGCTGCAGCAGACATGTAGGGAATTCCAACCGAACCTGCATCTCTGCTTTATTAACCTGGTCAAGGCCTAAGATACCATCAGTAGGCCAGGGCTATGGATTGTTCGTCGTGCTTTCGGTATCCCTGACACCCTGATCACCATCATTAAAGAACCTTCATTAAGGTGGGTAAGCCTGGGTAAAGCTACGTGGTCGGGATTCCCTGTTCACTTTGGGGTGCAACAGGGATGCCCTCTGGCTCCTACATAATTCAACAGCTTTTTTGACCACGTAGTCCGAGAAGCTTTTCAAGGATATTCCAGTAGAATTTCCATCTGTACAGGTACAATGGGAGGCTGATCGATAACTGGGTGCGGTCAAGGCATGGCTCCCTATTCGCCATCCATTATATCCATGCCGACGAATTGGTGATTGCTGCTCATTCTGAGGAGGAGTTGGTGGCTCTACTGTTGAACCTGGAACGTGAAACAAAGATGTCGGGCTTACCATCAGTACCACCAAAACCAAGCACCTGTCTGGTTATTTTATACCACTGAATACTCCACCTCCTTAGCTCTCCATTAGTGATGGGGCAGTTGTGGACAGAGTGTAGAAGTTTTCACACCTAGGCAGTGTGCTTATAGCCGGTTTCGGTTTGGCAGCATTATCGTTTCATTGGATACGTAACGCTGAGTGGAAGCTGCTGGGCTGTCGCTCTACATGAAGCTTCGGGTCTTCTCAACTGCAGCCATGCCCTTACTTGCGGAACAAGTACAGCCGGAACGTGAGAAACGTTCCGGCTGGCCTGCCTACGATCCATCCTGGGTTTAACCAGGTTGGATTGTGTGAGGAACTAATAAATTTACGAAAGATAATAAAAATAATATTCGCATTTAAAGAGCGCTTCTCACCCGAGGGTCACAAAGCGCTGTACAGAGTTGCGGAGAGAACGGCATGTCAACAACAATCTGAACAAAGTCCCATTGTGAGCTCTAACGGTAAACGAAGCTGTGGTGACTGGGTCATGTAGTTCGCATGACCAGTCACTGCATGCCCAAGCAGATAATGTTTGGCCAGATGGAGGGGCCTAAATGGGCGCGTCACGGGCTGGAGAAAATATGGACGGATGTGGCACAGGAGGATCTGGAGCTGAGTGGACTTGCTGAAGATTTGTACCAGCGGTGTCAAAATCGATCTCTTTGGAGGAGGATCGTGAAGGACCCTTCGGGGAAGTTGGAGGCAGTCGCCGTGCAACAACAGAGGGCGGAGGAGCGACGCTCACAACAGACCTTGACACCTGGATCTGTCCCATGACCTTCTGTCAGCGAGCATTCACGTGGTCTCAAGGTACACTTGGCCTGGCACAAGCGCCGTGGGAGCGTCACCGCCACTTAGCGGCGAACAGCAGTTGTATTTGCTGTATAGGCGTACACACGGTGTTCACTGTGATCACCCTGTACAAGCGGTGTACACGTCTACACACACGTGTACACCGTGACTGGGCGCTCGGTGGTGATGGGGGGAGGGACCCGTTGGCGGGGCGTGGCCGTCTCGGTGGACGCTCCATGGTTGGTTAGTGACGGGAGAAGGGGGGGAGAGCGGAGAAGAGAGGAGAGAGGAGGGAGGGGACAGCGGTGAGAGAGATGGGGGAGGGGCGAGCGAGGACGTGAGAAGGGAGAGCGGGGTGGCGAACGGGATAGGGGTGGGGAGGGAGAGGGGAGGGGAGGGAGAGGTGAGAGCGGGAAGGGATGGGGGAGAGCGGGGTAGAAGCAGGGATGTGAGAGGAGAGGGCGGGAATGGGGAGAGAAAAAAAAGAGAGTGGGGAGGGAAGGAGAGTGGAAGAGAGAGCAAAAGAGAGAGCGGAGAGGCAGGAGGAGAGGTGGTGGCTTGTGTGTCAGTGGGAGACTGCTCATCGCTTGGCTGGAGGCGGGGAGAGGTGTGAGAGAGAGGGGGGAGAGACGAAAAAAAGAGAGAGACGAGAGAGAGAGCGCGGAGGGAGGGAGTGAGAGAGAGGCAGGGCCATGGAGCGGTCAAGGTCTGCCTCCGCTATAAAAGCGAGTTGGCCAGGGGGCCGCGTTCTCACAGCGCGGCACGGGCGGCGAGCGGCGGCTCTAGGCGCGTGCGTGCGTGTACGTGTGTACGCGTACGTGTGCGTACGCGTATAAACACACGACAGCATGGTGCTGGGTATCAGCACCATGACGATTCGTCGCTAGGCGAGTGACGGCTGCTGCTGCTGCTGCTCCTAAAGTTGTGCGGGGAACCCGCGCGCAGCACGCGTCGCCCACGCCGAACACCTCCCGCATGACCGACGCTCCGGGCTCCATCGCCTGTTCCAAGGGTGGAGAAGACGCGGAAGGAGGTGGAGGTGGTGGTGGAGGTGGTGGTGGAGGTGGTGGTGGAGGACCCAGGATATTATCAGCATCATTATCAACTACATGGTCGTCACCTCCGTCGCTGGCAGAAGCAAGAACTTCCGATTGGTCTGAAGCATCTTCCTTAGCCGCATTATACTTTGCGTTATCATCTTCAGCGTCATCAGCAGGACCTTCAGCAGCAGCAACAGTAGCAGTTGCTAGAATTCCATCATCATCACCCTTATCAGCAGCACTAGGTCTTAGAGTTCAATCGACACCATCACCATTAGCTTCGTCATCAGCATCATCAGCGGTCCACTCGGAGAGCCCGTCGTCGCTCGCGCAACAGGCCATGGCGTGCCCGCGAGCCGTGCCTGCTACCCCTGCCCGGCTGCAGCAGCAGCAGCAGCTAGTGCAGCAGGAGACTCGTCGAAGCCCCATCCTGTTCCGCCTGTTGCAGAGCGAGCGGCGAGTAGGGAGCGCGGCGCGTTCCCCACGCTCCGCTCCCTACCCGTGGCCCTTCCAACTGCAGCAGCAGCAGCAGCACCAACAGATGATGCAGCTGCAGCAACAGATTCACCTGCAGAGGCTGCACATTGAGCAGCATCAGCATCAGCAGCAGACGATTAATCATCGCGTCCAAAAGATTGAGTTGGAGTACGACGCTCAAAGCGAGAAGGTTGAGCAGAAACTTCATCACTATCAGCAGCAGCAGGTTCAGGAGACGCATACTCCGAATGTGCAGCAGCAGCATCATCAACAGCAGCAGCAGCGGCAAGAGGATGAAGGTGGACTTAAACCTGCGCAGCAGAAGCGCAACCACAACCACCACCATAATCAACACCAGCAGCAGCAGGAAATGCCGACCGTGGACGGGGAGGCGCCGGTGCCCACAGGCAACAGCTGCGCGTGCGTGCAGCGGCGCCGCCTCGTGCTGCGGGCCCCGCACTCGACGCGCCAGGCCGCGTGGGCCGTGCTCGCCAAGACGCTGCGCTTCGTCAAGACGCTACCCTCCTTCTGGCAGCTGCCGCGTCGCGACCGCCTGCTGCTGGCACGCCACGCCTGGGCACCGCTCTTCCTGCTCGGCTTGGCGCAGGAGCGCCTGCCCGTGGAGGTGAGCACGGAGCCCGAGCCCAGCCTGCTCAGGCGCCTGCTCAGCGAGCCCGACGGGGAGGACGTAGTCTCCGCTGCTGGTGCTGCTGGTATTGTTGGCGGCGGCGGGGGTGGTGTTAGTGGAGCTGGTGTTGTTGATATTGGCGGTGTTGGTGGTGCTAGTGGTGGTGGTGGAGTTGGTGCCGTCGTGGGCCCTGCTTCTATTGCTGCTGGTGCGGCTGCAGCTAGTTCTAGTGGTGGCTGTGCTGGTGGTGGTGATGGTGCTAATGGTGGCTGTGATGCAGCTAATACCAAGAGCTGTGCAGAAGCCACGAACCGCGGCGCTGCGAGTGGAACCGCCGCTCCAAGCCCCGATCCCGTCGGGGGCAGCTGCCCCCTCGCGATGGAACATTCCAATGACGGCGACAATAACGACGACGGCACCAAGACGTCGCCAGCGGCTGCTGCGTCGCTGGAGAAGCTGCAGGAAGACGGGCGGGAGCCGCACTGGTGCCGCGCTGAGAGACATCAGCGTCTGATGGTTCCCTGCTGCTCGTCCCCGTGCACCTCGTCCTTCCCGGCAGCCATAGCGAGTCCCGACCGCCATAACGCCTCGCCGCACAGCGGAAACATCACCAGCACCTGGGGCACCGGCGGCGGTGTCTCGAGACGCAGCAGTAGCAGCAGCAGCATCAGGTGCCGCAGCAGGAGCCCCCAGGACGTGACGAGCAGCAGCCGCAACAGCACGAGTCCTCAACCGACGGGCAAGAGTTCGAGTCCTCTGCACAACCCGGACACAAGAAT
Organism: Mordacia mordax; assembly: GCA_036362905.1. Lineage (NCBI taxonomy): Eukaryota > Metazoa > Chordata > Hyperoartia > Petromyzontiformes > Petromyzontidae > Mordacia > Mordacia mordax. Next base: position 10,071,842 of record JAZEWT010000021.1, read on the forward strand.
CTCGGCGGTGTGCGCCAGCACCAGCAGCGCCTCCTCTATGAACAGCAGCAGAAGCCCCCGTTCCGTCACGAACTGCTGCCTGAGTCCGCAGACCAACGGCAATAAGTGCAGCAGGAGTCCAATTCTTCTGAGCAACACGACGATGTCTGGTAGCGGCGGCGGCAGCAACAGCATTAGCCCCGTGTCTATCGGGAGCAGCGGTGGCACGAGGCAGCAGGGAGCCGGGAGTCCCCTCGCTGCTGGGAGTCCCCTCCCTGCTGGGAGTCCTCTCGCTGCCGGGAGTCCTCTCGCTGCCGGGAGTCCCCCCGTCGCTGGTAGCCCGGGCAGGTCGTCCCCCGGGCTGCAGGCGGATGCCATCCACAAGGTGCAGAGCTTCTTAGACAAGTGCCGCCGCCTGGACATCGATCCTAAGGAGTATGCATACCTCAAGGGCATCGTGCTCTTCAATCCCGGTGAGCAACGCGCGGGACAGGGGGACGGGTAGCGATGCCGGGGTCGTAGTTGCTCTCCAAAGCCGCTCATTCGGGATAGCCGAGTCGAGCGCTCAGTTATTCTAAGCGAACAGCTTGGAGAGCAATGATCATGGATGGCATCGAGCCACGGAACCCTGCATCGGTGCGATGGCATGATATTTATTGTTACAGTGAAAATGCACTGTGAGCTTTCAAGCTCTGGATGTAGGATACCTGCGATATAACGCAGGCTCCTGTTTCTAACACTGACTCATCTCTAACACTGGAACCTGTTTCAAACAATGACTCCTATCTATAACACTGGCTCCTGTCTCTTACGCTCTGCCTGTCCATAGCACTTGCAATCTTTGGGTGCGGGTTTCCTGCGATATAACACAAGTTGAAACTAACCATCGTAAACAATGTATTAAATCACGAGCTAACAGCGCATTAACAGGATTAAATTGTATAACGATGAAATAAGCAGTAACGCAGTATTGCACAGCAAAAGAAAGAACAATTATTATAATAAATTAACAAGAAATAGACACGTACAACGACTTAACAATGGGATGGGAATACATAGACCGGAGTGGCGCTGACCACCCACCCCTTGATGTACCGTGCTGGGCTCGGCTGCTCCGCTAGTCCTTTAAAGCTCCAAGGGGGACCCTTATATTTGCATGCCTGGTGATGGTGGTGGCAGTGATGGCCATTAAATATTTTTATAACGACCCGCTGTGGTGGTCGTGGTGGTGGTGATGGTGGTGGTGACTGTGGTGATGGTGGTGGTGACTGTGGTGGTGGTAATTGTGGTGGTGATTGTGGTTGTGGTGATTTTGGTGGTAACTGTGGTGGTGGTAACTGTGGTGGTGGTGACTGTGGTTGTGGTGGTAACTGTGGTGGTGGTGACTGTGACGGTGATTGTGGTCGTGGTGATCTTGGTGGTAACTGTGGTGGTGGTAACTGTGGTGGTGGTGACTTTGGTGATGGTAATTTTCGTAGTGGTGCCTGTGGTGATTGTGGTAGTGATGACTATGGTGGTAGTGACTGATGGTGGTGATGAGTGTGGTCGTGGTGATTTTGGTGGTAACTGTGGTGGTGGTGGTGGTGACTTTTCGTAGTGGTGACTGTGGTAGTGACTGTGGTAGTGGTGACTGTGGTGTTGGTGACTGTTATGGTGATTACTTTGTGACGATGATAATAATGACCATGATGCTGCTACTAATGATACCTACAGTAGATAGATGTTTATTATTACATCAGTGAGCTGGCAAGCTCTGGATATGCGCTTCACACTGCTGGTTGTGATGATGCATGTGATCATGATCAATCACGGTTCGTGAGCTGTTGTCTGTAACACTCATCTCATTCTCAGAAACCGCTTCGTCCTGTACAGCGTCGCGGTGAACCGGAGACTATCCCGGCAGACAAAGGGCGCAAGGCAGGGATATACCCACGATGGGACGCCAGTCCATCACAGGGCACTGCGGGCAATTTAGTCTGCAAGCCAATTAAACCTATGCAGCAACATGTTTTTTGGACTGTGGGAGGAAGCCGGAGTGCCCGGCGAAAGCCCACGCGGACACGTGGAGAGAACATGCAAACTCCACACAGAAAGGCACCCGAGTCGAGATTTGAACCCGGGACCTTCTTGCTGTGAAGCGGCAGAGCTACCCACTGGGCCACCGTGCCGCCCGTCTATAACACGACATTATAAAATATATATATGTTTTCACCCAGCTTATGACCAGGGGCGGGAGGCAGAGTAAATTATTACCTCTTCTGCTGCTACTGCTGTGTTCGAGAGGCTTCCCAGCCACTTAACCGCACGCTCAGTGCAGTTTGGTTTCATTAGAACAGCATTCACAGTCGCTCAGGGGTTTACCTCGGATTACTTGCAAGAGTAACGCTCTCGCTCAGAGTGCACTGACACGTAGCAGGAGTCTCGGTTTTTGCAGCCGCGTTATTCCGTGAGGTGCTATGAATAATGCGAGTTTCAATGCGGCCCTAAATAGGTTACCCCAACAGCCAACGAGGCTAACTATGAGTGGAAGCTCTGTGTGTCTCTTGTGTGGCACTGTAGCTGTGTTATAAAAGTGCTGGTTTGAATGCGCATGTCTGTATGAATGTGTGTGTATGGATGTGTCTGTATGGATGTGTGTGTCTGGGTCTGTATGGATATGTGTGTGTATGGATGTGTGTGTTTGGATGTGTGTGTATGGATGCGTGTGTGTGTGTGTATGTGCCTATACGATGAGCGATGGCTGAGTAGTTAGCGCACTGGGATACAAACCTGGCGACACAAGTTCGATTCCCATTCACGGCAAACACCATTGACGATTATAAGAACCGATCGTGGGCAGTCTCTCGGTTGATTCAGGCTCAAATGCGTACCTGGTGCGATTTGTAAACATGGTCACTAGGGATACAAAGGCGGTCGAACGTTCTGCTGGCCACCTACCCCGTATAATGTCTGTCGCCCTTCATAAGTGCTCACTAACAGTACCTTGCCCCAATAGTCTGTTAAGACTATACGGGGGGATCTGCGCCTTGTCCGCTAAGTTCGATTCCCCACCACGGCCAGCTATTAGTAAAACAAATTATCGCATCTGATCTGATTCTAAATATTGCCTTGGATCAACTTAGCCTGAAATATGAGTTCCTTCAACGACGTGTTTGTGTAGATTCCACGTTCTCATGACGGGAAGTGGAGCGATATCGCTAACCGCTCACAAAGCTGTAGGGATTTTATCTACCCCGGAGAGATAATGGGTCTCTATAACTGTGCGATTTCAATGATACTAAATATAATTGCTTAGGTGATTAAACGGTCACCGACACACTGTAAAGCGTAGCGATCCACTCCGTTATAGCAGTGCAATGATTTATCGTCCATATTTAATAAGGCTCGTTGAACAAGCGATTTGCGTGCAATTAGTATTGTTACATGACCTCACAGTCAAAATGTCCCGGTTCGATTCCCATCTCGGGTGCCGCCCTTCTGTGCGGAGTTTGCGAGATCGCTCTCACCGTGCCCTCGTGGGGTTTCGTAGGTACTCCGGTTACTTTCCAAGGTACAACACACCAACCCACACTCAACAACTGTGAGAGATATATTATAACGATATTATAACAACCCGGGGGGG
>JAZEWT010000021.1:10075455-10089173 GCA_036362905.1 Mordacia mordax
CCCCCCCCGGGTTGTCTCAGATCTTTAAACATAGGGAGACAAAGACGGCCGGGCGTACTTCTATAGACGTACCATTCAGGGTTTTATAGTCGCTCCTCGCTAGTAGTCTAGTATTAGCCCCAACAGTCTGTTCAGGCTGCATGGGGCGGCTCTTTGTATAGAACGTGTGTAGGGGGGAGCGGTGGCTCAGCGGTTAGAGCGCTGCGCGACGAACCCGGCGACCCGAGTTCGTTTCCCGGAGCTCAATCACCAGTAGGTTTTTGTCTATGTCTTTGAGACTCTGTGTCTCTCTGTGAGTATTTGTGTATCTCTACGAGTCTCTGTGCATCTCTACGAGTCTCTGTGTATCTCTATGAGTTACTACGGGTCTCTGTGTATCTTCATGGGTCTCTGTGTATCTCTATGGGTCTCTGTGTATCTCTATATAACTCTACGGGTTTCTATGCATCTTTATGGGTCTCTGTGTATCTCCATAGCTCTGCTTTCGGGACAGCTGTGTCGAGCGCTCCCTCCCTCTCCCTCTCTCCTTCGCGACGTTTCGCCTCCCACGTCAGACCCTTCCCCAGGCGTTCCGAGGTTGCGAGAGGGGACTGTGGAGGTTATCTCAACGGGGGTCATTTCGGGGTAACGCCACTCGTTACGATCCCGCGGATGCCATTCGTGCGCTGCGCTGATCCCAGTGTCGATGGAGCGGTACGGGTCGGGGAGTCGCGGCCTCGCGGCTAGAAGTTCCCGGGTTCGATTCTCGGCTCGTGTGCCTTTCTGTGTGAAGATTGCGTGTTCTCTCTCCCTCTGTCCGCGTGGGTTTTCGCCGGGTACTCCAGTTTCCTACCACTGTCCAAAGACACGCTGTTGCAGAGGGTGATTGGCCTGCTGAGTAAAATTGCCACAAAAAGTGTGCCCTGCTTTGTGCTGACGCCATATCATAGGTATTTCCCCAACTTGCTCCGTCTTTCGGCCGGGATAGGCACCGGCCTCCCGCGACCCTGTACTGGATTAAACAGGTATTGATAATGACTAAATGAACAATTACATAGTTCCTCGCAGCCGCGAAGTTTAATTTCAGGTTTGGGCGGGAGGTGAGGGTCGACTGCACCCATCATACATCTGCTGTGGGCGATTACATAGGTACCACTTTGTGAGACATTCCGCACATGTTTACTCACCACGATAAATCCGACATTGTGTTTGAACTTATTCCTTGTATCTCCCCAGGGTACACTCAACTTAAAATGAGCGATTGGGCCTGTGCCGGCATTAATAGGTGCTCGCTAACAACCCTTGCCCCTACAGTCTGTGTGGGCTACACGGGGGATATTTATGTGCGTGTGTTTACATATGGACGGAGTGGTGGCACAGCGGTTAGCGCACTTCACTACTAACCCGGCGACCCGAGATAGATTCACGCTCACGGTTAACACCAGTGATGATTTTCTGAACCTGTGATGGAGATGAAGACACTTTCAAGCCAGATCAAGCGTAGGGGTTGTTTGACCATACTTCACGCTGGTCGGAGCAGGACGATGAAGGGATTGAGGAGGAGGGACATGATTCGCCACTGATGTCAGCCGTGGCTGAGAGTCCAACTCAGGTCGCCAGGTTTGTAAGCAAATTCAATTTTCTCACTCATCTCATCGCATTTTAAGATCTGACAATGTGAAATAAATTTTAGCTATGATGGATTTAGTTGACAGCCCAAGTCAAATTACAATATTGTAATACATTTTTTCACGTGCTAAGAGAAGAGTCGTTGCTCAAAACGTCATATACTATATATATTAATACATCTAGACATCAGCAGCGTATCTTTGGACTGGGAGGAAATTTGAGTACCCGACGAAAATGCACGCTGACACGGGGAGAGAGAACGCGAAAACTACACACAGAAAGGCACCCTAACTAGGGAAATGAATCTCTCCGTACATTATTGATCAATGCTCTAGAAGTAAACATATAACCTCTAACAGACTGTTGGGGCAGGTGCTGTTAGCGAGCACCTAGTAAGACACAGACACCGACACACAGCCGTACACACCCGCCTCACCACACATGCATTGCCACACAAGACAAAGATCACCCGTATAGACTCAACAGACTGTAGGGTCAAATGCTGTTAACGAGCACTAATGAAGGCCAACCTGACACTGGGGCGGATGGGTGGCAAGCACCACGCCCGACCGCCTTTGCCTCCCCAGTGGCAGTGTTCACAAACTACACTAGGTTCATTTGAGGCTGAGTCGACATAGGGGAGGCCCTGGACATGCTCATAAAATCGTTGCTGATGTTGGTCCTAACTTGTTTGACGGGGAGTTTAACTCGGTTTTGCCAGGTTTGCAGACCAGCGCGCTAACTGCTGAGCCACCGCTCCCCATTGACACACGCGTATGCACACACAATGCGTACACAGACACAAAAATGCTCCATCTAACCTTCAACAGACGATGTAATGAGAGAATGGATTTAACCCTTTCTCGCAAAAATACAAGCGGTGTGAAGATCTAACAGTGGACACCTTGTACACGGCATCAAGTTTGCACAAAACCACCCGTGCTTATGGCAACACCTGCTTTGTGAAAGGTGGGCCCATAGTTAGAGCGGCTCGTCCTTGAGCAGGCTGTGGGACTCGAGCGTTGTACGCGAGCAGCAGATATGAAGATCAGCACGGGACGCATCCACCCCCGCCACGTTTGTCTCCCTCGTGACGACACCCAAAGATAAAGATCCCCTGTATAGCGTCAACGAACTGTAGGGTCAAGTATCGTTAGCGAGGACCAACGAAGGTCGACACGGCACACTTGGGGGCAGCACCATGCCAGGTTCAGAAAGTCGTCACTGGGATTCGAAATCGCGTCGTTGCAACAATCAGAAGCACGCACAAACGCACAGATACGTAGACGCACAGACACAAAGACGTTCAGGCACACAAACACACAGGCACACAGGCACACACGGACAGACACAGGCACAGAGACGCGCAGACACACAGGCACATAGGCCCACAGACGCGCAAACACACAGGCGCTCAGACGCGCAGGCACACAGGCACACAAGCACCCAGACGCACAGGCACACAGATGCACAGACACACAGATGCACAGACACACAGGCACACAGACACGCAAGCGCACAAGTACACAGACACACAGGCACACAAACGCACAGGCACACAGACGCACAAGCTCACAGACGCACAGACACGCAGTCGCACAGGCGCGCAGACGTACAAACGCAGACGCACAGACACTCAGACTCACAGACGCAGATGCACAGACGACGCACTCACAGAGAGCAGCACTGTATTCCCGCATCGCATGGGATTAGAGTTTCCTGCCCGGGAGGCGGGGGTACGGAGGGGGAGGGAGTCATCTTCCCGAGCACGCGGCGGCACGGATCACCGCGTGCCCTCGGGGCACTCACGCCGACACCAGAGACAAAGGTGGCCCATAGAGGCTTCGCGTGCTGTAGGGCCAAGTGCTGCTAGCAAAAGCTATAGAGTGGGCGACACGGCACACGGAAAGTTGAGTGGCCAGCATCGCGCGGTTACTCGTTTGAGGCTGAGTTGACCTTGGAGCGGGCAAGGACCGGTTTCGTTAAATCGTCGTCGGTGGCGGTTATCGTTAGCGGGAACTGAACTGGGGTCGACGGGTTCGTAGCGCAGCACGCTAACCACTGCGCCACTGCTCTCCACAACACAAGGCCGCCGGCGCACAACCCGATCTCACCATCGCTCCGTCTCTCCGCGGGACGTCCTCTCTGGGACGCGTTTGCTGAGCTGCCGCTCGGCGATCAGTCCCGACCATCAGCCTCCGTGGTCCTCGTCCCTCGTGGCATGACTCCACGTTGTACATGTATCTCTTTTTAACAGTTGTCCAGCGGGAGGGGCTTACAAGTTACAACATCTCAGGGCACCGGGAGCAGTTTATTCAGAACAATTAACCTAGGGGCAGCACAGTGGCCCAGTGGGTAGCGCTGTCGCCTGACAGCAAGAAGTACGCGGGTTCGAATCTCGACTCAGGTGCCTTTCTGTGTGGAGTTTGCATGTTCTCCCCGTGTCCGCGTGGGTTTTCGCCAGGCACTCCGCTTTCCTCTCACAGTCCAAAAAACATGCTGCTACATATATAAGATCACAATAGGTTTTACCGTATCTGGCGATTATGCAGGTGTTAAGAACTTAACACCTGCATAATTGCCAGGCAATTGCCAGGCAATTATGCAGGTGTTAAAATCCCAAACACCAAAATAGACACATTTTACAATGTGTCCAGTTTGCAAAAGCCACACATACTAGTGGCAAAGTATGCAAACAGGTAGCTTTGATAACCTATGCATTGTCCTTCAACTGACCGACCTTCACCTGGCAGTGGCTTTCTTTTGAGCCTATTTGCCGGTGTCAGTCGCTGCCATAAGGCAGTCAGCTCCAAACAATGCAGTATCAATGCTTTATAGCTTAGGTGGGGCTGTTAACGCTAAGTTAAGTTCTTAACACCTGCATAATCGCCAGATACGGTAAAACCTATTGTGATCTTATATTTGTATACTGGCAAAAAAGTACCCATAATGCTGCTACATAGGTTAATTGGCTTGTAGACTAAATTGCCCGCAGTGCCCGGTGATGGACTGGCGTCCCATCATGGATATATCCCTGCCTTGCGCCCTGCGTCTGCCGGGATAGGCTCCGGCTCACCGTGACCCTGTACAGGACTAAGCGGTTTGTGACAATGAGATGATGACAATTAACCGAGGTAGCGTGTTTTTGGACCTTTGGGAGGGAAACTAATTACCCAGCGAGAACCCACGCAAACACGGGGATAGAGAACACGCAAACTCCGTAAGGAAAGGCGCCCGAGGCGGTAATCGAACTGCGTTGGTCAGGAATTTCATTTGGTGAGGAGCGGATGTTACCACTGCACAGACACCGTGCCATCTACGAATATATAATTACACACCCATGGGTCGACAATATATTAGCTTTCAGATTAGGGGCCAGAAACCTTTCAGAAGTGGTGCCAATAGTTAACTTGTTTATTGTGATTTACAGATCTGCGTGCTGTTACTGAAGGCTGACCCCGCTAAACATAACGTAGGAAATACACCGATAAACTCATATTGCTTTCTACATATTATCTGCTTTCTAAGCTGTGCTCTATTTCTGAGAGGATTCTGATGCTTGACGATTGCAACATTCATGTTGAATCTCTAAAGAGCCCCCTTGCAAGGGATCTCACGGCCACTCTAAACTTATTTGGCTTCATTCAAAACGGGGCGTCTGCCACTCACAGATGTGGCCGAACTCTTGACCTGGTTTGGTCAAGGGGCATACATGTAACCAACCTGTCCGTCACTGACCCTGGTCTGTCTGATCACTCCGCAATGTGGTTGATCTCCAGGTACCGCCACCCATTTTCATTTCTCATCTCATTATCTTAAACCGCTTAATCCTATATAGGGTCACGGTGAGCCGGAGCCTATCCCGGAAACACAGGGCGTAAGGCAGGAATACACCCGACGACGGGACGCCAGTCCATCGCCGGGCATTGCGGGACAATTTTAGTCTGCGAGCCAATCAACCTATCCAGGAGCATGCTTTTGGACTGTGGGAGGAAACCGGAGTACCCGGCGAAAACCCACGCGGACACGGGGAGTGCATGCAAACTCCACACAGAAAGGCACCCGAGCCGAGAGATTCGAACCCGGGACCTTCTTGCTGTGAGGCGTCAGCGCTAACCACTGGGCCACCGTGCCGCCCCCATTTTCATTTACTAAACGCGAAATCCGATTCCGAAATCTTAACTCCATCACTCCAGACTTACTCTCCACTGCAATCAACAGTTGATTACCCCTCTGCCTTGTCTCACTCTGCCTCTCACGCGACAGTTGAAACTCACAACAGCTCACTATCACGGATGCTAGATGTTTCGGCCCGAGTCAAATAATGCTGTGACCAAGGCAGAAAACTATGCCTCTGGTATGACATTCAACTCCGGGAGTTCAAGGTCAAATATACAACCACCTTTCCAAGCATCCTAGCTGATGCCTATAACGGACCCCACATCCTCTTCTCGGCCATCTACCGACTCCTTCATCCACTCAATCATTCACCTTCACCTCTCTTCATTAATAAAGACCAGACACATTAGTTAATTTAGTTTTCCACTAACAAAACCAAAGCCCACAGCTTATCTCCCCAGTCTCAACCTCCATCCACTATCTCAGCAATTGTCCCCTCTTCTGCCCTGGTCTCAAAACTGGAATTTTATGAGTTAACGGAATCTGATGTTTTCTCATTAATTACCACATCTCGGCCTACAAACTGCTCTCTGGACCCCTTGCCATCCAAACTCATCCTAGCAAACTTGAAACCCTTTCCACCTTCATCATTAATCTCTTTCACAACTCACTTCGCTGCGGCATCGTTCTTCCACGATTCAAATGTGCTGCAATTACCGCTCTACAGTTACTCGGCCTTGATTACAACATCCCTGATAATTATTGGCCCATCTCCAATTTACCATCCTTTCTACTGTAATTGTGCATGCAGTAGCAATGCAACTTGCCCTGCTGTCTTGTGGGTAAATTTGGGAAGACAAAGGCTAAAGGAGCTCTCACCCTGACAGAAAAGCAAGTTGTGATGGCCACGCTTCAAGGCGGTTCTCCGATAAACCGGTTTTCCAGCAGCCTCCTGCAGTTCTGAGGAGTTGCCAATCATCCAGGGTCTCCCTTGACACTGGAACCATCTCCTCTACAATCAAGATAGTGGCGATGGGACGAACGCATCCCCAAAGCCACCCTAAAAATATATCTCAGCGCAGTTCCCTTGCAGTCAAGCCTTCACATCTGAGGTTTGCAACCGCAATTGTGCACCCAGAATCGGCCTCTTCACCCACTGGAAGACAAATAAATAAAGGAGACGCTCTCAATCATCAGATACGATGGACAACCAGAAGCAAGCAAGCCATGCAACTCCGGTAAAACGTCTTCTACAATAACCTCCTCAATCCCTTCTAATCTTGATTAAGATACAGACATAGTGCTGAAACTGCTCTGGTCAAAGTAGTTAATGACCTACATGTCGTTGCCGATGAAGGCTTGTCAAGTATGCTTGTCCTCTGAGACCTGAGTGCAGCCTTTGATACCATTGACTACCCTACCTTACCAGAGCGACTGGAGGGCATAGGGATCTCTGGCTGTTCCCCTGCATTGGCTGAGCTGCTACCTCTCCAACCGTAAGCAGTTCGTCAGCCTGGGTCGATGTAACTCAGAGGTCCATCCTTTTTTTTCTGGAGTTCCTCAAGGTTCAGACCTTGGCCCATTTCTCTTCGGCATCTGAATAAAACCACTTGGCCACATTCTGCACGGCCTCGATCTCAGCTACCATTGCTATGCCGATGACATACAAATCTATATCCATGCAATGTCGTCCATCATTGCGTTTAGTCTTTGCATATTGTTCTCACTGTCAGCTGTGAAGACCTGACTCAATTCAAATTTCCTGAAACTAAATTACTACAAAACAAAAGTTTTGCTTGTCGGAAACCCGCACCAATTGTCCAAGGCTGAACCCGTCCATTCAATGCTCGACGATCAGACCACTGAAATTGCTAGGGCAGTCCGGAGTCTATGAGTGCTTCTTGATTCATCACTCACCTTCGAGACACACATCAATAAGGTGATGAAAGTAATCCCTTTTCACTTGAGAAAGAGAGACAGACTGCACAACATAGTCACCCTCCGATGCTGAGAAGCTGATCCACATTTTAACCAATTGATTATTGCAATGTACTAGTTCTTGGTGCCCCTGCCTACCTTATCAATTGCCTCTAACATGTGCAAAATCCAGCTTCTAGAGTCCTCACCCCCACTTCTATCTATAATCACATATCCTTATTGCTGGCATCTCTCCACTGGCTACTGGTTAAATACAAGATTGAATTCAAGACCCTCCTTTTCTTCTACAAAGTTTAATTGGCACTGCTCCGACATATATCTGTGATCTGCTACAGACACCCTCCTTAGCAAGACAACTATGATTCTCTAATTCGGGTGTGCTGCATACGCTCAGATTGCGCCTCCAATCGATGGGTGACAGAATCCTATTGATTGCTACGTCAGACTCTGGAACGCCCTTCCATTGGAAATTCGGTCAGCTGAGTCCCGGAGCATCCCGTCTCAGACTCACTTCTTCTGAAAGGCCTTAAAGTCCTCCAGCTAGGACAAAAAAAGGACTGTTGATGGTGCTTACTGCTGTGGGCTTTGGTGATGGCATGCTTTCGACCTGTACCTGCTGAGGAACAATTTGTCTTTCCTTTATTTGTTTGAACCATTATTTTTTTTATTTTACTGATGTCGTTCACTGATATATGCTCATTATTTGAGTTAATTGATCTAAATTCATGTTGTTGACATGCCGTTCTCACCACAGTTCTGTACAACGCTTTGTAACCCTTGTGTAAAAGGTGCTTCAGAAATGCGGTATTATTATTACGTCAGAGCTGTCAGTGGGAAGCATAATTTAGGGACTGATACAGCGGTCAAGCATAGTTCCTATCGGGTTAAATTTTATTTTTAACTAGGCCGTTAATTAGACTTCCATTGCGCCTGCCAATGAAAATCATCTCGTATACCATGAGCGGCGGGCGAGCCATACCCCTGCTCTGAGCCACAACAAGCCTGTCCTTAGCACTAGCCTAACCCGTACCCAGCACTAACGCTACCCTCACACGAACTCAGCACTAACCCTATCCCAACACTAACCCTACTCTCACACTAACCCAACACTAACCCTATCCCAACACTAACCCTACCCTCACACTAAGCCAACACTAACCCTACACTCACACTAACCCAACACGAACCCTATCCCAACTCTAACCCTACCCTCACACTAACCCAACACTAACCCTATCCCAACACTAACCCAGCACTAACCATACCCTCACACTAACCCAGCACTAACCCTACACTCACACTAACCCAACACTAACCCAGCACTAACCCTATCACAACACTAACCTTACCCTCACACTAACCCAACACTAACCCTACCCTCACACTAACCCAACACTAACCCAGCACTAACCCTATCCTCACACTAACCCAACACTAACCGTATCCCAACACTAACCCAACACTAACCCAGCATTAACCTTATCCCAACACTAACCCAGCACTACCCCATCACTACCCCCATCACTACCCACAACACTAACCCAACACTAACCCAGCACTAACCCTATCCGAACACTAACCCGGCACCACCCCATCACTACCCACAACACTAACCCAACACTAACGCCACTCTGCACACATCACTCCTCCCAACAGTAACATTAATCTTTACAAGCTGTGTAGAATGCGGGTGTTAGTCCAGATTCATTCCGTGTTCCTATTGGATGGTCCTGTCATGTGACAACTGAATACGCAAGAGCGCGACGTAAGGTTGCCACCTGGCCCGGTTTTCCTGGGACCGCCCTCCTTTTCGGACCAACTCATTCACGGTACAAATCCCCATTCATGGACCAACTCATTTACGGACCAACTCATTCACGGAACAACTCCTCATTCACAAAACAACTCCCCATTCATGGACCAACTTATTCACGGACCAACTCCTCATTCACGGACCAACTCAATCACAGATCAACTCAATCATGGTTCAACTCATTCACGGATCAACTCATTCACGGACTAACTCATTCGGCCCGAGTCCGCGCGCACCGCATCCCCCACTATGCGTACTCCGCTAAATAATAATAATAATTGTATTTATAGAGCGCTTTTCACCTGAAGGTCACAAAGGGCTGCACAGAACTGCGGAGACAACAGCATGTCAATAACGGCATGTCAACAACATCAGAGTAGATCAATTAAAGTAAAATAATGACTAAATCAATGAAGGATGTAACATAAATACAATAATTGTCAAACAAATAAAGGAAGGAATGTTCCTGAGTAGCGCAGCATGTGAGCTCGCAAGCTCTGGATGCGCGATTCCTACGACACAGCACTCGTTCGACGCGAGTGAACGTTCATCTGATATCCGTATCGCCGCGAACCTCCATTCCCTCTCTGGGGCCCCTGGCAGAGGCCTCCAGACTGAGGCGAGTGACTCGTCGAGTGAGTGACGATCTCACGCCCCGCAAGCCGATAGAGTCAGTCGCAGACTCACTCACTGCTGCTGTGGCCCAGTGCGCACTCCACTGCCAGGCGCTGTCTGCTGAGACTTACTGAGTGGAGGAAGAGAATGGGGACAGGGTTCCCACGTAGCGCGGATGATCGAGCCAGTGAGTGAGTGAGCAGGGCAGACCAAGGCGAAAGACTGTGAGCGAGCCAGTGAGTGAGCCTGTGAGCGAGCCAGTGAGCCTGTGAGCGAGCCAGTGAGCCTGTGAGCGAGCCAGTGAGCCTGTGAGCGAGCCAGTGAGCCTGTGAGCGAGCCAGTGAGCGTGCCAGTGAGCGAGCCAGCGAGCTAGCGAGCGTGCCAGCGAGCGAGCCAGTGAGCAAGCGATCATCTCACCCTCGTGTCGCCCCCCGCTCTCTGTTCTCCCCCACAGACGTGGAGAGTCTCTCGGTACGGCCCTGCGTCCAGGCCCTGCAGCTGGAGGCACAGCAAGCGCTGTGCGAGTGGGCGCGCGTCTCCGGCTCCTCAGGCGCGCCTCGCCTCGGGCGCCTGCTGCTGGCCCTGTGCCTCCTGCGATCCGTTCCCCCGGGATATATCACTCAGCTCTTCTTCGGCTCCAACCAGGGCGGCCTGGCCATCGAACTCCTGCTGCAGGACTTGCTACAGACGCCCTGAGGGCGATTTTTGTCACTGCTGCACCTTGTTTTTCGTTTCTCGCCCGAGTCGAGGGAGCAATTATGATTGACAGTTGCCACGCAAAGCTCTCTTGCTGTGGAATTGTCCAGTTGCAGGTGTTTCGAAGGTGGTGGACACTGCTGCAAGCGTGCAAGCACCCCTGCAACAATAATATACTTCTGCGTGAATGTAGCGCCATGGGGAAGATACTGCTGCACTTCGACCTGTGATGCCCTGAGGGCGCATTTACTGCTGCAGCAGTATTTGAAAAACATCTTGCTGCGTGTGCCCTGAGGAAAGATACTGCAGCGGTAATCTTTGTTGGTTTAACGGGCGGAGGGGGTTCATTTGACTGTTGCAAGAGTGCGGGGGGGACGCTGAAAGAAAATACTGCTGCATGTGCTTGCCCTGAGGGTCGAAATGTTAACAGGTGCCCGTAGGGCTTGCCTGCTGCAAGGTGATCAGAACACTTACCCTGCTACAGGTGTCCTGATGCCGATACTTTGCAAATTTTCATGGGGGGGGGAGGGAGTGAAAGAGAGATAAGTAGTTACTGCTGCAAGGTGCCCTGAGGGCTCGTACTGTTACACAGTGCCCCGAGGGAACCGTCCTCAAGCATTCCCTCACCCTGCTCCACGTTCACAGCAGTCGCGGCTTGCTTGTGGCGTTTGGTGTTTGAATGTTGTTTGGGCCTCCCCTTGGTCTACTCAGCCTAAAATGGTTATCATCTCGTGTCATTAGTGGGATGAGGGGTGGGGTGGGGGTAGAGCGAGCCGTGGGCATAAAAACTGCAGGCAGAGGAAAATAAAGGCGCCCGGGTTTCCAACCCCCTCCACGCCCCCCCCCCACCCCCTCGAACCGATAGCACTTAACATAAATACCACTACGCCGGCCTTAACAATAATGATAATAGGTGCTCGCTAACATCGCTCGCGTTGGCTGCCTTTAGATTCCATATCGCGATTCCTCTCCGTTAGCCTTTGGAAACTCCACATTCCGGTGGCAGGGGCCAGTCCGTCCTTCAGTTGACCTTCAACAAAGTGGTGCTCGTTTTATCGGACGACGATGGTGATTCTAGGCTGAGTCGCCTTGGACCCGGGGCAGGGGGCGGGGGAGATGATCCCGTGACTTTCCGATTGTAACCCCAGTGTTTTAACTGCAGTGGCCTCATCCTCACGAAAGTACCAAGTCCTAGCCTACTGTGACGTAACGAGTACTGCTCCGCTGTCTCTCTGCTTCCACGAGCGTTGTCGCTACGAACCCACCGTGACATTCTGTCTCGCGTCTCCTGTCTTCACGAGTCCTCCGAGCGGACTCGACAATCGATCCGCTCGACCCATCGTGAGAACTCGTTCCCGAGAGCCGTTGTATTGGCGTGGTCGTGGCGAGCGCTCCTTTACCTTTCTCTCCTGGATGCATCTTGAAGCTCCCCTAAGAAGGCTGGCTCGATGATGAAACCTGTTGTTCGGGAGACCCGTTTATATATACACACGCCCCGTGCGTGTATTGTGCGGATTATATTTTGATTTGTGTCAAAATGCTGGCATTTTGCGGTGGTGGGCGCCTCTGCTGTGCAATCCAGCACGACCTCTGACCGACTCTGAGTCGGTCAGAGGTCAACTCTGAGTCGGTCAGAGGTCAACTCTTGAGTTTAGTGGGGGGGCACGGCTGTTAAGTAGAGAAGCCCCATGTGTTGAGACGAGACGGATCATCGCTGATTTGTTAAAGGGTCCTCAAGCCTCGCATTGTCCGGTGTGAGTGGACTACCTCTGACTCACTCACACTCACTCACATTCATTCACACTCATTCACACTCACTCGCAAATTCAACCAAAGATTGTGGCCCGCATTGCATGTATGCGAGACGCTCACACAGGGCATTATCGTGAGATGGCGTGTAGCGTTGTGGTTCCGAGTGGCATCCTCTTAATGTTAATATACATTTATAACTTCAAATTAATAATTATTGTGATTATTTTCTTGGATCTGTCTGTGAGTTTGCGCGAGGAGACAGCCTCAGTTAACGTGTTGCATTGTAACTCCACGTGTGGACTGTGACTGGGAAACAGACAAAGATCCCCTATGTAGCCTCTCGCAGACTTCAGGGCAAGTGCTGTTAGCACGAGGTGTTGCCTGGTCACCAGCACGCTCGGTCGCCTTTGTCTCCCTAGTGGCGATATTTACACAGAGCACCAGTCACTTGAGGTTGTGTTAACCTAGAGCAGGTCTGGTTCAATTGTCACTGGTGTTGGTTGGTAGCCCTGAGCAGGAATCCAACTCGGCGGAACGGGTTCGTAGCGCATCGCTGACCGCTACACGACCCCCCAACACGCACAATTGTACATATACACAAAGATAAAGGCACCGTCCCCAGGATAGTCTTAACAGACTGTATTGGTCAAGTGTGGTTAGTGAGTAACCCCTGTTACACAGAGGAAGAGGTGGAGGAAGAGGTGGTGGACGGGGTGGTGGAGGAGGTGGAGAACTAGGTGGTGGTAGAGGAGGAGGTGGTGTTGAAGAGTGTGGTGGTGATGGTGGAGGAGGAGGTGGTGGTGATGGAGGTGGATAATGGTGGTGGAGGAGTAGGAGGTGGTGGTAGAGGAGGTGGTGGTAGCGGAGGTGATGGTGGAGCCGCTTTCGATCGGAAACACAGCCAGCGAGAATCAACCACGAGTTGGACGAGACCTGGATCAGCCCCACAGCGACGAAGATCTGGGAGTTCAGACGGGGAGACAAACTTTATTCCGGCAACGGCCAATCAATGTACAGTGTGTACAAATATTTACACCCTGTGACCCACGTACCCTTACCCACTCACCCACTCGCTCACCTAATCACTCACTCAGTTACCCACTCACTCATTCACATGCTTACTCACTCATTCACTCGCTAACTCACCCACTCACTCACCCACTCGCTCACCTAATCA
>JAZEWT010000021.1:10121799-10136729 GCA_036362905.1 Mordacia mordax
CCGCATTGAGGGCTTGTGTTGACTGTAATCCAGATAGACAAGACGAGTTGTCTCTACGTCTCTATAACGTGTTACACTCGGCACAGTGATCTAGATAGAGGAGATATCCATCTCTCTGGATCTACAATCCACCAGGCGCCGACTTGTCTTCATAGTGATTTGTGAGATATTACAATCATCCTGAATCAATACAACTGCTGGACGGATGTGAACTGTGCTATGACAAGTTGTTCTAACTCTTGTGTCCGCTGATACCATATCCAGAACAGATATTAGAGACATTTAATAATAATAAATAATTATTGCACTTCTAAAGCGCTTTTCACCCGAGGGTCATAAAGCGCTGCACAGAGCTATGGAGAGAACGGCATGTCAGCAACAACGACATAAGAACAGCAAATCAGAAACAATAATGTTTTTGTTTGTTTTCTTTTTATAAATCTGAGCTGTGGAGAGAACGGCATATCAACAACATCACAGTAGTTCAACTGAAAATCAAATAATGGCTATAATTAATAATAATATTTGAACATGCTTTTGCACCCGTGCACAGAGACAGACAGACAAATGAACATTCTGGACGAAAATAATGTCCAGGACGATAGGATTAATAAACCAAACAACCTCCACTCCAACAACAACTCGCAGACCGAGCGGCAGGGAGTCTGTGCAGCGGTAACCTCCGCGCCTCCTCACAGACGGAGGTCTTGCTCGATGCGGTTCTATTCTCGGCTAGGGGCGCCTTTCTGCGTGAAGTTTGTGTGTTCTCTCCGCCTGTTCTGCATGGGTTTTCTCCGGCCTCTCCAGTTTCTTTCCTGTAACTTAAAACAACCGACAAACGGAAGATGTCATCGTCATATAGGCAGTGCCTAGGAAATGTTGTCGCTGGCTGACCGCGTGGCGGCCTTCCCTGACCCCCAGTCCTTCTCTCTTCGAGCGAATAGCTTGGAAGCAATCATCTTAAAACAAATATCCGCTGCCTTTCGAGGCGGGGGTCAGGGCTATGGGTCTGGGTCCCACTGCGGCTGAGCCACCCGGGGAAGCTGAAGGGCCCGGCCTCCGCGGACCCCCGAGGGCCCCCGTGGACCCCCGAGGACCTCCCCGCGGCCGCTGCTGCTGTTGTCGGCAGCGCCGCGGCGGGGTCACCATGACCCGCAACGCGCGGCCACCCTGAGTCCACGATGTCTGGGAACAGGCGTCGAGTCAGCAGTGGGAAGCGGGGATGGTGACACCGTGGTGGTCGTGGTCGTGGTGAGGAAACTGCGGTGGAGGTGGGATGGTGGCGCTGACGGTGAGAATGTGGTGATGGTGGTGGGGGTGATGGTGGTGGTGGGGGTGATGGTTGTGGTGATAGTGGTGGTGGTGATGATGATAGTGGTGGTGGTGGTGGCGATGATGACTGATGGTGATAGTGGAGGTTGTGGTGGTGGTGATGGTGGTGATGGTGGGGGTGGTGATGGTAGGGGTGGTGGTAGTGGCGATGCCAAGGTCGGGATGTTGATGCCGACTTTGAAGCGCGATGGGGGTCACCGTGACCTGAAACTTGATCCGCTCTCTGTGAGCCGCTCCGCTCAGCGACGCACCCACAAAACAGAAAAAAACAAAACCCTCGCTCAGACCGCACTCAGCCACCCACACGAGAGCAGCGCAAACGGCCAGCAACATGCAGTAACTATTGTGAATTATTTCGGTTCTCTATATTTTTCCCACAGCCAAATAAAATGGTAACAGTAGAAATAAAATAATAACAGCAATTTTGGGCGGCACGATTCTTGCTGTCGCCTCACAGCAAGTATTCCGGGTTCGAATCTCTCGGCTCGGGTGCCTTTCTGTGTGGAGTTTGCATGCTCTCGCCGTTTCCGCGTGGGTTTTCGCCGGGCACTTCGGTTTCCTCCCACAGTCCAAAAACATGATGCTGCATAGGTTTATTGGCTTGCAGACTAAATTGCCCGCAGTGCCCAGTGATGGACTGGCGCCCGATCGTGGGTATATCCCTGCCTCACGTCTTGTGTCTGCCGGGATAGGCTCTGACTCAGCGCGACCCTGTACAGGACTAAGTGGTTTCTGATAATGAGTTAAGTTGAGATATACAAACTCACAGCTTGACAGATAGTGAGCAAACCAACTCGAGACAGGAAATCTTAGCGGCCGGCGGCCCAGTTGGGGTCCCACACATGAAGGCACCGCCTTCCGTAACCTGGCAGGACCCTCCTGAGAAGAACCTTAAGACTCGGCCTGGTTTCTCAGGGGAAGGAAGCGGAGTGTTCATCGAGAACACACTGTCGGGGTTGTGAATGATAATACTCGAAACTCGCGGCTCTGTGTAAGTCTAAGGGTCTCTGTGTGAGTCTGTGGATCTCTCTGTGTGAGTGTATGGGTCACTGTGTGAGTCTATGGGTCTCTGTGTGAGTACGGGTTTCTGGGTTGATCTGTGTTTCTCAGGTGGTGGTGGTGGCAGTGAGACTGGTGGTGAGACGTTGGTGGTGGTGGTGATCGTAGCATTCGCAGCCGTCTCTGTGATGCTTGGATAACTCTTGTAAATGTTAAAGACATGAGCGGACAAAATGTGTTGCATTTAGCGAGGTGACAACACAATTATTTAATATCTTGGATCAGCACAGCCTGTGTGTGTGAGATGCTCTTTGAATGACCCTAACTTTTGGTCGATCATACCAAATTCCGACTAAGTCACTTTCTCGAGAGAACAAATTTGCTTCCAGCAAGTTGGGGTTCGATCTGACTTTCTTAAACGAGCAGGCTGCTGTGCAAGTTCACGGTGGGTTCGACTGGGTCAGGAACTTCTTTAACGAGTCGGAATTAAGATCCCAGAAAACGTTCCCACAATGTTTTGAAGGAGAAATCCCTTCCTGATGACAAACTGGGGATTGTTTTTGCGTGATGAAAAACACACTTGAATAATTTAAATAATTAATTATCTGTATCTGCTTATTCCTGTCCAGGGTCGTGGGGAAGGGTGAAGCCTATCCCGGTCGACAGAGGACACAAGGCGGGATAATACCCAGAATGTTACGCCGTAAATGCAGGGCACACTTTTTGGGGCAATTTACTCAGCAGGTCAATTAACCTAGGTATCAGCGTGTCTTTGGACGGTGGGAGGAAACCGGAGTACCCGGCGAAAATCCACGTGGGCACGGGGAGAGAGAGCCGGGAATCGAACCTGGGACCTTCTTGCTGTGAGGCGACAGCACTACTCGCTACGCATTCAACGCAACACAACCCTTGCACCCTGTCTCTTTTGAAGAGCAAATACACTAATTACTGTTATAACGATAGAGATTACTATTAGAACGACATACTTTAACGTTATATAGATGGAATTACGAGGCAGGGAGGACGGGCGATGTGGGGAGGGGATTGCACCGTGAAGCGACGCGAACGAAGAGTGGCAAGCGGGTGAATGGTTGAGCGAGTGAGTGAGTGGTGTGATCTGCGGTGAGTGAGTGAGCGGTTAGGTGAGTGGGTGGTGTGACCTGCGGTGAGTGGGTGAGTGGTTGGGTCAGTGAGTGAGTGTTGGGATCTGCGGTGAGTGCGTGAGTGGTTGGGTGA
The DNA here is from genome assembly GCA_036362905.1 of Mordacia mordax. Lineage (NCBI taxonomy): Eukaryota > Metazoa > Chordata > Hyperoartia > Petromyzontiformes > Petromyzontidae > Mordacia > Mordacia mordax. The sequence goes on from JAZEWT010000021.1 coordinate 10,125,367, forward strand.
GTGAGTGAGTGAGTGGTGTGATCTGCTCTGAGTGGGTGAGCGGTTGGTTGAGTGGGTGGTGTGATCTGCGGTGAGTGGGTGAGCGGTTGGGTGAGTGGGTGGTGTGATCTGCGGTGAGTGGGTGAGCGGTTGGGTGAGTGGGTTGTGTGATCTGCGGTGAGTGGGTGAGTGAGTGAATGGTATGATCTGCGGTGAGTGGGTGAGCGGTTGGGTGAGTGAGTGAGTGGTGTGATCTGCGGTGAGTGGGTGAGCGGTTGGGTGAGAGGGTGGTGTGATCTGCGGTGAGTGGGTGAGCGGTTGGGTGAGTGAGTGAGTGGTGTGATCTGCGGTGAGTGAGTGAGATGTTGGGTGAGTGTTTCACACACCAATGAGATGGATTTTCCAGGGTTCATTCCCCGCTTGCGGTCAACACCATTGAAACAATTCTGAACCGATCCCGGGCCTCCCCTAGGTCGACTCAGCCTCAGTTTAGTACCTGGTACAGTGTGTAAACCATACAGGTACTCATATGGCGCAGTGAGTAGCTCAGTCACCTCACAGCAAGAAGCCCTCGGGTTCGATTCCAGGCTCGGGTGCCTTTCTGTGTAGAGTGTGCATGTTCTCTTTCTCAGTGTCCGCGTGGGTTTTCGTCAGGTACTCCGGTTTCTTCCCACAGTCCTAATACTGCTGTGTGCTTGGACGATGGCACGCTTTTGACCTGTGCCTGTTCATGAACACTTCTTCCTTCCATTAAAAAAAATAGAAATATTTTACTTGGTACTTGATGTCCTTCATTGAGATATAGACATTATTTTATTCAATTGATCTATTCTGATGTTGTTCACATGCCGTTCTCTCCACAGCTCTGTGCAGCGCTTTGTAACCCTCGGGTGAAAAATGCTTTAGAAGTGCAATTATTATTATTCTGTTTGCTGCCACTCACCCACCAACCCACTCTCCAACCCCACTCGGCGGGTACTCTGGTTTCCTTCCACATATCAAAGACACCCCCCCTACTGATGCTTAGCCTAATTACCCTTTAGTCTAAATTTCCCCCGATGCTCTGCGATGGACTGGCGTCCGATCCTAGGCTTTTCCCTGCCACACGCCCTTTATCTGCAGGAATTGGCTCCGGCCTACTGCTACCTTCTACAGGATGAAACGGGAGCCGAGAATGAATGAATGAATGGGACACTGACGCACATTGCTCAGCATTTCGCCAGCAAACACCACATTCACCGGCATGACTCAGTGCATTAACAGTTGTGCAGCGGGGATAGGTAAGCAAGTTACGACATCTCAGGGCACGGGATCAATTATACAGGACAATGTGGGAGGAAACTGGAGTATCCGGCGAAAGGGTGATCGTGAAATATTACCAGGCAAACATTTTCCACGAAAAACCGCGTCGGAGTTATGACTGAACGCGCTTTGTTTTGTAGCACCGTGTTGTTGCCCAAGTTGACGTCGTTTGCGAAGAGTCACATTTCAAACAAACGAACCCCGCATTCCGATTCCCCAAGTCCGGTAGTTTGACGAATGAGTCCGTGGGACCTCGAGAAACATTCATCCGAAGCCTCTCGCCGTTGCTCTGTCGCTACGCACGAGGTTTGGGAATTTCTCTCCGAAGCTGCTTTGCCAAGAGAGCCGTGTCGAACACTCCCCTACGATTATTAATTATTATTATTTATCAGACGCCCTTATCCAGGGCGACTCATCGTTATAGAGGTGTAGTGAGGAAACCACAGAGAGGCGAGGGGAAGGCAGCCATGCATTTAGCGGTGCCCCTTTGCGCCGTTTCGTAACCCACGTTGCGGGGAATCATCAGACGTTCTGAAATGAAAGTCTGTCGACATGGCTGTCCCGTATGAGCGGCTATGAAAACAGAAAGAAGGACCCGGGTTCGGTTCCCGTCTCGGATTTCTGAGTGGCGTTCGCGTGTTGTGTCACAAACACACACAGGACAAGCAGAGCTCCTCCGTGTTCACTTTCACAGAGTGACGGAGCAAGATCAGTCTGCGAGCACCCGATAAGGCCGGCAGGGCGCCTTTCTCTCCCCTGTGCTGATGTTTACACGTCGCGTCAGGTATTGATTTCAGGCTGAGTCGAACTAAAGGAGACTCGGCTTCGCTTTAGATAATCATCACTGGTGTTGGCCCCGAGCTGTGTGGTGCCCATCCTTGACCGTGCCAGGCCACGTGCAGTTGGGGAGTGCGCTAGGCTTCCCCCCTCCCCCGTGTCCATGCAAATTGCCAGCGAGTCATATGGTGTGGGGGAGCGGCCGGATGAGGTAATGTGTTTATCACCCAAGCTGAGTTAATCAATAACAGGGTTGGCAGTTATGCTCTCTCGGGCTAATGAGTAGCCAAGCTGGCAGTTAAAGCGGGTGCGTATGTGATTATAAGCGGGGGCGCGCGTGCGCTAGGGGAGAGCTTGCCTCAGAACTGTTGGAGGAGGCTGCGTGAAGATGTAGGGGAGCGCTGATGTGTGGTGGGGGGGGAGCTGACCGTTGTGAGCTGCTACCCAGTCGTATGCTGCTGTGGTTGAAATGAAAGCATTGAAAACATCCAGAAGGCTTTTGCATCATCTATCGCCGCTGGTCTCTTGTCGCTGACTGGGTGAGTGCATCGTTGAGTGACGGTGAACCGCCATGCCACCGCTGAAGAAGCCTTGGAAGCCATGCCACATGGCCGCACGCGCCACATGGACACACGCACAAGTTCGACCCACGGGAGGGTTCCCCGCCGAAACACTACAGCTGGCATCTAACCCGGGTCGCCGGGACCGTAGCGCAGCATGCTAACCACATCGTTGTCGTGATACTGTGTTGTCCACCATGGTGTGTACTGGGAGAGTACAGTAGTATGTACCGAGAGAGGCCAGGCCACGTGCCTGGCCTAGTCGCTCAAGTAAGATTGGGTGGTCAACGGTATCAAAGGAAGCACTCAGATCCAGGACAAGAATACTTGGCTTAGCAAGCCTTCATCAACAGCGACGAGTAGGTTATCAACTACTTTGACCAGAGCAGCTTCAGTGCTATGGCCGAATCAAAACCCAGATTGGAAGGGATCGAGGAGGTCATTGTTGAGAACGTGTTTCTGGAGTTCCTCGGCTACTGCACGTTTAAGAACCTTAGGGAGGAATGATAAATTTGAGATGGGGCGATAATTTTCAGTGATTGGCAATTGAGGCCAGGTTTTTACAGCAGAGGAGTAACTGCGGCACATTTAAATAGTGGGGGAATGGTGCCGGAGAGAAGTGAGCTATTAAAGAGATTAGTGACGAAAGTGGCAAGAGATTTGAAATTTGCACGTATGATTTTGGATGGGAAGGGGTCTAGGGAGCAGTTTGTTGGCCGAGATCTGGTAACTAAAAAAAGAGACATCAGATTCTGTTAAGTCGGAAAATTCCAGGAGTTTTAAGGTCAGGGTAGGTGGATGAACATTTATTGAGGTATTGGTTGGTGGTTGAGGCTGGGTAGAAATACGGTGGGCTTCATAAAAACTGAATCAACTGATGCGCCTTATTTTTATTAGTGAACAAATGTGAGGGAGAGTGACTGGTTGGACGAAGGAGCCGATTAATGGTCGAGAAAATAATCTTGGGCTTGTCAGAGGTATTAACCAGAATGCTGGAAAAATGGTTGATACTGGTGCAGTCAAGTGCCTTCCGGTAGTGGCTGAGCTGTTCCTTTTAAGATTTGAGCGTGAACGGTGTGGCCAGATTTTCTCCAAGTCAGTTCGGCCCTGCATGCATTCGCCTTGAGATCCCAAAGTTCAGCAGTAGACCAAGGGGATGGTTTTCCATCTGAGACATAGCGTGATTTTAATGGTGCCAAACATCCCATATACTTGATAGCAGGCTGTTGTAAGTTTCTATTGTCGCATCAGAGGCAGAGTGAGACATAGCATGATTTTATTAGGGCCAAATAATCCCATATGCTTGATAGCAGACTGTTGTAAGTTTCTATTGGAGCATCAGAGGCAGAGTGAGCCGAGGCAGAGAGTGATGAACTGTTTATTGCTGCGGTGAATATGTCTGGAGTGAGGGCATTAAGGTTTCGAAATTGGATGTGGTGCTTGGTGATGGAATTGGGAGGCGGTACTTGAAGCTCAAGCCACACTGCAGAGTGATCAGGACGGACCAGTTTCAGTGACGAACAGGTTGGTTACTGATATACCCGATGAGCAAACCAAGTCGAGAGTATGGCCGCATCTGTGAATGGCAGATGTAACGTATTGAGTGAAGCAAAGTGAGTTAAGAGTGGCCATGAGATCGCTTGAGTGAGTGTGTAGTTGAGTGAGTTGGTTAGAGAGTGGGTGAGGGGGTGAGCGAGTGAGTAGTTGCGTTACTGTGTGAGTGGGTCAGTGTATGGATGAGTGAGTGAGTGAGTGTTCGAGAGAGCAGGTGTGTTCAGGTTTCAACCTGAACTTATTTAACCAAGTGAGAAATCTAAAAAGCGGACCTGAACTTCATTCTCGAGATTGATCTGAGTCAAGAAACTCACAAAAGCAAAACAAACAGCTTCCAGCAACGAAAGGAAACAGCAATCTGCACTAAAACAACTGTCACGTGATATTTTTTTTTTAGCGGATTGGGTGGAACGGTGAGTGTTGCTGCTGCCTCACAGCAGGAAGGACCTGGGTTCTATTCTCGGAACGGGTGCCTTTCTGTATGGATTTAGTGAGTTCTCCCTGTGTCCACATCAGCTTTCGCCCGGTACTCCAGTTTCCTCCTACAGTCTAAAGACATACTGCGACTGCCACTATTCGCTTGAGACACGTACCCACTCACTTACCCACCCACCAATTCACCATCTCATCCACCCATACATCTAATCATCCACACAGTCACTCATCTACCCACCTACTCACCCATCCACTCACCCATTAACCCACTCATCCACGTCCTCACCCACCGACTCACCCACCCACCCACTTATTCACCCACCCACTCAGTCACCCATTCACCCACTCACTCACCAACCTACTCACTCACTCACTCACCCATTCACCTACTCACTCTCCCACTCACCCATCCACCCACTCACTCACCCACCGACCCACCCACTCGCAGGGTACTCTGGTTTCCTCACACAATCCAATTCCCCTTGATGCCCTCTCATGGACTGCCTTGCGGCCTGCGTGTGCCGTGATAGGTTCTGGCTCATCGTGACCCTGTTCAGGATCACGCAAACGCTGATAATGAACGAATACATATATATTTATAATAAACTGGGTTTCACGGTTGCAGAATGTAATGCTGTGTATCCGTCCGGTTAGTTCGAACGATTGTTATATCGCAAAAAATCATACCGCAGCCAGAGCGAGCAAGTGTTAGAGATAGGAGCTAGTGTTTGAGATGGGAATCAGTGTTGCATCGTAGGAATTCGCATCTAGAGCTTGCAAGCTCACTGGGTAATTCCTGCTGTAAAAATAACAAACATCTATATCAATCGAAATGAGCAAGATCGCCTAAAGTACTTTCGCCTTTGCTGAAGACCGTGGCCAGGAGTCGAACTCGCGTGGCTGGGACTTCGGAACAGGTTAGCGACCTTACGGTGCCCCAGACCAATGAATGATGGGTGTGCTCACGGGAGCCGGTGTCGACATGGCAACCTGTTCTCTTACAAGAGGTCGCTAATGAGCACGCCGCGAAACAAAATAAAAATAAATGAAAGAAAAAATTGCCGTTGAGAAACATCACATACAAAAATACCGAATCAAAATATACTTTCTGTTTCATCGCTGAGGATTTTGAAAACTCAGAACATGTGTGTGTGGGTGGGGTGGGAATATGGGTGATTGGGTAGATGGGGGTAGGTGGGGTGGCAAGGTGGGTGGTTTGGTAGATGGGGTGGCTGGGGTGGGAAGGTGGGTGGTTGGATAGAGTGGGTGGATGATTGGCGTGGGAAGGTGAATGGTTGGGTCGATGGGGGTGGGGGTGGGGTGGGAAAGTGGGTTGTTGGGTAGAGTGGGTGGGTGATTGGGGTGGAACGGTGGGTGGTTGGGTAGATGGGGGTGGGTGAGGTGGGAAGGTGGGTGGTTGGTTGGGTTGAGTGGGTGGGTGATTTGGGTGGGAGGGTTGGTAGAGGTGGGTGGGTCGGTGGTTTTGTGTGGATGAGTTTGGTATAGTGTGGGTGGGTAAGTGGGTGAGTTTTCCTCAGGTACTCCGGTTTCTTCCCACAGTCTAAATTAATTGTCCTGACTAAATTGTAACCAGCGCCCTGAGATATTGAAACTTGCTTACCCCTCTCCGCTGGACATCTGTTTGAAAGCTCTATATATCTCAACGGTACTTTCCAGCTTAAATTAAAACTAACTGAGGGTGTGTGGGTGTGTGAATGTCACAATTAATATGTGGGTGGGTTTTTGGGGGAACGATGGATAGGTGAACTGGTCTGCAGTCAAGCGCTCCTGCTAGGGTCTCCCATAGTGGACAGGGCTGGAGTCTAGCGCTCCTGCTAGGGTCTCCCTTGGTGAAGAGAGCTGGAGTCTAGCGCTCCTGCAAGGGTTTGCCTTAGTGAACAGGGCTGGAATCTAGCCCTCCCGTTAGGGTCTCAATTGGTGAACAGGTTAAGAGTCTAGCGCTCCTGCTAGGGTCTCCCTTGTGAACAGGGCTGGAGTCTAGCGCTCCTGCAAGGGTTTGCCTTAGTTAACAGGGCTGGAATCTAGTTCTCCCGTTAGGGTCTCACTTGGTGAACAGGTTTAGAGTCTAGCGCTCCTGCTAGGGTCTCCCTTGGTGAACAGGGCTGGAATCTAGCGCTCCTGCAAGGGTTTCGCTTGGTGAACAGGGCTGGAGTCTAGCCCTTCCGCTAGGGTCTCCCTCGGTGAACAGGGCTGGAGTCCAGCGCTCTTGCTAGGGTCTCCCTTGGTGAACAGGTCTGGAGGAGGCTGGTGTCACAAATGTCATCTGTCCGTGTGCTTCTGCTCCAATACCCCCACCATTGGGAGGAGGAAACCGGCCAATCCGGGTCAACCTGGACAGCGGACATCACGCTCAGCTGTTGAGAAGTCAACTGGACCGAGCATTAGCGATCGGTGGTGGATAGTGGCTGCTGCCTCACAGCAAGAATCCCGGGTTCGAGTCCGTGCTCGGGTTCCGCTTTTGTTTGTGATGTTTGCGCGTTCTCTCCCCCGTGTCCGCGTGGGATTTCGCGGAGTACTCCAGTTGCCTCCCACAATCCACCGACACGCTGCTGCCTAAGTTAACTGTCCTGACTAAATTGCCTCCGGTGCCCTGAGATGTTGTAACTTACTCACCCCTCTCTGCTAGACAACTGTTACAATAGCTACAGAGCTCAACGGTCCCTGCCAACCTAGATTCAAAATGACTGAGACGATACCCAGGCATACATTGCAAGTGAATTCTAGAGACCCGCATTTAGTTTCATCGGCGCGAGTGAGTGAATGAGTGAGTGAATGAGTGGGTGAATCAGTGAGTGGGTAGGTGAATGAATAAATAGGTGAGTTCTGTTTCCGTGAGTGGGAGAGTCGTGGATGAGTGGGAGGATGGTTGAATTAGTGGATTACTATGTGAGTGTGTGTGTGTGAGTGTGTAAGTGAGTGTGCTTGTGAATGAGTGTGCGTGAGTGTGTATGAGTTAGTATGCGAGTGAGTGCGTGTGATTGAGTGAGTGAATGAGTGTGAATGTGTATGAGTTAGTGTGTGAGTGAGTGTGCGAGTGTGTGAGTGAGTGGGTGTGATTGAGTGTGTGTGTGAATGAGTGTGTGTGTGAATTAGTAGGTGTGAGTGTGTGGGGAGCGGTGGCTCAGCGGTTAGCACGCTGGGCCACACATCCGGCGACACGACTTCGAATCCCGCTCCACGGTCAACACCAGTGACGATCTTCTGGACCGGTCCTGGGCCTCCTCTAGGTAGACTCAAACTCAAATTAATACTTTGTGCAATTTGAAAATATTGCCACGAGGGAGACAAAGGCGGACGGGCGTAGTATTGGTCACCCACTCCCTCGTGTGCTGTGTCGACCTTCATAGGTGCTAGCTAACGGCACGTGACCTTACAGTCTGTTAAGGCTATATGGGGGGGTCTTTGTCTTTGTCTTTTGTGTGAGTGAGTGACCGAGTGAGTCATTGTGTGTGAGAGTGCGTGTGTGTGAGTGAGCGAGTCAGTGTGCGAGTGAGCGAATAAGTCAGTGTGTGTGTGTGAGTGAGTTTGTGTGTGTGGGTGAGTGAGAGAGTCAGTGTGTGAGTGAGTGAGCAAGTGTGTCAGTGTGTGTGTGAATGAGTGTGTGAGTGAGTGTGTATGATTTAGTGAATGTGTCAGTGTGTGTGTGTATGAGTGAGTCAGTGTGCGTGTGTGTGGGTGAGTGAGCGAGTCGGTGTGTGAGTGAGTGAGCAAGTGTGTCAGTGTGTGTGTGAGTGTGTGTGTGTGAATGAGTGTGTGTGAGTGAGTGTGTATGATTTAGTGAGTGTGTAAGTGTGTGTGTGAGTGAGCGAGTGAGTCAGTGTGTATGTGCGTGAGTGAGCGAGTCATAGTGTGAGTGAGCGAGTGAGTCAGTGTGTGTGAGTGTGATTAAGTGAGCGAGTGAGTCAGTGTGTGAGTGAATTAACGAGTCAGTGTGTGAGTGAGTGAGTGAGCAAGTGTGTCAGTGTGTGTGTGTGTGAATGAGCGTGTATGATTTAGTGAGTGAGTTTGTGAGTGTGTGAGTGAGCGAGTGAGTCAGTGTGTATTTGCGTGAGTGAGCGAGTCAGCGTGTGAGTGAGCGAGTGAGTTAATGTGTGAGTGAGTGAGTGAGCGAGTGAGTCAGCCAGTGTGTATGTAAGTGAGCGAGTTAGTGTGTGAGTGAGCGAGTAAGTCGGTGTGTGTGTGAGTGTCAGTGTGTGTGTGAATAAGTGTGTGTGAGTGAGTGTGTATGAGTTAGTGATTGAGTGAGTTTGTGAGTGTGTGAGCGAGTGAGTCGGTGTGTGTGAGTTAGCGAGTGAGTCAGTGTCTTTGAGTGAGCGATTGAGTCAGTGTCTTTGAGTGAGCAATTGAGTCAGTGAGTGAGCAAGCAAGTCAGTGTGTGTGAGTCAGTGAGTGAGTGAGCGAGTCAGTGTGTGAGTGAGCGAGTGAGTCAGTGTGTGTGTGAGTGATCGAGTGAGTCAGTGAGTGTGTGAGTCAGTGTGTGTGAGTGAGTGAGTCGGTGTGTGTGTGAGGTCTCAGTCTCGTCGCAGTGCACAGCCCCCCCCACGCTCCCCACGGGGCAGCCCACGTGTTATTGCCGCTCGCGGAGGAATGATGATGATGCCACAGAAACAGCGCGTTCCCGTCGTCACGACTGTTCCCGAACATTCCGCTTCGCCCATCCAGCATTCCCCACGGATTGCCGTCACTAATCCGCGAGTGTGAGCGCTTTCCACCCTCTCTGGGGTAAATATTAACAACCCGTGTCAAACGCGATGGGATGCGAGGAGCGCGTTCTATTATTTACAATTCAAAAACCTCGGCGATTGTTTTTTTATTTTGCACGGGAGAAAATACCTGGGTTTTGTTTTCAATAATTGAAGATATTGTAGTACTTTATTGTTAGTTGTGCCTCCAAAAGTTTGCCCGGACGTCTTTCAGGGATCTAATTTCCCACTCGGTAAAGAATATCCTGTCCCAGTCGAACCCACCGTGTTTCTAAGCTTTATTGGCAAGCTGGTCGTCTCCGAAGTCAGGTCGGACCCAAACATTCTTCAAGCAACTTTAATTCGAAGACTTTTGTAACCAATGTTATCGATGAAGTCCATTTTTTGGGTTAAATCACGCAATTTTTTTTTTGTCGTCAGCGAAACGTCATATTTCATTGTAAATGCTATGAGTTTACTCTCCAATACACCGGTGTGCTGAGATAGTGAAGAATCGGCACGTTCTGTTCACGTTACAAACCTTACTAATTGGCTGTGTCGGATGGTGGAGGGTTTACGACAAAAACAATTGCGCGACTTAACCCAAAAAATTGATTTAATCGATTCTTCAAGCAAATTTGTTCTCTCTCTCGAGAGAGAGAGAGAGCGACTGAGACAGAATTTGAGGATGATCAGCCAAGCGGTTTTCACGCTGGAACCCCTCAAAGAACGTTTCCCGCATACACACTGCGCTTGTGTTTTAAATGTGGTTACCGCCTCTCTCTAGGTACCACATCCTGCAGGACGTTGGTGACAACGGTCTTGCACAAATCTCTGCTCTTTGAACTTGTAAGAATATCTACCGTTGACATGTTCATCCGTTTCTAGAGACTACTGGCATAAGTAAATCTCTGTCGTCCACGATCTCTCTATCCTTCAAAATTTCAAGTTATAACCAGATTTTCTACTTCAGTAACTGATGATTTATTATGATTGCTTCGAAAAGCGCCTGAGGATGCTCCAACGTGTGAGGCGAAACGTCGCGACGGAGGGAGAGGGAGCGATCTACGAGGCTGTCCGGAAAGAGCAGCTTTTTGAAAGCAATCATCATGCATCGAGCCGTGAAAACCTACATCATCACAGTGATGATTTAGTTTGTCGGTACAGACTTAGCGGTGAAATGCGGCTCCGGACGGTTGTGGGTTTCTGGAATTTTGTGTCGAGCGTTCTTGCTGCTCTGTGCGGCGCCTCCCACGTTGGATTTTTGTGAGACTGCTGATAAAGCCTCCAACGTGGAAGGCGAAATGTCGCGAACAGAAGAGAAGGAGCGCTCGACGCGGCTACTCCGCCACGAACATCCCTTGACGGCCATTCCACGTTTCTTTGTCAGAGCCTCCCGCTTTTATTTTAGCGGCTGAGAGAAGTCGAGGGGACAGGAGTCGCGAGGAACGAGCAACTTGCAACTCTCCCAGTCGCTGAGAACCGTGAGCTGAGAATGATCGCGGACTAAAGAGAAATAAACAAAGCAGGCAGCGGCAGTACGAGGGTCTGACGACTGACTAAGCGGGGAGCGGACTGCGATCCCCTCCCCACTCCCCTCACCTCCTCCCCCACCTCGACCTCCTCTCCACCTCCTCACATCTCCTCTGCCTCTCGCTGCTTCCCCCCAATTCCCCCCACCTCCTTCCTCCACCCACACACGAGGGGATCCCTCTCCCCTCCCCTCCCAGGCTCCGCTCCCCGAGCCCCCACCTCCCAGCTCCCCTGCCCCCTCCACGCCCCCCTTCCCGCTTCACTCATCCCCCCCCGCTTCCCCCTCCCTGCTGCTGCTCCAAGTTGCAGTTACATCCGCACGGTGCAAGTGGCGAGTTATTGTAAAAAACAAACAGGCTGTCTACTCAGCCCTAACACCCGGGTGTCTACGCAGCCCTAACACCCGGGTGTCTACTCAGCGCTAACACCCGGGTGTCTACTCAGCGCTAACACCCGGGTGTCTACTCAGCGCTAACACCCGGGTGTCTGCTCGGCACTAACACCTGGGTGTCTACTCAGC
>JAZEWT010000021.1:10141625-10159678 GCA_036362905.1 Mordacia mordax
CTCCACACAGAAAGGCACCCGAGCCGAGAGACTCGAACCCGGGACCTTCTTGCTGTGAGGCGTCAGCGCTAACCACTGCGCCACCGCGCCGCCCCTACCGTCTGGACCTCAGAGAATGAAAGTCGTGCCCGAGGCGGCTCCATTCCCGCCTCCAGCGCATTTATCTTTGCGAGTTTCTGTGTTCTCGCCTCCTGTTCTGCCGTGGGTTTCCACGACAAATTATTTTTTAAAGGCGCGTTAATTAATTGGTAGAGAATATTGTAACATACAGGACCCATTGTCTGGCAATTGCTGGCACAGGCTGACTGCACGACTGTCTTCCCCGTCTCTGTGTGGTTTCTTGAATTACTTTTCATTTCTATATCCCCACCGAGGGTGGAGCGGTGGCGCAGCGGCTATCGCGCAGGGAGACAAACCCGGCGACCCGAGTTCGATTCCCGCTCACGGTTGGCTCCAGTAACAATTTTCTGAAACCGTTCTGGGCGCCTCTTAGGTCGACTCAGCCTCAAATAAGCACCTGTTACACGGTGTAAATATCGCCTCTGTCGAGACAAAGGAGGTCGGGTGTGTTGATGTCCACCTACCCCCTCGTGTGCCGTGACAGCCGTCACAGGTGCTCACTAAGCTGACCCTACAAGTCTCTTCAGGATATACGGGGAATATTTGTTTTTGCACTGAAGGTATTATAAATCGACATATAACGGAGCAAGTGTTTACGTGTGTGTATGTCCGCACTGAGGATACCGGATTCGAATCCTTCGCTGTCGCAAAATCATCCAGCAGAACACCAAGGGTTTTATAGCTTATTTAAAATTCACTCCCAACTGATTGACTTCTCCTCTGAGTCTTCAGAGATCCGGCAGAAATATTCCTAAGGAACATCGGGAAGAAATGTAGATCATAGCAATACTGTGCAATATTGTGTGTAAATTATTTTTGTATATTTTCATTGGTTACTTTGTTATTTTATATATTTATGTATTTTTGCAACTCGCCTGTTTGTTGTGTTGCAGGAATCGCTTAAAGAGTTTGCAAGCTCACTGTGTATGCTGCAATAACAAACATCTGATAAATAAAGCAGGTGATGTCAGCAGAAAGATCATCAATAAGAGACGTCAGCAGAACGTATTAGATGCGTAGAACAAGACAGGTAGGGCGGGCACTCTGCTAGTACTGCACTGATGTAGAGGCTGTCACGGGTGTGTGAGAATGGCTGCTCTTTCGGGATAGTCGTGCCGAGCGTGCCTCTGTTCCCTCGCGATGAATGAGCCCCCCCGCCTCCCGTCCGACGTGAGAGGCGCAAAACGTCACGACGGAGCGGCTGGAGGAACTTCACGTCTCTGAAGACGCAGCGGCGGCAGCAGCTCTTTGGCAAACAAACATCTTGGCGGAAGCGACGATAACAAAACTCCGAGCCGCTACTGGAGGCGGGCAATCCTCGAACCCGTGAGGTTTGCCGAACAAAGTTCGCCCAGGGGACACGGTGGGGCCACCGGGAGACTGGTACCGAGGGCATCGACACGCGTTTAGGGCCGCGTGTCCTTGTCTCCGCGCGTTACCCGGAGCGTGCCCCCCACACTCCCGCTCTTATCGACAACACTCTCAGCGCCCCCCAACCCCGCGCGGAACACGATGACTGTAGCGACTTAGCGCGGTGGCTGCGCAGTGAGTAGCGCTGTTGCCTCACAGCAAGAAGGACCCGGGTTCGATATCTGGCTCGGGTACCTTTTGTGTGGAGTTTGCGTGTTCTCTCTGTCCCCGTGTCCGCGTGGGTTTTCGTCAGGTACTCCGTTCTCCTCCCACCGTTCAAAGACACGCTGCTCTGCCTAGCATAATTGGCCTGCTGAGTAAATTGCCCCCAAAAAGTGTGCTCTGCGATGTACTGGAGTCACATTCTGGGTACCCCACCACCGCCTTCCCCCTCTGTCTGCCGAGACAGGCTCCGCCCCCCCGCGATCCTGTCAGGATTAAGTGTGTTTTGATAATGAATAAATTAGCAAGAAGCAGTGGTGGCAGAATAATGTCATATATAAAACAACAGTCATATAATTATTTATAACGCACCGTGCAGATAACCCGCCTGTTCATGGAGGAGATGGATACCGAGGCGCGAGGAACCCGTATAGTCGGGGGGAGGGAGCCAGCAGGTGGGCCAGCGCAAACTGTCCAGACACTGCGTCCTATATATGCTGATGTCATCTGTGAAAGAAGTGTGTGCGGTTTATAGTTAATTGCTTGATAATGCGTTTCCAAGCCGCACTTAATTTGTAGTTATCGGAACGATTTCAATGGACTCACGGACCAGTGTCGGCCAGTAGTGGTTGGTTTTACATAAGATGTCGACATTGTCAAAGTCAATTGTGTGGTTCTTCTGGCAAGCGTGTTCTACAACCGCTGATATCTGGGTTTGAGAGTTTTTCATGTTCCTTTGGTGTTCTTTGAGACGTGTGCTAATGTTTCTATCCGTCTGACCAACATAGCATTTTCCACATGAGCAGTTTATGCGGTAGACTCCTTCTGTAGAGAGTGTGGGTAGTTTATCTTTAACACTAGTTAATGTTCCTGCGACTGTTTGTACTCTGCCAAATCTTACTCTGATTTTTTGTTCTTCTTGAATTCTAGCTATTTTATCAGTTACTCTGGCAATGTATGGTAGTTTAATCGTTTTAATTACGTTGTCACCCTCAACTTCTGTGGTGTTTGGCCTGTTTATATTAGTTAGAGCTCTGTTTATTTGTGAGTTGCTATAACCATTCAATTGAAGAGCTTTCTTGACATGTAGAATCTCAGTTCTTAAGCTTTTTTGCATCAGATACTAGTTTTGCCCGGTGTATGAGAGTGTTGACGATAGCTAACTTCTGTGAGGGGTGATGGTGTGATTGCGCCATCAAATAGGCGTCGGTGTGTGTGGGTTTTCGGTTAACACTATGTGATGTTTTGCAATTTGAACTCCGTCTTAGCAAGACATCCAGAAATGGTAGTGTGTTGTTTGCTTCGATCTCCATGGTGAATTGTATCAACGGATGTTGTGAATTGAGATTTTCTAGAAATCCATTAAGTGTGTCTTTGGCGTGCGGCCAGATGACCAATGTGTCATCCACGTATCTAAACCAGTGTGATGGTTTTAGTGTGCTTGTTTCTAGAGCTTTTCCTTCAAAATGTTTCATGATCAAGTTAGCAATAACCGAAGACAGAGGAGAGCCCATTGCGGCTCCAAACTCTCCCCAAACTCTCCACAGAAGGAGTCTACCGCATAAACTGCTCGTGTGGAAAATGCTATGTTGGTCAGACGGGTAGAAACATTAGCAGACGTCTCAAAAAACACCAAAGGAACATCAAAAACTGTCAAACCCAGATATCGGGGTTGCAGAACACGCTTGCCAGAAGAACCACACAATTAACTTCGACAATGTCGACATCTTATGTAAAACCAACCACTACTGGCCGAGACTGGTCCGTGAGTCCATTGAAATTGAAAAAAATAAGAACAATTTTAATCGTTCCGATAGCTACAAATTAAGTGTGGCTTGGAAACGTATTATCAAGCAATAAACTATAAACCGTACACACATCAATGCTTAACACAATCCCTCGCATAGCACCTCATGACGAGGGTTATCAGACATCGTTAGCACCCTTTGTCTGAACAACTCAAATAACCCGAAACACCAGTTTGGATACCTAATAAACTAGATTGCCCATATAAGATTACAACAGGTTTTACCGTAGCTGGCGATTATGTAGATCTTAACACCTGCATAATCGCCAGACACGGTTAAACCTGTTGTAATCTTATATATGTATACTGGCAAAAAGTACCCATAGCGTTAACAGCTTCACCTAACGCTATGGGTACTTTTTTGCCAGTATACAAATTATGCAGGTGTTAAGATCTTAACACCTGCATAATCGCCAGATACGGTAAAACCTATTGTAATCTTATAGCTTCACCTAAGCTATAGAGTGCCCATTGTGTCCCGGCGTGCCTAATCACGTGGGTGATGACATCACAACCCCCTATATAAACAGATCCGGAAGCGGTACGAGCCATCCGATCTGCCCGTCCAGTTTTTGGCGCGGGTGCCTGATGATGTCGAACGTAGTTGTCAGCGAAACGTCGTATACATCTTTTGTAAAATATTGTGGGGTCGCTTTTCAATACACCGGTGTGCTGAGATAGTAAAGGAATTGGCGCGTTTTCTGTTCAACGTGATAACCCCTTACTGATTGGCCGTGTCGGGTGGTGGAGGGTTAAACGACACTATTTTATATTTTTTACGTGACCTAATCCAAAAATGGATTTCATTGAGTACTGTTAGTGTTGGGGTCATGTAGCACTACGGACAGGCTCAGTGTTCAGGTTGTAGTTCAGAGAAGGATTAGGGTTAAGCGTTGCGTTTGAATGTCCGTAGAGGACGTCCTTGTTATATCTGTGACAGCGAGCGGCTTCAGCCTCGACACTGGGACCTAGCGTCTCAATGGGCCGGGAGCCGGGCTGCTGATGAATGGGTGTGCGTCATTGAGGGTAAAGACAAAGGTCTCCCGTGTAGCCTTAATAAACGGTATGGTTAAGTGCCGTTAGCGAGCACCTGTCAAGGTCGACATGGCACACGAGGAGGTGGGTGAGCAGCACCACGCCCAGCCGCCGTTGGCTACGTAGTGGCGATGTTTACAGATCGCACCAGGCAGAGACACTCACGCCTTCTGTGAGTGTCTCTGCCTGAACTTGTAATGCATGGTGTTGGGTTGATTGACTGAGCTTGAGAGGTCAATGACTGCTGGGTCACCGCCCGCACTATCTTCCGCTCGAACTCTCCTCCCCGCCCTCCCTCCCGCTCTCCCTCCCACTCTCCCTCCTCCTCTCCCTCCCGCTCTCCCTCTCTGACATGTAAATTCATGAAGTGTTCTCTCTCTCTCCCTGATTCTCTACCCCCCGCTCCCTCTCTCATCCCCACTCTCCCTTTCCTCCCACTCTTCCGCTCTCTTTTTTTCGCTCTTTTTTTCTCTCTCTCCCGCTCTCCGGTCCACTCGTTCTCTCCTTCCTGCTCTCCCTCTCCTAGAGACAGGAGCCAGTATTAGATATAGGAACCGGTGTTAGAGATAGGAACCAGTGTTAGAGATAGGAGCCAGTGTTAGAGATAGGAACCAGTGTTAGAGATAGCCAGTGTTAGAGATAGGACCTCCTCTCTGTGACGAGGCGCGGATAACATCACTCAGCGATTACAATAGGTTTTACCGTATCTGGCGATTATGCAGGTGTTAAGATCTTAACACCTGCATAAGATCTTAACACCTGCATAATCGCCAGATACGGTAAAACCTATTGTAATCTTATATTTGTATACTGGCAAAAAAGTACCCATCACTCAGCGAACTCCCTGCTCTGCACGGAACTCTTTGTCCCGACTCCACGTGGGCGATATAATTATTATTACCCTCCCTGGCACGCTGGTATATTTGGGCGGAAAGATTTAAGTCGCATAATTATTGATATTTCCGTAACGCTAGTTCCCTAAGTTCGCCGAGATAACAAATATTTGCTAAATAGTTGTTCTTAGAGGTACAACATGTTAATGGGAAACAATGCAGTTATGAGGGAGTGATGTCAGCACCACACCCGGCCGCCTTCGTCTTCTCATTTAGGGCTGAGTCGACCTAGGAGAAGGTTAGTTCTCATTCAACTATTCGTCACCACCGACGGTGGTCGTGAGTGGGTATTGAATTCGGGTAGCCGGGTTCAGTGACGCCGTGCGCTAACCGCTGCGTCACCTCCCACCCCCACACACATACACAGACGTGCACCCACATTCATGTGCAGCAACAACATCCGCCCATCGCCACTAAGTAGCAACGACGTCGCCGTGCCAGGCCATGTACACATTGAATCCACGTGCAATGTCGAAGTCTCGCCGGGCAGGAGATCACGGGACAGATTCAGATGTCAGGGGCTGTCACCAGTTGTTTGGTCGAGGAACCACCTATGCCCCCGACTGTGCCAACTCTCATCTCATCTCATTGTCTGAAACCGCTTAGTCCTATACAGGGTCACGGTGAGCCGGAGCCTATCCCGGCAGACACAGGGCGCAAGGCAGGGATACACCCACGATGGGACGCCAGTCCATCGCCGGGCACTGAGGGGCAATTTAGCCTGCGAGCCAATTAACCTATGTAGCAGCATGCTTTTGGACTGTGGGAGGAAACCGGAGTGCCCGGCGAAAACCCACGCGGACACGGGGAGAGCATGCAAACTCCACACAGAAAGGCACCCGAGCCGAGAGATTCGAACCCGGGACCTTCTTGCTGTGAGGCGACAGCGCTAACCACTGGGCCACCGTGCCACCCCTATGCCAACTCGCTTCATTTTATCCGCTCATTGTTGTGAGCGCCGCTCCTCCATCCTCTGTTGCCGCTGGAGGGCGACCGTCTCAAACTGCCCAGTCATTTCTAGGTGCACCTAGCCTGGCACTGTCCGATAGCGTCCTTCACGAGCCTCCTTCACAGAAGACGATCTTGACACCACTGGTACAAATCATCTGCGAGTCCAGTCAACATCATATCTTGCTGGCCCACATCGGCCCATCTGGTCTCTAGCCTGCGACGAGCTCGTTTCATGATAATATTTTTTTAACGTGAAGACGGCTGCTTTTTCTCAAACCCAAGGCGCCGTATTAGGTAGGGAAACGCTGTGTCTGGCAAATGTTGGCGCCGGTTGAATGCATGGCGGCCTTCCCCTCGCATCTCTGTGGTTTCCTCACACCTCTCTTATCGCTCTGGATAAGGGCGTCTGCTAAACAATAATTAATAATAATCTACAGCAGTACACCAATATAAGTGAAACGAGCTAAAATAGTGAAATTAATTTTCAAACGCCAAGTAATCGTTTCATATTGATCTGACAGAGGGGACCCATGCCCGGACCAATGTGTCAGTTCAGCTTTAACCAACAGGCCTCACCCTGCTGATGTGACTCCACATATCGACTCGAGTCCAGAGTCTGCGTTGTATTGAAAGCGCGCATGGAGCGCAGACGCGCTAATGCCATTGATAAGAAAGCGCTCCCGTAAGCGCTGCGCCTATAAAACAGAACGTGCCCGCGAATAGCTAAGCGTGGGAAGGGCGTCATTAATTTCTCATAAGCGTTCACGCGTCACCGTAACGTCGCGAGTCCAAAGGGCGTGGCCGTGGCGTGAATGTGGGAGACATTACTCTGGTCTCGCTCCCGTGGAAGGGTCACGGGGGGGCGTTGATCCTCTCCGAAAAGCCACCAGGTTCAATTGCTGGCTCGGGTGCCTGGCTCTGTCGGGTTTGTGTGTCCTCTCCGTGTCTGTGATTGGGTTTTCGCTAGCTACTCTGGTTACTTCCCACAATCTGAAAACACGTCGCTGTGGTACTGTTGTTGCCCAGGTTAATTGGCCCGTTGACTGAATTGCGACGGACTTGCGTCGTATCGTGTGCATAAGGCTGCCTTGCGCCCTGTATCTGCCGGGATAGGCTCCGCATCACCACTACAAGAATAAGCGGCGACTGAGAATGGAAGGAGGGACATCTGGAGCTGAGTGAGAGGAGGATGAGCTTAGCGGAGAGAGCAAAAGAGAGTTCGGAGAGTTTGCGCGCAGGGGGGTGATAACGGGAGACAGGAGGAGTCAGAGGGGGGAGACTGGAGAGGGGAAAGAGGAGACTGACTTTTAAGTCCGATTGTACTCCTGCTCCTCTTCCAAAGCAAATTGATTCCACCAATGACAAAATCACAAAACATGCAATCAAGACCTTATAGACAATCATTGTACATTCACAATATGTATAATTATGTACACCCCATAACCCACATTCCCCTTCAAACAGTTTGCAATTTATAACAGCACGTTTATTCAATTTTAAAAGTATTCATACCCTCACTCAGAAGAGAAGCAGAGAGAGAGCAAGGGAGAACGTGAGGAAAAGCGAGGGAAAGAGTGGGGGGATAGCGTGGAGTTGAGTTAGGGGCGGGGCGTGGGGGAGTGGGGAGAGAGCGAGGGGGAGAGCGTGGGGCAGAGTTGGGGGGGGGAGAGAGAAAGCGAGGGGGAGATTGAAGGGGAGAGCGAAAAGGGGAGTGGGGAGGAGAGCAATTGGGAAGAGTGGGGAGAGACCGAGGTGGAGGGAGAGAAGGGGAGGGTGGGGGGGAGAGCGAGGAGGAAGCGAGGAGAGAGGCAGAAACAAGTGAAATGGGTGAGTAGGGGAGAGATGGGGAACAGAGGAGATCCGGGTGGACAGAGGGGGGAATTTATATCACGTTCCCGTGCCGCTCACCCCGAGGATCTGCCACCCTCACTCCCGTTTCCCCGAAGACAATTTATTTATTATCAATACCCGCGTGGCTATACCCAGGACAGGACACTAGTACATCGCAGGGCTTACTTTTTGGAGTATTTTACACAGCAGGACAATTAACCGAAGCAGCAGCGTGTCTTTGGACAGTGGGAGGAAACCGGAGTACCCGGCGAAAACCCACATGGACACGGGGAGAGAGAAATCGCCAACACAGAAAGGCACCCGATCCGGATATATAACTCGGAACTTCTTAACTGTAATGCGAAAGCGCTACCCACTGCGTCACCGTGCCGCCCCGTAGATAATTCATTCATCCGGCTGACACAGGATGAAAGGCAGGTTTATATCCAGGATGTGACGTCAGTTCATCGTAAAGGACTATGGGTGATGTAGTCAGCACACTAACTAGTCTAGGCTGCAGCAGCGTGAGGTTTTTTTGGGGGGGACTATGGGAGGAAAACAGAGCATCCAGTGAGTGAATGGGTGGGTGAGTGAATCGATGAACAGGTGGGTGAGTGAGTGAGTGCGTTGGTGAGTAGGTGGGTGAGGTGGATAGGTGGCAGAAGCTTGTCGTTGGATAGTGAGTGGACACACGGACACGGGGAGAGAACACGCAGACTCCACGCAGAGAGGCAGGGGCACCTGAACCGGGAATCTAACCGGAGTGATTCCTGCTGCGAGGCGGCAGCGCTACTGACCACGCCTACAACAACTCTCAATCCTCGTCATGGAAACGAGCAGATTAACCGGGATTAACGGGAGCCCGACTGTTAATCCCTCCCGTCCTCCCCTCCCTCTCCCAGCTTGTGTGATCCAAGATCTCCGCTCTCTCTTCCGCAACAACCGCGTCTCCTCCTCACAGAAAGTGGCCTGGCGTCTCATCCTGGTTAGAACCCTACCTTGCGCCCTTGTTTTCTTACCCGTCCCCTGCAGGACAACTATTTAAAAGACTAGATAGCCCATCGGTTCCTTCCAGCTTAGAAGAAAACTGACTACGGTTTCCCCTGGATTGCCAGCCCCCAGGAGCCTTTCTGTGTGGAGCTTGAATTCCCTCCCTGCTTTGCGTGGGTTTCCTCTGTCTGTTCCGATTTCCTCCTACAATAAAAAAAACACGAATCGATTTGGTCGATAACATCATAATATAGAAGAAGCAGTGTCTGGCAGGTTGGCGCCGGCTGTAAACGTGGCTGACTGCCCCCCGCCGATATTTACTGCAGCGCTTTGAGGCCTCTGGGTGAAAGATTCTGTTAAATAAATTATAATTTTAGTTGATTTTTTTTTCGCAAACCACGTGCAGTACTGCTACGGGCGAACAGTGTGTCGCGGAACACATGTAAAAATACGTGAAATTTCTAGAGCGCTTTTCACCCGAGGATCACAAAGCTCTGCACAGAGCCGTGGGGAAAACGCCATGTCACCAAACGTGAGAGTAGATCAATTGAGTAAAATAAAAACCATAAATCAATGAAGGCCGCAAAATAGCAAGTCAAATTATGGTTAACAAATCAAGGAAGGAAGAAGTGTTGCTGAGCAGGTGCAGGTCAACAGCGAGGCATCATCATTCAAGCAGTGAGCAGCATCAAAAGTCCTATCCTGAGAACTTCAATGCCTTACGGAACAAATGAGTCTTGAGACGGGATTTGAAGATGCCCAGGGAAAGAGTCTAGGAGCAGCGCGCGAGAAGGCTCTGTCACCCATGGAACACAGGTGCGATCTGGCCACATGCAGAAAGCCCATATTGGAGGATCGATGTTGTGTTGAGGAGCATGTCTCAAGTAGGTTACGGATGTATATCGGAGCAGCGCCAGTGAGAGCCTTGTAGGTGAGAAGGACGATATTGAATTCAATCCTATATTTAACCGGTAGCCAGTGGAGAGACACCAGCACTGGGGATATGTGATCGTGGATGTGCTTGCGAGTGACAAGGACTCAGCTAATCGAATTTCCAAAGGAAGGGCATTCCAGAGTCTGGGAACAGCGCGCGAGAAGGCTCTGTCACCCATCGAATGGAGGGAGGTGCGACCTGGCCATACGCAGCAAGCCCGTATTGGAGGATCGACGTTGTCATGTTTAAGAGGGTGCCTGAAGTAGGTCACGGTTGTCTATCGGAGCAGCGCACGTGAAGAGAACTTTGTAGGTGAGAAGGGTGGCACAATTTGTAACATTCGCGCCTCACAGAAAAAAAGTACTGCTCGAGTTGGTTCGATTCCTGCCTAGGGCACCTTTCAGTGTGGAGTTTGTGTGTTCTCCCCCTGTTCTGCGTGGGTTTCTTCTGGGTTTTCCGGTTTCCTTCCAATACTCATCAATTCATTGGCCAATAACATCATAATATAACGCAGTGTCTAGTGAATGTTGGCGCCGGCTGAATGCACGGCTACGTTCACATCACCGCTCTGGTTTTCTCACCACCTTAATAATGATATGAGTTTCCATAGATAAGGGCGTCTAATAAATAATAATAATAAATAATAATCATGATGAGAGGGCGGCACGGTGGCCCAGTGGGTAGCGCTGTCGCCTCAGTGCAAGAAGGTCCCGGGGTTCTTCGTGGGTTTTCGCCGGGCACTCCGGTTTCCTCCCGCAGTCCAAAAAACATGCTGCTGCATAGGTTAATTGACTTGCAGACTAAAATTGCCCTAGTGCCTGGTGATGGACTGGCGTCCCATCGTGGGTATATCCCTGCCTTGCGCCCTGTGTCTGCCGGGATAGGCTCCGGCTCACCGCGACCCTGTACAGGATTAAGCGGTTCTGAAAATCAGATGAGAATGATGAGAAGGGTAGGGACCCCCTGGTCTCCACTGCATTGATGTCAGGAGGGAAGGGTATTGTAAAATATGATAACAAAAAATATTTCAAGATAAATGAAAACACTGTAAGGATAATAAAATCGAAGTTTGTAAATACAGAACTGACGTTTTTTACTGATTGGCGAAAAAAAAGAGTAAAGAGAGCGAGGGGTGAGTTGAGAGAGGGAGAGAATATTTTAAAAAAAGAGTTATTTCACGGCTGAAGGTGAATTCTGCGTGGGCGAAGCCGCTGAACGCGACGTCACGATAACGCGTGCTCTCACGCACGTCACACACACAGAGGCCCTCGTGGAGGCAACGCACCTATTAAAGCCGACATTGCTCGTGAGGGGTTGGATGTCCAGCACTACGTCCGAGCGCCTTTGTCTCCCCAGTGTTGACAGTTTCATACACTGCATGAGACAATCATGTGAAGCCGAGTGGGAGGCCCAGGACCTGTTTGAGATGGTTATTGGTCGTGAATCCGTATCGAACTCGAGTGACAGTGTTTATAGCACTGTGTGCTAACCACTGCACTGCCGCTCCCTACATGCACAACAACGCCGTTAGTCACCAAGTAGTGGTGTCGTCATCACAGCGCTTGTGCCAAGATAGATACACCTTGAGGCGAGGCTCGCTGTGAGGAGATCACGGGATAGACCCAGGTGCCATGGGTTGATTGAGCTGACTGCTAGATGCCCCCACCACACACCCTACGTTTTAACTATTGTTGCGAGAATAGCTCCTCCACCCTCCGCTGTTGAAGGTCAACTGCCTACAACTGCCCAGTAATGTCCTTCACGACCCTCCTCCAAAGAGTTCATACCAGTACCAGTCATCGGCAAGTCCAATCAGCTTATCATCATTCTGCACCACATCGGTCCATCTCTTCTCCGTGCTGTGCCCTTTTATCCCCCTCTTTCCGGCCAAACAGCAGTTGCTTGGGCATGTGGTGGCTGGGCACGTTTTCTACTCGCAGAGAAATGAGGGCGTAGCATTACTGTCGAGTTCAAGACTGTGAGCTTCGAGTGAAGTGACAGCATCCACTCAGCGTTACGTAGCCTAAGAAATATAATACGGCTCGGCTGATTCGAAGTGAGACCTGCGCTACCAAGACTGAGCTGTTCATAAGCACACTGCCGAGGTACGGAAACGCCTCCACTCCCCACAACTGCCTCATCGCTCACAGTAAGTAGAGGGATTGGAGTTTTTAATGATTTTGAATACCTATGCAGGTGCTGTGTTTTTGTGGTGCTCATGGTAAGTCCCCATTTCTTCATGCTACGCACCAGGTTTAACAGCAGAGTCGCCAACTACTTCTCAGAGTGAGCAGAAATAACCAGATCATCAGCATACAAAGCATGACAAACGAGAAGTTATTCCTTGGCCGCATCCGGGCATTGATCAGCGGCTCATTGAGTCAGTTACGGATGGAAAGCCATGCAATGCAGACATGGAAGGCTTCTCAAACTATATGGTCAATAGAGATGTTGAATAATGTATGAGCCAGAGGACATCCCTGTCGCACCTCCAGGTGAACACTTCTGGCCACGTAGTTTTAACCAGGCCCCGCAAACCATCATGAATGTCCTTAATGATTGTGAGAAGGTCAGTGACTCTGAAAGCACGAGTAATAACCCATAACCCTGATCAAATCGGAGGGTGTGTAAGCCACTAACGCGACCATTCATCGCCTCTTTGATGGGAGGCGATGCCGCGGAAGTCTGGGACTGATGGCTTCACAAACCTCACCGCCACGCTCCCACGCCCCGCCATCCTGTAGAGTGTAGATCAAAGTAAGCGCCACTCCCTGTTATTTGACGATCCCCTGCCACGAGTTGAGGATTGTCCACCGCTCATGGTGACGAGTGCCAGTTCCAATCCACCGGATCTCCTTCGTCCACAGAGCTCCAGGTGGCATTTGTCCAGCTCTCGACAGAATAATTGAATCTTCCACATAAGCAAGCCTTGGAACGAGGCAGCAGTTTCCTGCGCGTTCTTGCGCAACTCTGGGGGGGGGGGAGGTCCTTTCTCTTGGGCTCAAACAATGGAGGTTTGTCCGGAGAGAAACGACCACGCCAGAGAATCCACCACATCGCCTTCAGCAACTTCTGGGGGAAGTGCTGTTGGTGAGCACCTATTATTATCAACACGAAGAGGGCGATGAAGATGTTTATTATTGATGATATGTTTTTATTATTATTGATGATGATAGCTATTTATTATTATTGATGATGGTAAATGTGTATTATTGATGACGATAGATCGTTATTATTATTGATGATGATAGATGTTTACTATTACAGCAGAAAGTACCCAGTGATCTCGGAAAATCTCGACGCGGGATGCTTACGACTGAACCAACGTCCGAACTACCCCATGAGCAAGATACCTAGCCCGGTAGTCTTGGTATCCCCAACGCTAATGCGCACTGCACCTGGTAATGAATTGAGGCTGAGTCGACCGAGGAGAGGCCCAGAAGCAGATTAAATATTTGCTACATATAGTGCGCTAGTCACTGCACTACGGTTCACCCACACATAGCGATAAACACAAATACATATGTACACAAACATTAAGGCCCTTGTACACACATATATAGCGGACACATGACAGCCGACACATACGCAATCACACACACACAATCATAGTAACACACCTATACACAGAACCAATCACACACACACACACACGTATACACACAACCGATCACACTGACACGTACACACAACCAATCACACACACACGTATACACAACCGATCACACACACGTATACACATATATACACACAACCGAACACACACACACACGTATACACTAACAAAGGCATAGTTACCCAGTATAGCCTTTAACAGACATGGGGCGAGTGCTTTTAGCGACAGCCGATGAAGGCCGGTATTGCACAATACGATACACCCTAAAAACAAAAATCACCAATATAGCCTTAAGAGACTATAGGGTCAAGTGCTGTTAGCGAGCACCTATGAAGGTCACCACGGCATGCAAGAAGGTGGGTGGCCAACACCACGCCTGACCGCCTTTGTCCCCCGAGTGGCAATGTTTACACATTCCACCAGGTACTCAGTTGAGGCTGAATCGACACTGGTGAGGCCCAGGACCGGTTCAGAAAATCGTCACTGGTGTCATTGGAGGTGAGCGGGATTTGAACTTGGGTCGCCAGGCTTTAATCCCAGCGCGCTAACCGCTGAGCCACCGCTCCTGCTGATGCTCCTGTTGATGATGCTGATGATGCTGCTGCTGTTGATGTTGGCCAATGTCGCTCGGCACGGTGCGTCCCGCTCCTTCTCGCATTAAATGTTCGGATGAGGGGGGAGGAGGGGAGGGGGTGAGGAGGGGGTGAGGGGGACGGAGGGGGTGAGGGGGGAGGAGGGGGTAAGAGGGATGGGGGGAGTAAAGAGGAAGCAGGGAAGGGGGTGAGGGAGAGGAGGTGAGGGGATGAGAGGGGAGGAGGTCAGGGGGTGGGGGGTGAGGGAGGAGGAGAGGAGTGGGTGAGGGAGGGAGGGCGGTGCTGCTGAAGCGCAGCTAATTCCACGGGTACAGCATGTTCTGAACACTGTCGCACAATCGGTCTATTACATTAATACCAGCGCGACTCACGCCCCCACACACACACCCACACACCTTCCACCGGCTCTCACTTCCTCCCCGTGACAAATCTGCCACCTACTCGTCACTACCTCTTCCCACCTCGTCCTCACCAACAACAACCGCCATTCGCCACTGAGCGGCAGTGATGACACCGCGGCGCCTGTGTCAGGCCACGTGCACTTTGAAACCATGTGAAGTGTCGAAGGTTCGCCAACAAGAGGTGAAGGAACAGACCAAGGTGTTGTAGGTTGCCTGACTAAGATAACTGGCAGATGCATCACACCACCACCACCACTTCCTACTACCGAATAATCCCCACCAGCACCCTCACCCCCAAAACAAACCTAGGCCAATCGTATTGTGATGCAGTAGCGCTATCCGCTCCGCCAACGTGAAAATCCGGCCCGGGGTCGACTCCGGGGTCGGGCGCAGCTTTTCTGTGTGGAGTTCGCGAGTTCTACCTCCCCGTGTCCACGTCGGTGATATCCCGGTTCTCTTGTCTCCTCCCACAGTCGAAATACACGCAGCTGATGTCGCTTACGTTCATTGTTCTGCTCACTAAATTGTGCCGCTGCCCTGCGATAGATTGGCGTCCCATCTTCGCTATGGCCCTGTTATACGGCCTGCGTCTGCCAGGATAAACTCCGGGCCCCCGCGACCCTGTACAGGATTAAGAGGGTATTGATAATGAATGAATTAATCTCCAAGCGCCTTTCACACAAGAATCGCGAGGCGCTGAACATAGACCAAAAAAAAATAGACCAAAAAAATCCATATCACGCAAAAAAATATAATCAGCAACATTTGAGTCAACCCTAACTACAAAGAGTCCGTGTGCTCATCATAACTGCAATAAACGGCTAACAGTGAATCGCCTAGAGCCCAAGGGCGCAATGCACTTGTACAGACACACCAGTGGTGCTAGGGTTAGCGACTGAGGATCCCTCAAGGTGATAAAATCTAAAAGCCATTAAATTCCCAGTGGAAATGCGCCATGGGGGCGGCGCGGTGGCCGCGCAGTGAGCAGGACCGTAGCCTCATAGCGAGAATGACCCGGGTTCGATTCCCAACTCGGGTAATGCCTGGCTGTGTGGCGTCTGCACGGTCTCTCCATGATATGGCCGGTACCACTCTGGACCGCCTTTGTCTCCCAAGTGACAATGTTTACAGAACTTCACCAGATACCCACGTTGAGTCGTTACGTTTATTATTAGTCCTGTAGAGGGGCTTGGTGAGCCGGAGCCTATCCCGGCAAACACATGGTGCAAGGCAGGGCTATACACTTCAATCGGACGCCAGTCCATCGCGGGGTACCGGTGCCAAGTTATCAGACCATAATTATGGGAACGTTTTTCTAGTTCACAGATAATGAAATATCACAAGTGCCAGAGAGATAATAACAGTAACTGTTTCCCGACATCTGTATACTGCCAGACATGTCTCCATAGTGACAGCAACTCGACCCGAGCGCTTATTACTAATTGCTAGAGCTGAATTAATCGTTCTTGATCTGCTTGGCTGTTGGTATCATTTGGTGTAACATTGGTGAGACGAGGTCTGACACTGGTGAGACGAGGTCTAACACGTTTGCACTGTTTACCACCAACACGTGTGGTTAGTGCAAACGTGATGCCTTGTAAACGGTATGTATTTGGTGTCGCAACGTATTAACGCCTCCTGTGTTATTGCCAAAAAGTGTACCGAGCCTTCTACCTTGTCTTTCTCTGCATCACCGTGTCTTCGTGCTATGAGAGGGAAAAGGATTTGTCTGCCGCCATCCATCGGTGGAGGTTCTGAAGCAAATTCTAACGAGCGGATGACCCTCATGATCTCGACCCTCCTTTAGTTGGTGCCAGGATTGTATTTGGTTGATTAACAAATCAAAACACTTCAAACTATTTAGCACACGAAACATTGCGTGTCCAAATGCAGGCAACCGTACTGTTAAGCTTGTTTGGCAGCTGCTTATTCCCGAAGTCATATCAGAGCCAACATTTTGAAATCAAAATGTTATTGTCCGACAAGTGAATGAGCCAGAATTTTACGATAACCAATGAAGCCGTTTACATGCTGGAGTCGCTCAAAGAGTGTTACACAAACGCACACACACTGCACATGTGTTTGGTTTTAAGTAAATTTACATCAGCCCTGTGTCCGTATGGGTTTTGCGGGTACTCCGGTTTCCTCCCACCGTTAAAAGACACGCTGCTGCCAAGGTTAATTAGCCTGCTGAGTAAATCCCTCCCCACATCCTGGGTATGGCACTGCCGTGCGCCCTCTGGTCTACCGCGATAGGCTCCGGCCCACGTCGACGCTTTACATGATTAAGCGTGTACGCATAATGAATGAATGAATTGTTATCGTTAAGCGCGCCTGCTGCTCAGCGCGGGTTCGTGGCGGAAGAGTGGCTTTGCTGTGTCGAAATCAGCCACCTATGTGCGCCGTACCACTGTGCCCAGGGTTCACTGGGTTCGCGACGCCCCGCGCCAACCACCGCGTTGCTAAATAAACACCACACACACACAGGTCACCCGCGTAGCTTCGCGGACTGTTGCCACAAGTGCTTTTAACGAACACCTATGAGGGTCAAACTCGGCCCCAGAAAGGGAGGGGTGGGTTGCCAGAATATCACGCTACACCGGGTACAGTAAGAATTTGAGGCTGAGTCGACCTAGGAGAGGCCCAGATCCGATACAGACGCTCGTGAGCGGCTATAAAGGTAGGTACGGGCCACGATCCGAACAGCACTGACTACTTCATCAGGTGTCTGTGAAGGATGCAGATTCGCGGACCGCGTGTTGGGGGCAGTCTCCACTGGTTCAGGTCGCCTTACCGATCATCATGCGAGGTGGAGGATCGTGTAGCGAACGTGACTGCTGTGCTGGAGAAACATAAAGAGGCTTGAAAATTACCCGACTTGTGAAAAAATAAATTTTATCTTAAAGGGAATCACGTTACAATGACGCTGTACTAGGCAAGTAATTATCATAATGTTTGGTCCATTGAATGTTAACTCATATAATCTCCTTGCTTCATCATCATCCAAAAGCTGTTCTTTTGGAATAATCACCTCGCTCCTCCTGTCTCCTTCGCGATGTTTCGACTCCCACGTTAGAGGCATCCTCAAGCGCTCTGTGTGTGTCATGTGTACATCTCCAATTCGTATGTCTGGTCACTCCCTTCTACAGCGTCACTCCCTTCTAGGGAAAATTGCATTGTCTTGCTCGCATACTAGAATTCAAAATTACTTCCATCCATCCATCCATCTTCATCTGCTTTATCCGATGCCGGGTCGCGGGGGCAGCAGTCTAAGCAGCGATGCCCAGACTTCCTTCACCCCAGACACTTCC
>JAZEWT010000021.1:10226205-10242034 GCA_036362905.1 Mordacia mordax
CCAGGGTGTGACTCCAGTACATCACAGGGCATTATATTTTTTTTGGGGGGGTGGGGGGGGCAATTTACTCAACACGCAAATTAACCTAGGCAGTAGCATGTCTTTGTAAGGTGGGACGAAATCTGCATACATGGCGAAAACCCATACGGACACAGGAAGAAAATGCGCAAACTCCACACAAAAAGGAATTTGAGCCGGGAACTGAAGCCGGGACTTTCTTGCTGTGAGGCAGAAGCACTACTCACTGTGCCACCGCACCACCCACAGCTAAGAGTTAGTGACCCATCGAATACGGCCCAGGATCAGGATAGGTAGAAGTAGAGGATGTGGGGGGTAACCGGCCAACCCGGATAAACTTGGATTATAGCCATGAAAGCGCTTTGTGACCCTCAGGTGAAATGCACTTTAGAAATGCAAATATTATTATTGTTAAACCAATCGTTTTCAAGAGCTGCGCAGTGGTTCAAGCTACGTTACTCATGTTATCGGTCTGTTAGGTTTTGGAGGAAGACCATGGCTGAGGCTGGCACTCCCTCTCCAGGGGATCACTACCGAGAGCCTGGAGCTACACTGGACGAGCTGGCGTCTGCCGACAGCCAGCCCACAGACTTGTACACCAAGGAACTGCGGCAGAGCTTCATCACTGCCTACCACCTTGTGGACTCGGAGCATCGCTCGACCCTCAACACTTACAGAGCCCTCAGACAAAATCACATGTGGTCGGGTACATGAGGCACCAGTGCATCATCATCATTCCTGGCTTAATCACGTACAGGGTCGCAGGGAGTCAGAGTCTGTCTCGGCCAACACAGGGTACAAGGCAGGGCTATACCCAAAATAGGATGGCAGTCTATCGCAGGGCAGCATGGGTTGTTTACCTGGACAGCAGCAGCATGTCTTTGGATTGCGGGAGGAAACGGTAGTACCCAGTGAAAAGCCACGCAAATACGGGGAAAACATGCAAACTCCACACAGAAAGGCACCAGAGCCAGGAATTGAACTCCTTCTTGCTATGAGGTGGCAGTGGTGTCTGCTATTCCACCATGCTGCTCGGAATTGATTTGGTCAACATTTTTAGTCGTAACTTTTTCCGATGACAGCCTGTGGAGTTTTCATTAAGTCTTCGTCTATGGATTTCATTGAATCTTTTTCTTTCTCTTGTTTACCAAAGTCGTCAAATATCTACTCAACCAATCTTGGTTATTAAATGTTAGTTGCAAGGGGCATGCAACATGCAAAATTTTTTCGTAAATATTGGGTTAGTATTTGGTGAATGTGCTAAATCTTTATAAAGCCAATTACCAATGTTTTTTTACATTACACTATTTTAATAATCTTACAAACTTAAATTAGTCTGTGTCTTCATTCAGAGTAGTTAATATCATCTTATTATTGTCACTCTTTTGTGTTGGTGGCTGTTGGAATTATACTTGGTAATTACAGTAATACAAACTATTTGAAAGTATATGTAATAAGTAGAACAGGTTTTTTCCATTTCTGGCAATTATACAAGTGTTAAAATCTTAAACACCAAAATAGACACATTTCACAATGTCGTTGATATAGGTTTTTGCAGCTCAATGAATGGGACTTGCTCTTGCGGGATAATGATGCTGCAAAGGTGGGAGATGAAACGTCGCGAAACGGAAAGCAGGAATGCTCAATGCAGCTATCCAAAAGGAGCAGCTCTTGAACGCAATTCTTTGCAAATAAATTCGTCATTGGCATTGTGTTAAGTCATACTGGATAAGCAAAGGAGCACGGCTAGCTCGGGGCACAAATCACTCATGAAATCCTGGGCTGGCATTGCTGAGAGCCTGGCTCAGAGACATGGGTGTCAGTCGCCTGCCACCAAACCAGCTTCTCAGGTGCAGCAAGTTCGTGGTCCCAGCTTTGTCACCAGTGACCGCAGACAAAAACTAGCATGGTTACGTCTGCTCTATTACGTTTCATCGAGTTCTTCTTTTCACTGCCCTCATCCCAGCACTTGGAGAGAAGCATTGCTCCACGTGCTGGAAGCTTCTTCCCTTTGACATTTCACTGTGTGCTGTGAGCATCTTCAGTGATTGGTCGTCGGCAGCACCGTATAATCCTATGCAATTATGCCCCCCACGGCGATCCTGTTCCAAATGTGTAACATGTTCTTCTTACATCATGATACAGGTGGAAGAGTGCTTAAGAGGGTTCATGGAGGTGAAAAAGTTAGAATTTAAAGCTTGAAGTAGTGATAATATCTCAGAAGCATTTTCAATTAGTGGGACGTGAAGCTGACATAATCCATAAAAGCCTCGGTATTGTGCAGATAGAATTTGTGATTATGAAGTATTCGAACCCTGTACCCTCAGTGTGAACATACACATATGAATACAAACATACAGACCATTCTCTGTTAAATATAGATGATGATGACAAGGATGGGCAGAATCGACAGTAGAACTGGCCATGAGCTCACGACCTTAGGATTGTGAGTTAAGTGCACTAACCACAGCATCACATGGTCAGAAGATGTGAACCCTGGTAATTTTGAATCTTAAGACATTTGATCAACTGACGGTGGCGGGTGGCAATGGGAAATTCGTGATCATGACATATTCACCACTGACGATTCAACTTGGCTCTCACTTTCAGGAATGTACGTGGATGTCCAGAGTTACGTTATGGCGTGTGAGGTGTGTAATGACAGCATCGCTAAGGTGAGTGGTTGAGTCTACGCTGTAAGCACGCCTCTCGTGTACCTGTCCAACCCTTTTCCTGTTCTCTGAAGCAGTAAAAGCAGATGTAGCAGTTGTAGCAGTTTACTGGTAGGACTTGGCAGCGTTTCTGTTTTTCTTGTGGTCACTGTATTGAGATCTTTGGCTTGGGGGAAACCCCAAGCAATGAGGACATCTCCCATAAACGCCAGGGCTATATGTCACTTAGGGTCTAGCGCTCTTGTTAGGGACTTCCTTGATAAACAGGTCTCGTGATGAGAGTTCAGATAAATAGTGATCCAAGTACTTTCCGACTAAAGGAGGTTGGCATCAGGAAGAATATCCGACCGTAAAATTCTGCTCCCAAACCCCCCATTCTTGGGGGGCAACCGGCAAACCTGGGTCAATCTGGACACCAGTCGTTTAAATCACCCACAGCAGATCGGCAACCCGTTTGCTGTATTGTACCGTGCGACCAGCATGCAGCCCAGCAGGTTGAGAAGCTCAGCGTGCACAGTAATCTCTGTGTGATCCACTTACTCCACTTTTAAAGCTGTGGTTTACACTTACATCACCAAATATGTACATAGAAATATATGCCGATGGCTACTTCGTAAGACTTGACACATGTCACTAACTTTTTCATCTGAATGGGATTTAAGTTTACCCTTTTGGTCCGTGATGGTATGGACAGATTATCCCTCTGAATCAGTGGTTCTTAACCTTGTTGGAGGTACTGAACCCCACCAGTTTCATATGCGCGTTTCACCGAACCCTTCTTTATTGGAAAAATAAAATGTGATCACCTGCAGCCAGTGATGGCCAAGCGGGGCGTGTCATCACGAATCATATGAGTGAGGTGTGTGTCTTGACCTCCACCGAACCCCTGAGACTGACTCACCGAACCCCTGGGGTTCGATCGAACCCAGGTTAAGAACCACTGCTCTGAATGAAGGTTCACACGAGGAGGGGGGGGGTCCTTTAAACAGTGCAGTGGCATTGATTTATGTTTGTTGAGACTCGATGTGCGAGAATTTCACTCAAGCTGCTCTTTAGGAATAGCCGTGCTGAACGTTCTTCCTCTCCTTTACTACGTTTCACCTCCCATGTTGGAGGCATCATCACACGTGATGAATGTAGTTGTTGCCCAACACCTACATCAGC
Source organism: Mordacia mordax (assembly GCA_036362905.1). Lineage (NCBI taxonomy): Eukaryota > Metazoa > Chordata > Hyperoartia > Petromyzontiformes > Petromyzontidae > Mordacia > Mordacia mordax. The sequence goes on from JAZEWT010000021.1 coordinate 10,230,060, forward strand.
TTCACGAAGTAAAGAGATGATTTTACCACCAACGTGGGAAGCAAAATGTTACTAAGGAGAGAGAACGAATGCTTAAAATGGCTATCCCAAAAGAGCAGCTCTTGAGAGTAGTTCTGAACACACAGTTGCTCACAGTTGTTTTAGTCAGTCAAGTTTATCTTTTACACGGTTACATCTGATATTGTTAAGATTTCGTAATTGTTAATGCTTCAATGGTGTTGCTATTTTTCATGCTGCTCTACAAACCTGATGAACCAAGTTCAATTCTCGCTCTCGGTCAATACCAGTGACGATTAATCGGTCCTGGGCCTCCCCCTAGGTCGACTCAGCCTCAAATGAGTAACTGGTGCAGTACGTAAGCATCACCACTGGGGAGACAAAGACGACTTGGCGTGGTGTCGACCACCCACCCCTTCGTGTGCCGTGCCGGCCTTCATAGGTGCCCGCTAACAGCACTTGCCCCAAAAGTCCACTCTGTCTCCTCTGTGCTACCTTAATGTTAGAATCATAAAATCATAATCAAATAATAATACTATCTATAACGCGACGCACAATTTTCACACCTGGTCATGGACGAGATGAATATAGAGGCATGGCGAGGAAACCACAGAGGAGGGAGTCAGCCTGGTGGTCAGCTGACGCCAACCCGCCAGACACTGCTTCCGATATATTTATGATTTCATCAGCATATTGAGTGTTGTTTAGGTCTGGGAGGAAACCAGAGAACTCAGACGAAACCCACACTAAACAGGTGGAGAGAACACACAAACTCCACACAGAAAGGTGCCCGAGGTAGGAATCGAACCGCCAGGACAGGGCCTTCTTGCTGTGAGGTGCGGATGTTACCGCTGTGTAGCCACCCTGCCGTCAACGTGCCAATATGTTTCGGATGATCGTTTCCATGCTGTTGTTAAAACGACTGGGCTTGTATATTCTGCTGCACTTCATTCTGCTAAATCTCCTGCTGCCGAGCCCATTGGTGGTGGTGTTCCTGCTATTATTAGCAGCAGATATTTAATTTTTATTATTAATTATTATTTAGTTAACGCCCTTATCCAGGGTAGTTGCTAATGCTGTTGCTAGTGGTTTGCATTACTGTTGTGCTCTGTAACGTTGATGACATTGCTGCAGCTACTGCCACAGCTGCTACTGCTGCTGATAAATCTGACGTTACTGCCACTGCTGCCGTTGCTGCCTGTAAATATGATCTCGCTGCTAGTTTTATTATGATTCATCAGACGCCCTTATCCAGGGTGACTTACATCATTACAGAGGCCTAGTGTTGAAACCACAGAGAGGTGAGGGGAAGGCAGCCATGTATTCAGCCGATGCTAACATTTGCCAGACACTGCGTATCTCGATCGACAGAGGGCGGAAGGCGGGGCAATACCCAGGACGTGACGCCGGTACATCGCAAGGCACCAGGGGCAATTTACTCAGAAGGCCAATTAAGTTAGGCAGCAGCGTGTCTTTGTACGGTGAGAGGAAACCGGAGTACCCAGCAAAAACCTGTGTGGGCACGGGGAGCGAGAACACGCAACTTCATACAGGCACTCGAGCCAAGAATCGAACCTTGGACCTTCTTGCTGTGAGGCAGCAGTACTACCCACTGCATCACCACGCCACTGTATATTTCACTGGCCACACTGCTGCTACTGCTGGCAGAAATTCCAATGTCACAGTTGCTCTATACTATTCACTCGCGCCGTTTTTCACCGCTGTCTCACGTATCGGCCATTAAAACCGATCATCGTCCTCGTCGTTGTTGTGCCGCTCCGCCACCGTCGATTCCCCCAGAGCGGCGACGACGGCGACCACAGCTATGTGAGGGAGGAGCGCGTGTGTGAGCGCGACCCGTGGCATGGCGCTTCGCTGCTTGCTGCGCTTGACCGCCAACGCCAGCAGCAGCAGCAACGGTGGCAGGAGGAGGAGTGCGGCGACGGTGGTGGCGGGGACGGCAGCGGCGTGGCGCTATGCGACGTCACGCTAGTGGTGCAGGGGAGCCCTCTGTGCGCCCACCGCTGCGTGCTGGCAGCCTGCAGCAGCACGCTGCAGGAGCTACTGCGGCACAACCAAGGCGCCATCGTGCACCTGCCAGGTAACGCGGGCAGCTCCGCTTGCCTCCAGCCTATTTTTCTCACCCCTTTTTCTTTGCCTTCCTCATATAAATATGCTGCTATGAGTCAGCTTAATTGGCAAAGTGAGTAAATTGCCCCCGGTGCCCTGAGATGGACTGGCATCCAGTCATCGGTATAGCCATATCTTGCACCCTTTGTAAACGTACCCCTCCCCATGAACAACTGTTCAAAAAAGCTAAATAGCTCAACGGTTCCTTGCAGATTAAATAAAAACTGACTTTCAACCTCTTATCCGGCAGGCGACCTCCTCTCTTTTTTTTATCTTACTAGCTTCCTCCCAAAAGTTAAAACCAGTCTCTATACAGTGTTAATGAAAAGGATTAACGAAATTTGTATTCAGAGCATGTTTTATTCTTTCTAATATTTCATTTTTTTACTCTTTTAAGACTGCTGTTTGCCATATTTCTTTATGTTTTCACACACGCGTTTCATAGTTGCATTGTTTATTAAAAAAATAATAATTAACTAGACATAGATTTGCCTTCCATGTGATTCGTAAGGTCCTATTTACGTCATCCTGGACCCCATCCTGTTGCTAGATGGATTTGAGACATGTCTGAATGCCTGATGATGCCTCCAATGTGAGAGGCAAAACGTGAAAAAGGAGAGAGAAGGAATACTTGGCAAGGCTATCCTGAACGAGAGACCATGGAGAGCAATTCTCATCATCTTGTCATTTTATACCATTTCCATCAAAGTATATTTCTTAAAATTTGACACTTTAACCTTCTTTCGAATAAATACACACAAACAGATACACAAACATCTTGTATAAAAATAATGACTAAGATGACAGGCTACCTTGATCAAAGAAAGTTGATTTCAGCAGCAATTGGACAAAAGGAGTGCACACATCTCACCTGTCCTAAAGTCCCTTCGTTGGTTGCCTGTCAGTTTTAGAATAGATTTTAAGATCCTTTTATTAGTGTTCAAATCTCTCAATGGACTAGCACCTGAATACTTATCAGACACGCTTTTCATGTTTGCGCCCTCTAGATCACTCAGGTCCTCCGGCACTGGCCTTTTAATTGTTCCCCGGGTGAGGACTTAGTGGAGAATGGTGGCCGTTGTTGAGTGTGATAGGGTGAAAGTGAGTTGACACAGTGGAGAGCACAGGTGGTACATCTGTGAGTCATGTCCGTTAACCCATAACAGCTGGTTCTGTCACTTGACCTGCCAGTGAGCCTTTAACACTTCACGGGGTCTCAAAGTGCTGCCACCCTAGACAGGCTTTTTGGGGACATTACTTTCATGTCCTATGTTGCCGTTGTAATTTACACATTATTTTTAAGAATTATTATTTAGCAGACGACCTTATCCGTCTCGGTGATCTATGTCCATCTGCACCCTTCACACTGCCCGCAGGCTTTCTGAAGCACGCCTTCCTGCCACTTCTGGACTTCTGCTACACGTCCAAGCTCTCGTTCCCCGTGAGCCATCTCTCTGAGGTGCAGACGCTGGCCGAGCTCCTGCAGATGGACGCCGCAGTGGGGCTGTGCGAGGCCAGCATTGCCAAGCGTGACCCCTCCGCTCGGTCCATTGGCCCCGACGGCTCGCTCTCTGTGGAGACCAAGCGTCCCGGTCGACGACCTCGCCGCACGAACCGCGGGTTCAGCCCGAACTTGCCCGGCGCTGTCAACAGCCCGGCGGCGATACCGCCGCTCTTGGGATCGTACTCGGCACAGACGGGGCCCTGCGATTGGCCGCTCGCGATGCACGCACCCTGCAGGTCCATCCGGGCCAACCAAGCCACCTTTCCATGGCCCGACCGTCTGCCCGGCAAGAGGCCATTTGCCGATGGTGGCTCGGAAGAATCACCAGTCAAGCACATGAAGCTGCAGGTGGAGAGAGTCACGATGCAAGACATCAGAATTTCCAGCGGCACGGCACCTAATTTAGCGCCCGTACTCAAGCTCGATCCAGACTTGGTGTCTCCGGAGCAGAACATTCAGTCCCTTCCAGATGATCACTTCACCACGCAGACGTTTAAAAAGCACAAGCTGCTGGCTGCACTGGGCCTGCGGTGCAGCACGTTCAAGTCTCTGCCACCGCCACGCTCATCGCCGTCATCCCTCGCGTCGACCTCCATGAGCGTCGTTCCGGGGATGTGGGGCCTTGGTGTGAGGCAGCAGCCAGAGCAACAGCCAGATGGCATGTGGCAGTTCAACAAGCTCCTGCGCCGGCGCATAGTGCAGGGGTTCATACCCCAGAGCGTCTACCTGCAGAGGAAACAGGGGAAACTGCAGCGGCCGGTCGCGCCGCCTCCCAAAGGCGACGCTGTGTTGGTCGCCGCCAGCGCCGTGTTGGCAGCAGCGCCAGTGCCCAAGAAGCGGGGGCGACCGCGCAAGGTGCTGCAGCCACCGGCTACAGGAGAGGCCGTGCCTGAGCAGAGACAGAAACGCTCCCACAAAAATAAGCTGCAATGGCCGCCCCACGCCGCGTATGTTGGCGCAAGCAGTGGAGCAGATTTTTCGCTATGGGGCAAAGGTTCGGCCTTGGCGGCAGACGCGGCTGGGAGCGTGGCTGAGTGCGGGACAGAGGGGCGCAGCTCCATGGCGGGGAGGAGGGACGGCCGCCTGCTGCACATGAGTGGCGATCATGGCCGCTGCGCCGTCGGTGACGGCAGCATCCTGTCGATTCCCGTCCTACCAAGACGGCGCGGACGTCCCCGCAAATACCCGCTCACGCCCAGGCCGGGTGGTAATGCCAGGCAGCCCATTCCTCTCGTCGCGTCACAGCAGATGCCGAGCATTGTACCGAGCGGTGATAGAGCACCCACAGCCCCCATCGTTGTTGCCGGCGACGGTAACGAAAATTCGACGGCACGCACTCGAAGCGCTCAGCTTCAGGATCCGGTCTCTCATCGGGGTCAGGTTGGCAGTGCCACCGACCAGCGTGCAGTTGTGTCGTTGGAGCCCCCCGCTGGGTTGAGCTCGTGGACCGGGGATTTCACGGGTGCGGCGGCCGGAGAAGAGGAGGTGCGGGTTGGTGAGGTTCGCTCAGGGCCGAGCAGCAATCCGAACCCTAACGGTGCGCGGCTCTGCCCAGGGTCAGAGCTGCTGGTGAAGAGGAAGAGAGGGCGTCCCACCAAAGCCACGCTTCCAAAACCATCGGAAGGAAAGTGGTCAACTGAGAAAGTTTCTTTGAAAGTAAGCGGTAACGCGAATGGAGGCTATTTAGTAGGATCACAAATGTTAGATAATACGAGCAGAGAAGCTTCTGGCTCTAGCCTAATTAACAGTGAGCTGTCAAGTGCTAGTGAGAGGTTGATACTGAAAATCAAAGAGGTTTCCGATGACGGAGGAGCTGTAAAAATCCAGGAAATTGAGCAGGTGACTGTAAATAACTCAGGAGGAGAATGTTCAAATGGTGAAGATTGTGATATTGCTGGACCCCACGAGGAACGTAAAGATGTCAATTTTATCGTCGATGATGAGCAACTATCAATCGTAAGGGGAAAGTCCCCAAAGAAGTCACCTGCTTTTCCAAAGAAAAATTCCGAACATTTGTCGCAGTCTGCCAAAATGAGCCTACGCTCACACAATGGTTCCTGCGAGGATGTCTTCTATAAGCGTCTTCCCCAGCTCCTCCTCTTCCCGCTCCTTCCTTCATCCGTGGGCTCGGGGGCAACAGAAGGGAACGGCCACTGCGACGAAGAGAGGAGCCAGCGAGCGATAGCCGAGAGCCCCAAATCTACCGACGCCCTTAGCACGCAGCAGGCCAGCGAGTCTCCGCAGAAACACAAGGAGAAGAGGGAGGTGGCGGCTGCGCCGGTCGTCGTGACCAGGAAGAGCTACTACATGCGGAGCAGTTCGGAAGCCACGACGAGTAAGTCTCCGTGCAAGCGCCCAGAGCGTTCGACTGAGTCCAAGAAGACAAACACGTTACACCTGGGGCCTGTCAACAGCTCGTCATCTCGCGAGAAGAGCATGCTCAATACCCAGCCGAACGGATTGCCGAATTTAAGGGTGTGGCCGAGACGACACGTCCAGGTGCCGAAGAAACTGCTCTGAGAGTGAGCGAGTGCTTCGCTGTCGCTCGAGAAAATATTTTCGCGCTACTTTTGAAATTTCCATCTGTTATAATGAATAAAAAAATGTAGACTGCAATATTTATCCACTGAAAGGAAATTGCATTGAATTGGTAGCTCTAAGTCAGCGGCCTTATTAAACACAAGATAACCTTTAAAATATGAATGCAAAACAAGATCTACCCTTGAAAATCGTACTGTACTAAAACCAAAATTATGTATGCTATGCATAACACCTATACTTGGTGTGACATGTGCTTACTGCATACCATCTGAGTGTTGCACTCTATCTGTGCATGCTGCACACTATCTCCAGCCACAGCTTGCATTTGTGACTTACAGCCAACACTTTTAAATACAACCACCGTAGACTTTCAGCTTTTCCCACTCTGTCTATACATTTTTTTACATTAGGATCGACTATTCGAGACTAGGATTGACTGTTGGAGACCCCTGCTCTGTGATTCACTTGCTTGGTCTTCATGAGTACTTTAACTTTCTTTATTTCATTGTGGGGATGCCCTTAAAGTCGTCAAATTTCAGCTCTGCTTTTAGCCTCATAACCCACTTACAGAATTTCTTTCATCAAGCTTGCACCTCAGTAGTCTGTGGAGGAGCACCTTGTTGATCATGCACTGTGGAGGCGAAACTTGTTGTAAACTGTCTTGGTCAGTACCATTCAACATCATATCCCACCACCATGTCTGTCCTGACAACTCGCCCCCACGCAGTGTAGGGTTTGCATAGAGTAACTATTATCTATAGATATTCATACATTTAATCTTTGCACATAGCCTATACCTTAGTTCAGCACTTTTCACCGTTTTGCACGTCAAGGCCCATTTGGCCAACTTGTGTCTGGTCTCCACTGACCACTAGGCGGTGCTCGCGGCCCACTGATGAGTCACGACCCGCCGGTTAATAATGGCAGGGTTAGTTTGCAGAGACTAAGATATGAGACGTTTCACCCATTTAAACACCACTAAAAACGTGAATCTGTATTAAATTTTGGCACCATTAACACGAGCAGTGTGATCCATTTTATCCAAAGGTTTCAATCCCATCCTCACACCCCGCAACGTACCCATAGGCAAAGCAATTGTAGGAGTAGAGAGCACAATCTTTAACAATCTCTCCAAGTCAGAGTTCCAAGGTCAGTGCTTGTAGCCGTTGTAATTCACAAGGACGGGAGATATGTAAACCGTAAATTCAGAGGGATTAAGCTCAACAATATCTGAAGACCAGATTTGCAATAAATTTCAGCCCATAATGGCAGGAATGCAGAACATACAGGCATCACTTAGACAAACACAGGAGGGCAGGATTTATCAATGAACCCTGGAGCATGTGAATGTTAACATCACTCTTAGCCATCCAGGATATACGACATCACAAGCATACAGGAGAAGCAATAGACTGATTAGCACTCTAGAATGTTCGACTATCAGCATCATAAAAAAGTGTGGTCTTGTAGGAGTGGCACAGTGGCGTAGTGAGTAGCAAGAGGAGCCTGGATTCGATTCCCAGCTCGGGTGCCTTTCTGTATTGAGTTTTGCACGTTCTGATGTGTATGTGGGCTTTTTTCTGTACTCCTGTTTCCTCCCACAGTCCACAGACATGCTGCCCAGGTTTATTGTCCTGACGAAATTAACCCCGGTGCCTTGAGATGTTGTAACGAAACCCTCCCAGCTGGCCCGCTGTTAAAGAAACCTACATAGCTCAACTGTTCCTTCTAGCTTAAATAAAAACTGACTGACTGACATATACAATCGACATATATATAAAACATTCTTTGAATACAGGTTACTGCAGCTGAGATACTTATAGCCCAGTGATGCCTCCAACGAAGGTGAAACTTGAAGAAAATGCAACATGCTTGCCACGGTGCACCTGAAAGAGCTTCTGAAGAGCAATTCTCATCAACCTGAAATGAGTCACTAATTGTTATGTTCATAAAATCGCTTTTTTGGTTTGCTCGTATAAAAATACGTGTCAAAGCCACCTCTACCCGACAAGGTTTTTGTCACGTGAATAGAACAATGCGGATTAATATACCGCTGGTTAGTGTCCCTCTTCCAGCACAAACATTACCTGCAAACGCAACCCACTTTGCCCTGCTCAATATGCGCTCTCTGAACGCAGAAAAAGCCCCACTGATTGCCGAGCTGATCTCGGACAACAGTCTGGACCTGATCTGCCTAACAGAGACTTGGCACCATCAAGATGATTTTCTTACATTAAATCAGGCCCTACCACGAGACTTTACATTCCATCAGAAGGCTCGTTCAAATGGCCCTGGTGGCGGCCTAGCAGTTATGCACCATGTGTCTGCCGATATCCGACCGATTCCGTCGCCGACCTTCAATTCATTCGAACATATGTCTCTGGATTGGAGGTCGGCTCAGCCTGTGACATCGGTGCTGTGCTACCACCCACCTGGAGCCTCCACTTCTTTTGTCAATGAACTCTCTGAGTTGCTTTCTAAGATGTGCTCCAGTTCTGAAAGGATCCTGATTCTCGGCGATTTCAAAATCCATGTTGACTCTCTAAACAGCCCTCTTGCAAGGGATCTCATGGCCACTCTGACCTCACTTGGCTTCACTCAACATGTGACATCTGCCACTCACAGATGCGGCCATATGCTTGACTTGGTTTGCTCATGGGGCATATCGATAACCAACCTGTCCGTCACTGATCCTGGTTTGTCTGATCATTCCACTGTGTGGTTTGATCTTTAAGTGCTGCCTTACATTTACATCTCCAAGCATCAACCAATTTCGTAACCTTAGCACCCTCACTCTAGACATATCCGCCGCCGCAATCAATAGTACTTCACTCTCCGCCTTGTCTCACTCTGCCTCTGATGGGACAGCTGATACTTACAACAACATGCTATCCAGCATATGTGATGATTTGGCCCCATTAAAATCACGCTATGTCTCAGACAGAAAACCATCACCCTGGTATACTGCTGAACTCTGGGATCTCAAAGCGAATGCACGCAGGGCTGAACGGACTTGGAGAAAATCTGGCCTCACCGTTCATGGTCAAATCTTTAAAGAACAACTCCGTTACTGGAAGGCACTTCACTCTGCCCGTACTAGCCATCTTTCAAGCGTTCTGGCTGATACCTGCGACAAGGCCAAGATTCTTTTCTCGACCATTAATCAGCTCCTTCGTCCTACCATTTACTCACTCTCACCTTCCTTCACTAATAAGATCAGGCAGATCAGTTGATTCAGTTTTTCTCTGAAAAAACTAAAGCCCATCGTATCTCTACCCAGCCTCAATCACCAATCAATAAGTCAATAATTGTTCCTCCACCTTCCTTGACCTCAAAACTCCTGAAATTTTACGAATTAACGGAATCCTAGGTCTCCTGTTTAGTTACCAGATCCCGGCCCACAAACTGCTTCCTGGATCCTTTCCCATCCAAAATCATCCGAGCAAATTTTTAATTTCTTGCCTTGTTCGTCACTAATCTGTTTAATAACTAACTTCACTCTGGTATCGTTCCCCCACTGTTCAAATGTGCCGCAGTTACCCCCCTGCTTAAAAACCTGGCCCTGATTACAACATTCCTGATCATTATCATCCCATCTCTAATGTACCATTCATCTCTAAGGTCCTTGAACGTGCCATAGCCGCACAACTCCAGAAACACCTTCTTAATAATGATCTAGATCCCTTCCAATCTGGGTTCAGATTCGGCCAAAGTACTGAAATTGCTCTGGTAAAAGTAGTTGATGACCTACTCATCGCTGCTGATGAAGGCTTGCCAAGTATGCTTGTCCTCCTGGACTTGAGCGCTGCCTTTGATACCGTTGACCATCCGATCTTACTGGAGTGACTTGAGGGTATAGGGGTCTCTGGCTGTGCCCTGCATTGGCTGAGCTCCTACCTGTCCGACCGGAAGCAGTTTGTTAGCCTCAGAGGACAAAACTCTGAAATTCATTCTGTTTTGTCTGGAGTTCCTCAGGGTTCAGTTCTCAGCCCACTCCTCATCAGCATCTATATACAAAGCCTCAATCTCCGCTACCATTGCTATGCCGATGACATCGAAATCTATATCCATGCAAAGTCATCAATCAATGCGTCTGGTCTTTGCATGTCATCCTCACTGTCAACTGTGAAGGCCTTGCTCTATTCCAATTTTCTAAAACTAAATGGTGACAAGACAAGTTTTGCTTGTTGGAACCCCGCACCATTGTCCAAGGCTGAACCTATCCAAGTGATGCTTGATGACCAGACAGTTGAAGTTGCTAAGGCAGTCCAGAGTCTAGGTGTGATTCTTGATTCCTCACTCACCTTCGAGACACATATGAACAAGGTGACGAAGGTAGCCTATTTTCATCTCAGAAGTATAGCCAGACTGCACAACATCCTGTCACCTGCAATGCACTGCTCCCTGGCATCCCTGCCTACCTGATTAATCGTCTCCAACGTGTACAGAATGCGGCTGCTTGAGTCCTCACTCGCACACCCATCCATGATCACATATCCCCAGTACTGATGCTCTCCACTGGTTACCTGTTAAATACAGGGTTGAATTTAAGATCCTCACCTGCAAGGCTCTTACTGGCACAGCTCCGACATACATCAGTGACCTACTTTAGGCACCCTCCTCAGCACGTCCACTTCGATCCTCCAAGACAGGCTTGCTGCATTTGCCCAGGTCGCACCTCAATTCGATGGGTGACAGAGCCATCTTACGTGCTGCTCCAAGACTCTGGAATGCTCTTCCACTGGAGATTCGTTCAGCTGAGTCCTTGGACATATTCAAATCTCGTCTTAAGACTCACTTGTTCCGTAGAGCTTTCAAGTCCTCCGGCTAGAAATATTGATGCGGCTCAGTGTCGTAGTGCCAGGATGTTGGCTCTCTTCCGACTTGCGCCTGCTTGGGAACGTTTATTCCTTTCTCCGGCTTGGACTGTTGTTGCGGCTCAGTGGGGCCGTGCCGAGATGTTGGCTCTCTTCCGATCCGCACCTGCTCGGGAGCATATATTCCTTCCTTGTGTGTTCAAGAAATTATTTAGTATTTTGCTGACTTTATGTCCTATAATTTGTTGCTGCTGTTTGACGTTCAGTTGAACTGTTCTGATGTTGTTGACATGGCGTTCTCGCCACAGCTCGAATTTGTAAAAAAAAAAACCCCAAAAGTTATTGTTGCTGATGTGCCGTTCTCTCCGCAGCTCTGTGCAGAGCTTTGTGGCCCTCGGGTGAAAAGCGCTCTATAAATGCAATTATTATCCCAGCACACAAGTGCATTGGAGAGAAAACCAACATTCTCGATGCATGATGATTGCTTCCAAAAACTGTTCTTTCGAGATATACCACGTTGATAGCTCCCCCCTGATGAGGCGCCTGAAGATGCCTCCAACATAGGAGGTGAAACGTCGCGAAGGAGGGAGGAGCAGCGATCGACGCGGCTATCCCAAAAGAGCAGCTTTTAGAAGCAGTCATCATACGACGTTTGCCTAATGGTTGCAATGTCTTCCTGTTTACGAGCCTTTATATAATAATAATTGCACTTCTCGAGCGCTTTTCACCCAAGGGTCACAAAACGCTGCACAGAGCTGCAGAGAGAACGGCATGTCATCAACGATGACGTGAACGGCAAATCAACAATATTTTTTTATATGTTAAGGATGATTTAGGGAGGTTGTGATGTCTTTATTATTATTAGTCATTTGATTCCGACTTGTGCACCCTAGGCCGGAGGTCGATGATCGACTTTGTTGTCGTTTCGTCTGATCTCCGGCCGTATGTCTTGGACACTCGGGTAAAGAGAGGGGCTGAGCTGTCAA
>JAZEWT010000021.1:10247948-10268238 GCA_036362905.1 Mordacia mordax
ATTAATCGTACACCACCAGCAGATTGAGGATTCAAATCCTGCCGCGATTTGATCTATAAGTTTAAACTCGTTTGGCACCCCCCTGGGCACCCCTATACTATGAATGTATGTCGAGTTGTTGGTGTGCATGTCGATGGCTCCACGGCGGACGCGTTTTCTCTCCGTCGCTGGTTCTTCCACCGGTCCTACTGTCTCCGCTTGTTCCATCCATTGGGTCGGGAAGATGTCGATCGGTGTCACCAGGGAAAGAATGGTGCACCTCCCTGTCCAGTCTTTAGGCAGTATATTTAGCAAACGGTTTCTCCCACAGTACCACCATACATCTGCTCTAGCCACCACCAATTTAGTTGCGTTCTCCCATTTAGTCACGTTTATGATCATCTCACACCATTCCTCCTCTATATTTCCTACTACCGTTCCCGCGTTCAACCTGTGTTGTAAACAGATATGGTTTCCTACTACTGGTATAAACGCGGGTGGTCTGGCTTCAAACGGTGCCATGGGGAAATATTTCTCCAGGTCTTTACATTGTGCCAGCGGGTTAGTTGCTACGTGTAACCAGTACATACATTCGAATTTTTCTGGGTCTGATAACTGCGATGGGACGGTCAGCAGTCCGGGGCGGGCTACTGAGCATACCACGCAGTCTTGTCTCATACGGCTTTCATTAGCGTAATTTATCATTGCGTCTATCCATTGGTTCTTTTGTCTGTACCCAGTCTCTATGTCTAATGTTTGCTGCATTTTTAGTTTATCTCCTTCGGCTGCCACGAATTTCACTGTGGCCTCTGTTGGTTTTGAATTACCTTTTATTACTATTTTGAACTGTGCCAGTAAATCTTTTCCCGCTATATATGCTCCCAGCACATAATCATCACCGTCTTTTTCCACCGGGTCCCGTAATGTAATCAGCAATGGATTACATGTCCCCTTAACACACCTTCTGTTAGGTGTCGGTCCTCCACTAACACTTAACCTCCCCATCAAGGGAGGGCTTCTTATAGATGAATGGGGTAATGAGCCCAACCCTAGCCCTTTACCATTTGAGGCCCATTGTTCACCGGTGTTAGCTTTTACCAATGGCCATCCCTCGCACCATTGAAATTCCCCTCCATGTTGCTCCCCGTAACTAATGCATATATATTTTTCCGCGGTTCCCATGGCCTGTTCTTCAGCGCCCGCGCAGTTTATTAATTGACACACACAGCATAAGGGGAGAACACAAACGCCACACAGGCGCCCTAGGCGGGAATCGAACCAGCTCGGGCAGAACTTTGTTTATGTGAAGCACAGATAATAATAGTTGCATTTATAGAGCGCTTTTCACCCGAGGGCCACAAAGCGCTGCACAGCTGCGGCAAGAACGACACGTCAACATCAACATATGAACGGAAAATGTACAACAATAGCATATGTTACCACTGCGCCACCCTGTCACCCCAATTGTAAGGAAATGTAGGGGAATTCCATTCCCAGAGTGAAAATCCCAGAGGGAACAAATCAGGCTTACATAGTCTCATATTTGGACAGTTAGTTTACATCTCACAAGTCATGGAAATGCTAGAAATGCACTGTCAGAGTCAATTTTCTGGACGTGGGACCCCAAGACTATATAAGTTTTTGTGTATTTCTATGAGTATCCCTGAGTCCCTATGGCTTGAGTGTTTGTGAGACTCTATGTAGCTCGAACAGGGGTGTGGGTCCAGATGCGCTTCTAAAGTGGATCCTTTCCCACTTCCACCCCCGGTAGCCAGAGTCGCACGAATGTAGCTTCTGTCTTTAACACTCAATTTCTCAAGGAGACGTACCTATCGGTCCGCTAATCTTCCAATGTTGTTGACGTTGAAAAAGAGGTGAAGTGTGGGACACGGATGTCTTCTGTGGGGATTTCACATTTTTAAGAAATGTATATATTTTTCCAGGAAAGTCACACCAAATCATTGGACCTTTTCAAGATAGTCCTGCAATTGATTTTCATTTTAAGATGCATTCAGCCAATTCATGTTCATGCATCATCATTATCGATACCCGCACTTAATCCTGCACAGGGTTGCGGGGGGCCGGAGCCTATCCTGGCAGACAGCGCAAGACGTGGCTATACCCAGGATGTAACACCAGTACATCGCAGGGTACTGGGGCATTACTCAAAAGGCAAATCAACCTTGGCAGCAGCATGTATTTGGACGGTGGGAGGAAATCGGCGTACCCGGCGAAAACCCACGCGGACACGGGGAGAACTCGCAAACGCCACACGGAAAGGCATCCTCCGAGCTGGGAATTGAACCCAGAACCTTCTTGCTGTGAAGAAGTAACACTTCCCGTACAGATGGCGATCAGCCCAGAAGCATATCTCTGGCGATCTGGGGCCACCATTCGCAACCGGTTGGTCGCGACCCTGCAGTGGGTGGCGAGCGCCAACCGGTGATCCGTAGAGACCAGACCCATGTGGATAAAATGGGCCTCGTCAAAAGATTGAGAATCCTCGAGATAGTGATAAGAAAAGGTTCGTGAACCGTCGACTAAAATGTGATAAGATCTTGAACTGCGTCCTAATAATAGGTAGAGAGTATCTGATTAAACAAATCGCACATGAAACATTTTTCTTTTTCAGTTACTTATTGAGCAAAATTATCCAACATTTTCGTAAGAGGCATGTGAAACTCGAGGATAATCAGATAAACTGAGGGGTAATTAGTCAGGTGTTAAATCAATTGGAATGACAGTAAGTTTGGGTGGTCCTGCCCTATATGACAAACAAACTTGCATCGTCATCATCAGAGTCTGGTCTTCACCATACATGTTTGTAAAGGCGTATCTCATCTCATCTCATTATCTGAAACCGCTTAATCCTATATAGGGTCACGGTGAGCCGGAGCCTATCCCGGAAACACAGGGCGTAAGGCAGGAATACACCCGACGACGGGACGCCGGTCCATCGCCGGGCATTGCGGGGCAATTTTAGTCTGCGAGCCAATCAACCTATCCAGGAGCATGCTTTTGAACTGTGGGAGGAAACCGGAGTACCCGGCGAAAACCCACGCGGACACGGGGAGAGCATGCAAACTCCACACAGAAAGGCACCCGAGCCGAGAGACTCGAACCCGGGACCTTCTTGCTGTGAGGCGTCAGCGCTAACCACTGGGCCACCGCGCCGCCCCTTACGCCCCGATAAAAATTGATTTCTGAGGATCTTAGAAAAAGCAGTGTCGATGCTTATCAGTCAGAAAATGGTTCTGAAACATTCCACTGTCGGGCAGATAGTATAGAAATTGATCAAATGCATCAACATTATTACTTTTCCCAGAAGTGTTCAACCAACAAAAATGACTCCAAGAGCAAGGCAAAGAATAATCCTGATGATAAAGAACCCCAGGGTAACATCTAAGAACCTACAGGCCTCTGTTGCATTGGCTGTCATAGTTCATGAATACTGATGATAAAGAACCCCAGGGTAACATCTAAGAACCTACAGGCCTCTGTTGCATTGGCTGTCATAGTTCATGAATCCACTCAGGAAAACACTGAACAATAACGGTGTGTATGGGATGATAGCAGGGAGGAAAACACTACTCTCGAAATTGAAAATTGCTGCCCATCTGCCACTTAAGGAACAACTCCTCTGCTACCAGAAGGCACTTGACTGTGCCCGTTCTGGCTGATACCTGCGACAAGCCCAAGATTCTTTTCTCGACCATTAATCACCTCCTTCGTCCTACCAGTCACTCACCCTCACCTACCTTCACTGATAAAAATCAGGTGGATCAGTTGATTCAGTTTTTCTCTGAAAAAACTGAAGCCCATCGCATCTCTACCCAGCCTCAATCACCAACCAATACCTCAATAATTGTTCCTCCACCTTCCTTGGCCTCAAAACTCCTGAAATTTTACGAAATAACGGAATCCTAGGTCTCCTGATTAGTTACCAGATCCCGGCCCACAAACTGCTCCCTGAATCCTTTCCCATCCAAAATCATCCGGGCAAATTTTAAACTCCTTGCCACGGTCGTCACTAATCTGTTAAATAACTCAGTTCACTCTGGTATCGTTCCCCCACTGTTCAAATGTGCCGCAGTTACCCCCCTGCTTAAAAAAAACCTGGCCTTGATTGCAACATCCGATAACTATCGCCCCATCTCAAATCTACCATTCATCTCTAAGGTCCTTGAACGTGCCGTAGTCGCGCAACTCCAGAAACACGTTCTTAACAATGTCTTCCTCGATCCCCTCCAATATGGGTCAGATTCGGCCATAGTACTCAAATTGATCTGGTTAAAGTAGTTGATGACCTACACGTCGCTGCTGATGAAAGCTTTCCAAGTATTCTTGTCCTCCTGGACCTGAGCGCTGCCTTTGATACCGTTGACCATCTGATCTTACTGGAGTGACTTGAGGGTATAGGGGTCTCTGGCTGTGCCCTGCATTGGCTGAGCTCCTACCTATCCGACCGGAAGCAGTTTATCAGCCTCGGAGGACAAACCTCAGAGATTCATCCTGTTTTGTATGGAGTTCCTCAGGGTTCAGTTCTCGGCCCACTCATCGTCAGCATCTACATACAACCTCTTGGCCATATCCTGTGAAGCCTCAGCCTCAGCTACCATTGCTATGCCGATGACATCCAAAATCTATAGCCACGCAAAGTCATCCATCAATGCGTCTACTCTAGTCATTGCATATCAAGCAAAGACTGTGAACTGTCAACAGCAAACAGTCAACTGTGAAGGCCTTGCTCTATTCCAATTTTCTAAAACTAAATGGTGACAAAACAGAAGTTTTGCTTGTCAGAACCCCACACCAATTATCCAAGGCTGAACCTATTCAATTGATGCTTGACGACCAGACCACTGAAGTTGCTAAGGCAACCCAGAGTCTAGGTGTGACTCTTAATTCCTCACTCACCTTCAAGACACACATCAACAAGGTGACGAAGGTAGCCTATTTTCATCTCAGAAACATGGCCAGACTGCGCATCATCCTGTCACCTGCTGATTCTGAGAAGCTAATGCATATGTCCATCTCCTTACGAGTCGATTACTGCAATTCACTGCTCCCTGGCACCCCTGCCGACCTGATCAATCGTCTCCAACGTGTGCAGAATGCAGCTGCTAGAGTCCTCACTTGCACACCCATCCACGATTATATATTCCCAGTACTGATGTCTCTCCACTGGTTACCTGTTAAATACAGTATTGAATTCAAGAACCTCATTCTCACCAAGAAGGCTCTCACTGGCGCTGCTCCGACATACATCTGTAACCTACTTCACGGATGTATGTTCGTGAAGTAGGTCACGGATGTATGTCGACAACTTCGATCCTCCAAAACAGGCTTGCTGCATGTGCCCAGGTCCCACCTGTATTCTACGGGTGACAAAGCCTTCTCGCGTGCTGCTCCAAGACTCTGGAATGCCCTTCCAATGGAGATTCGTTCAGCTGAGTCCTTAGGCATCTTCAAATCTCGTCCCAAGACTCACTTGTTCCGTAGGGCTTTGAAGTCCTCCGGCTAGGACT
Source organism: Mordacia mordax (assembly GCA_036362905.1). Taxonomy (NCBI): domain Eukaryota; kingdom Metazoa; phylum Chordata; class Hyperoartia; order Petromyzontiformes; family Petromyzontidae; genus Mordacia; species Mordacia mordax. Next base: position 10,253,456 of record JAZEWT010000021.1, read on the forward strand.
ATTGATGCGGCTCAGTGTTGTCGTGATGGCATGATGGCTTTCTTCCGACCCGCGCCTACTGGGGAACATTTATTCATTTCCTCCGGTTAGGACTGTTGATGCGGCTCAGTCGTGCCGTGAGAGGATGTTGACTCTCTTCCGACTTGCGCCTCCGGAACGTTTATTCCTTCATTGTTTGTTGCAGAATTGTTTTTTTAATCGCTTCTTTTATGTCCTCAAATATGTTGCTATTTGACTTTCAGTTGAACGGTCCTGTTGTTATGCCGTTGTTTCCGCAGCTCAGATTTGTAAAAAAAACCTCCAAGGAAAACGTCATTGCTTATTTGCCGTTCTTCTCTCGTTGTTGATGTACCATTCTCTCCGCAGCGCTTTGATATTATTATTATCTCAAGTTTGCCAAACACCACTCGGATAATCCAGAAGGCTGTTAAAATAATGTTTGGCGGACAGGTGAGTCGAAAGTGGAGCTTTTTGGCTTAAACGAGAAACGTTGCATTTGATGAAAACCAAGCACTGCATACCAAGGTAAGAACTTCATTCTAACCGTAAAGCACGGTGGTGCGAGTACAGTGGTTTGGGGCTGCTTTGCTCTTTTAGGACCCGAACAGCTTTGCTATCATTGACGGAACAATTCATTCTGGATTGTACAAAAGGATGTCAGCATCCATCCGTGAGACGAAGCTTAAGAGAGAGTGGGTCATGCAGCAAGACAACGATCCCCAACAAGTTAATCTACAACAGAATGGCTGAGGCGGAAGACATTTCTCGTTTTGGAATGGTTAGGTTTTTGCCGGATTCTCCCGTTTCCTCCCACCGTTTAAAAACACACTGCTACCTTGGTTAATTGGCCTGCTGAGTAATTTGCCCCAAAACGTGTGCCCTGCGATCTACTGGCGTCACATCCCGGGTATTCCCCCGCCTTGCGCCCTGTCGGCCGGATAGGCTCCGTCCCCCCGCGACCCTGTACAGGATTAAGCGGGCATTGATAACGAATGAATTAAGTCAAAGTCCAGACCGTAACCCAATTGAAATGTTACGGAAGTGAGCAGTGCAATGCAAGATAGACCAGAAATAGCTCCGAGTTGAAGCAGTTCTGTACGGAGGAATGGGTCAAAATTGCCCCAAGCCGATGCGCAAGACTGATCAGCAGTTACAGGAAACGTTTGAAGTTATTGCTGCCAAGAGAGTGCAACCTGTTACCGAATGCAAGGATTCACATTCTTTTTTTTTCGGACAAAGACATGGAATTTTGGATCATTTTGCTCATTAAGAAAATTAAAAAGTAGATTTTGTGCACGTGTACTATTTGTTTAATCAAGTTAGCTTAATCTGTTGTTCGGATTTAGATGAAGGGCTAATCACAGTTTGGTTAAATGTATGTATACATATAATATATTCTAAAGGGTGCATAAACATTTACTCATCACTGCAACCTTTAACATCAGCGAGCCACACGCCAGAAGGGATTTACATTTGAGGAGATCCACCAACCCTTGCTGCCTCCAGACCGCTGCTGGAGTACAGATCAACGTGCATGTTCACCACCACCTTGGAACATCTATGATGGTGATGACGTTGCTGATGGACCGAGTGATTCGTACTTTCAAAGGGATCATGTCCAAAAAACATATTCATGTAGAACATAGCCAGACTTACGGTGGAAGCCTGTTGAAAGTGATTACGATCAGCGAACCGTCAGACTCTGTCATGGGTTTGCTAACAGATTGGCATGCTGCCGAAGCAGTAGAGTTCTGCGTACGTGAAAATACGTGCCGTACAAAGGCGTGTTTACAGCACGTGTTCGTGACTTACCCAACAGTATTTTACAATGTATAATTATGTACTGTACGCATCTAGGCCACTCATGTATCGGTCACATTAGAAACATTTACACCATCTAGCGTAGCTGTTCTGTGATGCAATGGCTTTATAACCAGGAGAGAAAACGTATTCGGGAGCCGACTAACAACATTAAATTGATGACGTGGTTTATTTAAGATTGTAAAAACACGTTGTTCTTAGCAGCAGAAGACAACTCAAAGTTTCTGAAACTGAACTCTGTTCAATTAAACTATACTGCTCATTGAATCTTCCATATACCAATAGATTTACATACAGTAGCATTGTAAGTGGTTTTCACATTATAGACAATTAAGGCACTAGCAATTTAAACACAATACTACGGATAAAAACACAACAAATGCATTTACTTAAAATGTGCAATATACCATACACATGATATACATATTGTGGCCGTTACCTTAACGCTAGAGGGATAGCCCTTATCAACTTGTTACGTATACAATCAGGGTACTCCGGTTGCCTCCCATCGTCCAAAGACACGTTGCTGCCTAGGTTAACTTGCCTGCTGAGTAAATTGCCCCTTCATAAAGTGGCTTGCGATTTACTGGCGTCACACCCTGGGTATAGCCCCGCCTTGCGCCCTCTGTCTGCCGGGATAGTCTCCGGGCCCCCGCGACCCTGTACAGGATTAAGCGGGTACTGATACTGATTGACAATCAGGCTCAGCCCAGGTGCACTAGATTGCCTTCATGTAGTTTCCACGAATATCATTTGTCGCAATATGATCTGTTATACTTCACATTGCACTTACAATCTATTAACACGAATGTGTGGTTGTGCAGCACTGCTCTGAGTCACGCGAAGGCATGCACCCCACGGGGATTAATACGAGAAGGTTGCAACAACTTGGCTGAGCCAGAGCTGAAAGTAAGCCGGTATGGTATGGTACGGTGTACTGGTTAAGTGGCCGAAGCATTCAATACGGTACAGGTAGGATTGCGGATTGCGATACGAGCGTTGTGGTAAGAAATTAAAGTTACTCTCACCGCTGGGTTGGAAGAGATGTCTGCAAAGCAATATTTGGAGATGGAACCAGACAGGGATTGGAGAGAGGCTAAGGGATGGTTTTTGTAGAAAGGAGGAGAGATGATCTCTCTAGACGGGTGCAGAAAGACCAGCGGTGAGGTGTGTGGAACTCCTGAGACGACATTAAATCCGACCACTCGTGTTTGACAGAGGGATTAGCAATGCAGGCCGTCGATGAAATTCATTTTTGGGTCAGGTCACGCAAAAACATATAAAGTGTCGTATAACCCTCCACCACTGGACACGGTCAATCAGTAAGGGGTTGGCACGTGAACAGAAACGCGCCAATTCCTTTGCTATCTCAGCACACCGGTGTGTGGGACAGCGAACCCACGGTATTATACAAAGAGATACGACATTTCGCTGATAGTCAGCATCAAGCACCCGCGCCAAATCTGGACGAGCAGCTCGAACGAGTGGTCCGGTTCTGTTTATATAGGGATGCTGTGATGTCATCAATGGCGCGATCAGGTGTGCCGGGACACAATGGGGGCTGGGTTAACGAGATATTTAACCCGGTGTTTCGAGTTGAGTTGTTCGGACAAAGGGCCAACAATGTCTGATCACCCTCGTTATGAGGTGTTATGCGCAGGATTGTGTCAAACGTTAATGTATATGTGGCTGGTACGTTTATTGTTTGAGAATGCGTTTCCAAGCCACACTTAATTTGTAGCTATCGGAAGGACTGGAATTATTCTTGTTTTTCTCAATTTCAATCGACCCTAGGATCAGTCTCGGCCAATAATGGTTGGTTTTACATAAAATGTCGACGTTGTCAAAGTAAATTGTGTGGTTCTTCTGCTAAGCGTATTCTGCAACCGCCGACAGTTGGGTTTGTAAGTTTTTGATATTCCTTTGGTGTTGTTTAAGACGTGTGCTAATATTTCTACCTGTCTGACCAACATAGCATTGTCCTCACGACCAGGTGATGCGGTAGACTCCTGTTGAGTTTAGGTAGTTTATCTTTGACATTAGTTAATGTTCCTCCAACTGTTTGTACTGTGCCAAATTTTACTCTGATTTTTTGTTTTTCTAGAATTCTAGCTAATTTATGAGTTTCTCTGGAAATGTTTGGTAGTTTGATGGCTTTAATTACATTATCATCTTCAACTTTTGTGGTGTTTGGCCTGTTTTTATTAGAGCTCTGTTGATTTGTGCGTTGCTATAACCGTTCAATGGAAGAGCTTTCTTGACATGCAGAATCTCTGTTCTCAAGATTTTGGCATCAGATACTAGTTTTGCCCGGTGTATGAGAGTTTTGACGAGAGCGGATTTCTATGAGAGGTGATGGTGTGATTGTGCGTTCAAGTAAGCGTCGGTAGGTGTGGGTTTTTGGTAAGCATGCGATATTTTACAGTTTGAACTCCGTCTTTTCAAGACATCCAGAAATGGTAGTGTGTTGTTCACTTCTATCACCATGATGAATTGTATCGACGGGTGTTGTCAATTGAGATGTTCTAGAAATCCATTAAGTGTGTCTTTACCGTGCGGCCAGATGACCAATGTGTCATCCATGTACCTAAACCAGTGTGATGGTTTTAGTATGCCTGTTTCTAAAGCTTTTGCTTCAAGATTTTCCATGAACAAATTGGCAATAACCGGAGACAGAGGGGGAGCCCATTAAATATCCCGTAAACCCAACCCCCATTGTTTCCCGGCACACCTGAGAGCGCGAGTGATGACATCATAACCTCCCTATATAAACAGACCCAGAACCGGACCAGTCGTTCGAGTTGCTCTCCCAGGCTTGGCGCGGGTGCCTGATGATGCTGAATGTAACTATCAGCGAAACGTCGTATCTCTTTGTAAAATACTGTGGGTTCGCTCTCCCGCACAGCGGTATCGATAATACTGGTCACGAAAGCCTTCGAATTAGAGTAATGCAGTCCTTGTCGGAATATCGCTTTTCTGCGTGTGCTCTGTATAAAGCACGTGTTCCTTTACACTGGAAAGCAGTGTAGATTCTACACCATTGGTTCGTTATAATAATTACAAATGTATTACCGCCATGCCGTCAGCCACTAAGGAAAAGTTTTTTTTACAAAGTGATTAAAACGACAGCTGTTTAATCTACATTACTTACTGCGTTTGTGTTTACTTTTCTGTGTAATATCACCATGTGATTAATTTAAAAAATAACCTGAAGCAAGTGGTGACAATCACAACGTGACAACGTTTCTGTAAAACAGACGATGTACTAATCATGACTGTTACACGTAATAGTATTACCACACCGTGCAACCACACCGCTCCAATCGTTGACGGTGGTGAGCCAGGTTGGCCGCCACCGGGATACGAACTCGGCACTCTCTGCTTGCCGGCTAAGCACCCGGAGCTCGGTAATGCTTGCCTGATTATCATATATTTAAAATAGACAGGCCCGTCATAGGAATGTGGAATTAGCATCACCGGCTTAAAGGGCCATCAATGGCAATGAGTACCACCCCATGCGTGTGTGACTCGATGAGACTTAGGAATGTTGTTGAGTTACAAAAAAACAAATTGTATTTGTGCATCACCACACGATGGTTGGTATGATTCCGGCCTTCTACAGAGGTAGTAGTGCCTGTAGTCTGCAATACAGCAAGCAGGTTAGACCCTAGCGTGTGTATTAAATTGCAACGCTTTTTCCCTCGTTTTTTGTGGTATTACCCCAGGCACTCCTTTTCCTTCTCCGGCAGTGACCACACTCGATGAGGTGGTGGCCGCACTCGACGAAGTGACCACACACAACGAGGTGGCCACCCAATCCAAAGCAGGAGCGTCTCGGGTATCAAAGCATTGTGGTGTCGTCGTGCGTGCGCCGCACAGCTCTCGAACCGGGCAACTCGCGGTTACGACCGCGAACGACGGCTACGTCGGCACCGACGTTGCGGCGAGGCTTTCCGAAATGAAGGCGAGTGAAAGGCGCTTTAGAAATGCAAATGTTATTATAAAACAAACGATCGTGGGACTCGGCACTCCGACAAGGCACGTCGCGATGTCCAACAACGGTGCCGGACACGCGGTGCCGGACACGTGCCGCCGGGGAGCTTCCCCAGGTGTCGCGGCAGCGAAACGTCGGACGTCGTTGCGGACGACGCAGCCGAATATAAACATCCGTCGAGGCACCGGGCCCCGGAAGAAATCCGTATGGTTATTGTGATATCGTCAACGTTCGGTATACTTACTATTAATAAAACTCATTGCTGCGATGATAAAAAAATACACGCAACTTTCTGCAACATGTCGCTGCTCGTATTGCAACTGTAGTCAGTTCTCTTGATATCCAGCACTGAAAACATTGCTTCAGAGTCTATAAAATAAGGCAGTGAGGTCATGCCAGCATCTCTTGAATGCCACATTCATATCCACGCAATATTTTGCACCAGACTATTTTATTTCGAACTGCTCTACCAAACAAACATTAACTGGACACTAACTTCGTAACTTAAATTAAATAATAAAACTAGATTTAAAAAATCATAAACGTGGATTTAAAATTGACCTGGAAGGAAACGCCAATGAAAATCTAATAAGCGAAATCATACGGCATTCCAAAGGCAATCCAAATCTGTGTCAATGTCAGAAAGTAATAGTTTGTGTTTTTGTGATTGAATACTTGATGTGAGATTGGTTATTAATTTAACCAACTGCTGAATTCAATAAACCACTTCTGAAAACGTATAATTAAGCGTTGGCGCTCTATATATGCAATTATTATTATTATTATTGCAGTCCGCGGTGGCACTGGCTCATGCGGGGTGATGAGTGTCCAGTCTTCAGAGGTCTCCCTTTCCAATTCATTTCATCAACTTCCAGTGACTTCGCAGAAGAAATACAGGCAAGATATCAGGATGTATCGAGAAGATAGAGAGACGTTTGAGTTAAAAAGAGATACACACGGGAGTAAGAGATTTAGAGAAATAATGAAATAAATACAGACAGGAGACAGAAATGTAGTGAAATGCAAATATAGAGATATAGTGACATAGACAAGACAGATCTCGAGATCGAAAATATACTTGGGTATTTTATGTTAATTAGCTTATGTTAATCAGCATTACATGTTAATTTTCATTTCAGCACATGTTTTGTGCCCCAATGTTCCACTAACGAGTCCAGGTCGACCTGGACAGCCGCTGAGGAGGCCCCGCTGCTCAGGTCGCTCCGCGCCAAGCTCTGCGCGCCGCGCGGCGCTGCGTCATGAGGCTGACGGCGGCGACCCGCGAATCGGTTTGGTGCCGCCGCCGCATTCGCCGCCATCATCGGCCTCCTCCACGGCCACCAATTTCTTACGCCGGTAACATTCGGCGACTCAACGGTAAACAAAGCGCGACCTCGGTATCATCTCGTGACTTCAACAGTCAGTCGTCATTTAGCATCGGTGGAATGTAAATAATTATTTTTTTAATTTACAGTTTCTATACAAGAAGTAAGATTCGCATTCCTACCCCCCCCCCCCGTTCTTATTTAAATAACGTCACGTTCTTTTGCATAGTCCCGGCTTCTGATCGTTGTGATTGTTGCTGGGCCTCGTCAGGTCCATGATCACTCGGTCGTTCACGAGCTTCTGGATGAAGACTCGTTCCGCCGTGATGTTGTGGGTCGTCGACTGCAAGACACGAGAACGACGGGCGATGCAGGGCACGATCGCTCAACAATGGACAATCGATCTCCAGGAGGGCCGCCGCGGATGCAGCCTAGTGGTAGTGGTGGAGCGCTCGTCATTTATAATCATAATATTTTCACTTCTAGAGCGATTTTCACTTCTAGAGCGCTTTTCACCCGAGTGTCACAAAGCGCTGCAAAGCAGTAGAGAGAATGCCACGTGAACAACAACATCAGAGTAGATGAACTAAAGTAAAACATAATAATCTCTATAAATCAATGAAGGACATAAAATAACAAACACAATAACTGTCAAACAGTTCGAGCCCAGCAGCAGCTCTGGTTAATACCGCACGTGCATACGCTGAACCTGAAACACGAGGCACCATCCACTTCCTGCCCGGAAGGCATTTGTGTTTTACAGACAAGCCTACCGTGGATTCTGACTTCATCGTGGTGGAGTGATTACCTTGTTTCAAGGAACCCCAGTGCTTCATCACCTTAAGTCTAACGCTCCTGCTAAGGTCTCCCTCGGTGAACAGGTCTGGAGTCCAGCGCTCCTGCTAGAGTCTCCCTCAGCGAACAGGTCTGGAGTCCAGCGCTCTTGCTAGGGTCTCCCTTGGTGAACAGGTGTGAAGTCTAGCGCTGTTGCTAGCGTCTCCCTTGGTGAACAGGTGTGGAGTCCAGCGCTCCTGCTAGGGTATCCCGCAGAAAGCAGGTGTGGGTGTAAGTTCCAGACAAATCACGATCTGAAGACACCTCAACAATAGGAGGCTGGCATCAGGATTGGCATCCCACGATAAAAATTCTGCACCAATGCCCCCTATCACCAGGGGGCATATGGCCAACATGGGTCAATCTGGATACTGGACCTTTAAACTGGCAACAGCTACCCCTTTGGAGTGGACATCATAGGTCCTGTGACGTGTCACAAGTGTAGGACACTGTGTGCCTGCATCACGGTGAAAAATATGCCAGATTTGCTAAATTACAATGCACACGTTTGAGATGATGGACTGGCGTCCCGTCGTCGGGTGTATTCCTGCCTTACGCCCTGTGTTTCCGGGATAGGCTCCGGCTCACCGTAACCCTGTATAGGATTAAGCGGTTTCAGATAATGAGATGAGACGTTTGAGACGATGCATAGCGGCATTCATCGCCCTCTACTGTGAATACACGCAGGATTCTTCCCGACATGGCTATCCCAAAAGAGCAGATCTACAGAGCGATATGTTTTATAATGTGGAATATGTTCTTATGCATGTGTGGTGTCAAGCCAAGTGCCGTGACAGGCTAAGTGCATAGGAGGGGTCGCCCGGGGTGACAAGGGGTCAGGTAAGGGTAACCGGAGTTGCACCAATCCCCCCCTGCTCTCAAGAGCGTAAACATTACGTGGTCTGAAAGAGGGGGGAATATAAAGTGGACGTGGAAAGATCGGATTGGGTAAGGATGTCGTGTGATTTTACGCGACGGGGTGACGTCTGGAGAGATATAAGAGGGTGATGTGCGGAAGCGCAACAGAGAATCTAGATGGGAGATTGACAGGGACCTACGTCAGAGAATGCAGTCAGGACGAGTTGTTAGCGCGTGAAGCGCGGGGGGGATAGTGTGTGTTGTTACCCTGTCATTGTAGTGTTATTGTAGTGTTTGTTGTTAATAAAAAGCATGAAAAGCAGAGGTATTATATCTGCTCTATGGAGTGGCTGCTGCGATATATGGTGGTGTGGTGCGAGAGGGAATCTGGCCCCACCATGTGTTCTCCCACGTGCCGTCGGAGCGGATGCATGGCTGCGGGGCGGGTGAGAACGCTGGAGAGAGCTTCCTGGGCTATGCATTACATATGTCTACACTGAGGGTACTGAGTTCGAACCTCTGCTAAGTGCAAATTTAATCTGCACAATTTCAAGGCTTTTATGTCTTATTTCAGCGTCACTTCTGTCTATTGATCAGTCTTCTGAAACTTTAACTATTTCAGCTTTAAAATTGGGCGGCGCGGTGGCCCAGTGGTTAGCGCTGTCGCCTCACAGCAAGAAGGTCCCGGGTTCGAATCTCTCGGCTCGGGTGCCTTTCTGTGTGGAGTTTGCATGCTCTCCCCGTGTCCTCGTGGGTTTTCGCCGGGCACTCCGGTTTCCTCCCACAGTCCAAAAAGCATGCTGCTATATAGGTTGATTGGCTCGCAGGCTAAATTGCCCCGCAGTGCCCGGTGATGGACTGGCGTCCCATCGTCGGTATATCCTTGCCTTGCGCCCTGTGTCTGCCGGGATAGGCTCCGGCTTCACCGTGACCCTGTATAGGACTAAGCGGTTTCAGACAATGAGATGAGATGAGCTTTAAAATTCCCACTTTTGCACAAGTATCATGAACCCTCTTCCGCTTTCATCCTGGCATCAGGAAAACCTATTGCATGCTGAGTGCAAGATGGCCCGTAAGCGGACATGCTGCTATCTCGGCATACAGCAGCAACTTATAGCAGGGCTGTTATTGAGCACCCTGGGGTCACCCTGCGTGCACGGTGTCGCAGTGAATAGCGCTGCTGCCTGACACCAGGAATGCCCCAGGTTCAATTCCTTGTTCGGGTGCCTTTCCGTGAGAAGTTTGCATGCTCTATAGATATTCGTGCGGGATCTCTGCGGGTACTCTGGTTTCTATTCCCACAGTCCAAACAAACACGCCACCAAGGTTAATTGTCCTGACTAAATTGCCCCCGGCGCCCCAAGATGTTGTAACTTGCTCAACCCTCCCTCGCTGGACGGCTGTTAAAAAAGAGCTCCGTAGCTCAACGGTTCTTTCCAGCGTAGAAAAAAAATGGAGTGCATGACCGACCCCGCCGTTACCCCACCGTTTCCCCGTCATTTTTTGTTCGCTTATTTTTTGTCCTTATATAATTTATCTCTACTATTTGACTTTCAGTTAAATTGTCCTGATGTTGTTATTATGCCGTTTCTCTCCACAGCTCGGATTTGTAAAAAAAAAAAAACTCCAAAAAAATGCTATTATTGCCGATTTGCCGTTCTTATTTCGTTGTTGATGTGTTGTTCTCTCCACAGCTCTGTGCAGCACTTTGTGACCCTCGGGTGGTGGGCACTCTAGAAATGCTATTATTATTATTATACGATAAATGTTACATTAAGCAGTTTCCCAATATATGTATGATAAACACTGATAATTTCGTTGTTGTTCTGTAACGACGTATATTTAAAAAATAAACCAAAAAATGTTGTTGTTGCTGATTTACCATTCTAATGTCATTGCTGTTAATATGCCATTCTCTCCGTAGCTCTGTGCAGCGCTTTTTGACCCTCGGGTGAAAAGTGCTCTAAAAATGCAATTATTATTATTAGCCCGCTGCTACCCCACCGTTACCCGTGCATGCGGGGAGGTTACCTTGTTCATGAAGGACATGGTGTCGCTGCCGTAGTAATGTACCCGGTTGTCCGGGGAGCTGGTGTTGTAGCCAAAGCCAGCGATGTGCAGCTCATCGCAAAGATGCAGCCCGATGGTGATAGCGATGATGCCCGTTGTTGGGGTCAGGGGCTGCAGAACAACGACAGAAATCCTTGACATGTATTTTGGTCACGGGGCGTGCTTCACAATGTGTGTAGAGTGACAGCGTGGAACAGCGGTAACATTTGAGTCTCAAAGAAAGAAAGTCTTGCCCGAGGCGTTTCGAATCCCGCCTAGGGTGCCTTTATATGTGGAGTTTGTGTTCTCCCCCCTGATCTGCGTGGGTTTGCTCCGGGATCTCCGGTTTCCTCCCACAGCAAAAAAACCAACTAATTAATGAATTGGCCGATAGCATCACAGTCAATACATCGCCTAATCTGGCAGGTGTAGGCACTGGTTGACCGCATGACTGCCTCCCCCCCGAATCTGTGGTTTCCTTTGTAATGATTTAAGTGGCCCTGACTAAGGGAGCATGCTAAATAAAAATTAATAATAATAGAGTAAAACCTCAGTTCAACTAATGGTGTCCAGAAGTCCATTCTCTCCACAGCTCTGTGCAGCACTTTGTGACCTTTGGGTGGAAAGAGCTCTAGAAATGCAAATATTATTATTATTAACAGACTAGGGTTACGTGATGTTAGCAAGTAGAATCTATGAAGGCCAGCACAGCACATGAGAGGGTAGCTGAGCAGCACCAAGCCCGACCGCCTTTGTCTCCCTAGTTGCGATGTTCACACAGCACACCAGGTACTGATTTCAGGCCGAGTCGAACTAGGGAAGGCTCAGGACCGGTTCGATGTTGGCCGCAGGCGGAAATCGATCGCCACCGCTCCCCCACCACAACCACCACCACCACCGCTGCCTCCGTTCAAAGCGGAATGATGTCTCTATTTGCTTTCACTGCGCAAACAGGGCAAAGCGAGCGAGCCGTGCTGACCCCGCTGACGCTGCGCGCGCTTGCGCCCTTCGTGAGCCGCTCGGGGCCAGACGCGCTGCGGATAAGAGCGTCTCTGAAGTTGTAACGTTATCGCTCCTACCCGGCTCGTGTCTCTTAAAATTACACGAAAGCAGTGATCGAACTCGGGCCGCCGAGTTTGTAGCGCTGTGCGCTAACTGCTACGCAACCGCTCCCCGTGACAACGCACATGCGCCTCCTACCACACGCAAGCAGAAGCACGCGTGCACACGGGTGCATTCACACAAACAACCGCAATTAGCCACTGAGTGGTGGTGACGTCAACACGGCACTTGTGCCAGGCCAAGTGCACTTTGATGCTGCGTTAAGTGTTGAAGACATGCTGAAAAGAGGTCATGGGACATTCCAAGGTGTTATCGATTTCCTGTCTTAGGTAACTAGTAGCAGCACCACCTGTGCCAACACCTATACATAAACACATGAGAACCCTACGGCACGGTGGCGCAGGGAGTAGCGCTTTCGCCTCACAGCAAGAATGTCCCGGGTTCGGTTCTCGGCTCGGGTGCTTTTCTGTGCGAAGTTTGCATGTTCTCCCTGTGTCCACATAGGTTTTTGCCGAGGTATCCCAGTTTCCTACTAGCAGACTGACTGCTATTGTTCCCTATATTAATTGACTTCCTGGCTAAATTGCCCTGCGACGGACTAGCTTGCCATTCTGGATATAGCCCTGCCTTCTCCTCTGTGTCTGTCGGGATAGGCTCCAGCTCACCGTGACCCTGTACAGGATTAAGCGGGGACTGATAACGGATGAATGGATGAATGCTTCACAGTGGCCGCACACTGTTTTTCTTCACCGAGAAGGAAACAAGTAACGACTCAACGGTCACTTGATCACGGCTGTGCTTGGAGGCTAAAGGCGCAACCCTGCAACTGCGCACTCACGCCACTGCTACACGAAGCTCCTAAACCCATAAAAGTGACTCTGTAGAGTTCTTTGCCAAATGGCATTTGAGGGAATTAGAAATTTTGTGATGTAACATCAGCACTTCACAGAAAGAAAGTTCTGCCTGAAGCAGTTTGATTCCCACATCGGGCACCTTTCTGTTTGGAGTTTGTGCATTCTCCTCCTGTTCTGCGTGGGTTTCCGCTGTGTTTCCTCATTAGTTAATTGGCCAATAACATCGTAATATTTGTGATCCTCAGGTGAAAGGCACTCTATAAATGCAATTATTATTATTATTATCTGGAAAATGTTGGCGCCGGCTTACTGCATGGTTGCCTTCTCCCTCCCCGCCTCTCTGTAGTTTCCTCACTACACCTCTGTATCTGTATCTCATTCGTGAGCAGGCGTGGATTTTACATAGAGCGTTAACAAATTGTATTTTCATCATTATCAATCCTCCAAAGTGCAACGAAAGCACTATATGCTGCCTGTTTAACTTAAAAACAGTAATTATTGATTTAAAATGTTTGTTTATGATAACAGGGTTTTGCCTGATGCCTCCTGTGATGACTACAGATTTAGTTTTGTTTTTTTCTGAGATTTGTAACTTTACGTTATATTTTACTTTTGTGTAATGTTGTAACTTTCGGTTAAAATTTCTGATTGGATGTTAGCCTCACTGATAAGGTTGCTGTAGAAATCAATCTGTTGGATGGACGTCGCTCTGAAGCAGGAAGATTCTCCGACACCGCCTTATAATGCTGCCGATCCCTACGGCGCTGCGCCGGCTTAACGCAGCGAGGGTGGTGCCGCGCAGGTCGTGCAGCGCGGGTGCAGTGTGGGTGGTGCAGCGCGGGTGATGCTGCGCCGGTGGTGCAACGCGGGCGCAGCGCGGGCGTAGCACGGTCACTCGTCGTTACCGCAGAGACGCGGTTTTCTGCGGAGATTCCGACAAAGTGCTGAGCAGCCACTCTGATGACGTTGGGGTTGATGATGTTCATCTGGTCGCTCTGGAACGACGTCCCCTTCGGCGGCGCCTTCCAGAAGCCGTGCGAGCTCTGCAGACAACGACGACAATGGTGGTGGGTCAGACCACCGCGCGAGCAGCGCGTGGTATGGTGGTGGTGCGGTGACTGGGTGGTGATGGTGGTCGTGGTGGTGGTGGGGGATGATGTAGTCACTCGGTGGCAGCGGTGATGATGGCGGTGGCGATCGCGGCTAAGGTGGTGGTGGTGTGACTATGTGCTGACGATTGGGTGAATATCGCCACCAGACAGACAAACGCGGCCTGACATGGTGCTGGCAACCCACCCCCCTCGTACGTGCCACTCGCTCACGGCACTCGCCCCAATAGCCTGAAGGAGGCTACGTGGGGGACCTTCGCTTTTAGCTGCCACGGTCCCAGCGGTTGGTCATGCATCACCGACTGTGACCGACGACGGTGCCGCCGTGTGCCCGCCGCCCTGTGGACCTGCCCTGAGCCAACTTCACCTTTCGGTGGGTAAACGGCACAGGCGGCGAAAAGCCTGCGCTGGGGAGACAAATGTGGCTGGGTGTGGCGCTGAGCTCGTCGCTCTGCTTGCGAAGCTGCTAGCTCATTGTCCGCTGATTCACCACGGCATGCGATTTAATAAAAAAAATAAAACAGAAACCTGTTCGTCCTGCGTGCGTCCGGCCCACAGTCGTCTACGCACTTATTTCCACTTTCATCCGGTTCCAAATCGCCAATTATAATTCATTACACGAAAACTGTTCCTGATCACTACCTTTTAGGAATAGCCACGTCGAGTGCCTCCTACCGCTAATCACCCCCTTGCAGGGCATAGCTCACCGCCGCCCGCTCACCAGGGGACACTCACCACGGGCTGCTTGCGCAGGACGGCGAGCAGCCATTGGAGGTCGCGAGACTTGAACGGGAGGAAGACGAGGTGGGAGGAGCTGTCGTGCCCAGTGCTTATGTTCGGAAGCGACTCCGGGTAGCAGAGCCGCAGCGATGTGCGG
>JAZEWT010000021.1:10315104-10335838 GCA_036362905.1 Mordacia mordax
GAAAAGTGCCGCGCCTGGAGATGGGCGCGGAGTCTGGTCCTCAAGATGTTCCACGCACTTTGCAACGAGATTGCAGCGCAGCTCTGTGACTACAGTCGTTATAAACCTTGTAACTCACAATGGGGGTCACACAGCGTATCATTCTTCGTCGTTTTACCCATGCATTATTCAACTTAACTAAAGTGGGACACGATGGTACTCCATATAACATGCAATGTACTCTGGCGCATTAATCTATGCACTGTGAAATGTATATGGCGTGCTTATGTCGGTATATATATATAATTATGTTTTTAATATTAATGCCGTGTACGATTGCACGCCGCACAATGCGTGTGTGATTGCAGGATTGTACAATTCTGATGGGCGGTGTTGGCTGCGCTGTACGTGGCCTGTGATCCAGCGCTGTGGAGAAAGCCAAGAATCATGGATCGCCACCCAAATGTTACACAACTTGGCGCAGACTGCGAGGAGGTTTCCTTTCCCAGGCTCGTCTGCAAATGGCAGCACAGCCAATGGGAACTAATCTCCATCTGTTTCACCTGTACGCGTGCGAGTCATTATTATTAATAATTATTATTTCACGGACGCCCTTATCGAGGGCGGCTTATATCATTATAGAGGTGTAAAGAAATCACAGAGCGACGAGGGGAAGGAGCCATGAATTCATCCAGACACTGTGTTATATTATGATAATAATTGCATTTATAAAGTGCGTTTCACCCAAGGGTCACAAAGCGCTGCACAGTTACAGAGAGAAGGGCACGTCAATGATGTTATCGGCCAATAAATTAATTAATGGGTCATTTTATGTGGGGGGAAACTGGAGTACCCGAAAGAAACCCACGCAGAACAGGGGAGAGAACACGTTAACTCCACATAGGAAGGCGCCCTAGGCGGTAATAGTACCGCCTCGGACAGGACTTTCTTTCTGTGAAGTTCAGATGTTACCACTGCACAGCCACCGTGCCGAGTACTGCCCCCTGTTTCAAGCATGAGTTTTCACCTGGGATGGTCGGTCTTCTACCACGTGTAAACAATCTCACAATTAATGGAGTTGGCCACACATCCACCGTGCGGCTACAGAGCTTTGAATTCCCACCGGTGACTCAAGGTCGCACATATTCGTTCAATGTAGAGAAAGTGTTCGAAGAGAGAGAGAGAGAGAGACTCTGGAGTCGTGAGGAAACCGTAGAAGAGGGGAGGATGAAGACAGTCTGGCAGTTCGCCAGCGCCAGAAATAAAAGGCATCCCTCAGTTGAGAAAGGAGGCACTTTGACTCTTGGCTTAGTAATCTATAAACACTTGGGAATCTTCCCTTATTCAAAGTCAATTTACACGCGTTAGCCACCGCTACCGAGTTAATGTTTGGTAGATGGATGTTTATTATTGCAGCATAAATTACCCCATTAGCTTGTGAGCTCTCTAGGAAATACCCGCGATTCAACAAACGTCCGAACTAATTATTGCTTGCCAAAGCTGTTCACTCGAGATAGCCGTGTCGCGCTTCTCCTCTATTCGCGAAGTACAGAGGAGGGACACTCGACACGACTGTCTCGATATAACAGCTTTGGGAAGCAATCATGCATCGAGCCGTGAAAACCTACATAAGTACAACCGTTCGAGCTGGCCAACGCAACAAGATATAACATCACAAGGTAAATAAAGCAATCTCCTAGCAGCAGTCTGTGCAAAGATGAAACTATAACCGTGGGGTGCGATAGGGAGACGAGTCAAGGCAATCTGCACGCAAGCAGCCTCGCGGGATACCACCACGAGGACGAGGTGGTAGCGGGAGGTGAGGGTTGGCGGATCACTCACGGATCACCGGGCGATGCGTGCTGGCGGGGCGCGAGCGTGGAGTCGCCCAGGCAACTGCAGGGAACCCCCATACCCAGGGGGAATTGGGGGCGATGGACTGCAGTTTGGCGACGCGACGTTCATGTCGATGCTTCCTAATCAATGTTGCATGGGGGGGGGGTCATCATTCAAATTTGCCTGGGACTCCAGAATCAGCGGTCCAGTCATGCTGCCTAGGCTAACTGTCCTGACTAAATTGCACTGAAATGTTATAACTTGCTTATATATCCCCCCCCCCACCATGGACAACTCTTAAAACGTAAAAACATACACAGCTAAAAGGTTCCTTCCAGTTTAATTAAAGTGACTGCCGCGACAGGCTTCGACAAAACAAGGCAGCTCTCTATAAAATGAAGCGAGTCAGTATAAGTACCCGCTTAATCCTCTGCAGGGTGGTGGGGGGCCGGAGCCTATCCCGGCAGACAAAGGGCGCAAGGGGGGGGCAAAACCCAGGATGTGACGCCAGTACATCGCAGGGCACTTTGTTGAGGAAATTTATTCAGCAGGCCAATTAACTTAGGCAGCAGCGTGTCTTTGGACGATGGGAGGAAACCGGAGTACATGACGACAAGCCACGTAGATACGTGGAGAGAACTCGCAACCTCCACAGAGATAGACACCTGAACCTGGAAACCGAACCTAGAACCTTCTTGCTGTGAGGCAGGATTGCTGCTGATGCTTATAATGAATGTCTCTCTCTCTCTCATCGGTACCATATCATACAGGACGCTGGTGACAATTGTCTTCCACAAATCTCGGCTCTTTGAACTTCTAAGAATGTCCATTGGGGCGGCGCGGTGGCCCAGTGGTTAGCGCTGTCGCCTCACAGCAAGAAGGTCCCGGGTTCGAATCTCTCGGCTCGGGTGCCTTTCTGTGTGGAGTTTGCATGCTCTCCCCGTGTCCGCGTGGGTTTTCGCCGGGCACTCTGGTTTCCTCCCACAGTCCAAAAAGCATGCTGCTGCATAGGTTGATTGGCTCGCAGGCTAAATTGCCCCAGAGTGCCCGGCGATGGACTGGCGTCCCATCGTCGGTATATCCTTGCCTTGCGCCCTGTGTCTGCCGGGATATGCTCCAGCTTCACCGTGACCCTGTATAGGACTAAGCGGTTTCAGACAATGAGATGAGATGAGAATGTCCATTGTTGATACAATCATCCATCTCGAGAGACACTTGACATAAGTCAATCACTGTCGTCAACGATAATGAATGTACACAAAGCAAAATAATAGATGGCAGTCTGACCTCTGCTGTGAGCAGCACACCTGTTGCTCTTCCGAATTCATTACCTGGCATGCAATGTGTGGAACATTTTGTGATTACATATATACTGCCGGGCGGCGCGGTGGCCCAGTGGTTAGCGCTGACGCCTCACAGCAAGAAGGTCCCGGGTTCGAATCTCTCGGCTCGGGTGCCTTTCTGTGTGGAGTTTGCATGCTCTCCCCGTGTCTGCGTGGGTTTTCGCCGAGTACTCCGGTTTCTTCCCACAGTCCAAACAGCATGCTCCTGGATAGGTTGATTGGCTCGCAGACTAAAAATTGTCCCGCAATGCCCGGCGATGGACTGGCGTCCCGTCGTCGGGTGTATTCCTGCCTAACGCCCTGTGCTTCCGGGATAGGCTCCGGCTCACCGTGACCCTGTACAGGATTAAGCGGTTAAGGATAATGAGATGAGATGAGATATATACTGCCCGTATGTTTACACGCTCTGTTATTGCGGTGATAAGAATCTGCGTGGTATAATATTTGCAATATCAATGTCGGTGTGTCGTATGGACTTTGGAGCCTTGGTTTGCTGAGCGAGGTATTCGAGGTTGATGACACACACCCCCCCCCTTCACTGTCACCTTTTCGGGGCCGAGGCTGTCGTTACTTGTTACTTAAACTGGAAGGAACTGCTCTGTAGATATTTTTTACAGTTGTCCAGCAGGGAAGGGTGAGCAAGTTACAATAGAGAAATATGCTCCAGCTCATAAAAAAACATCAACTTGATGAACATAAATACAAACTATGAAGCAGATGAACATCTATCACTGAGCGTACACAGCACACGGTGGTAGTGAAGAATTGGCACGTTCTGTTCACGTGACACAACGTTACTGATTGGCTGTGTCGGACAGAGGAGGGTTTATCACACTGTTTCACGTGGTCCATTGCATAAATAATTTGTTGCAGCCAATATTGACCACGAAAGCCTTGCTGCTAAACAGACTGGTCTCCGTAACAATGTAGCTTTGTCACGATCCGCGGAGATTGCTGCCCATAGCTGCTCTTTCGAGATAGCCACAAATAGCGTCCCTCGTCTTTCCTTCGCGACGTTTCGCCTCACCGCGTTAGAGGCATCCTCATCATTCAGGCGCCTCTGAATGATGAGGATGCCTCCAACGTGGGATACGGAAACGTCGCGAAGGAGAGAGAAGGAGCGGTCGATATGGCCCTCCCGAAAGAGCAAGATATGGACAGAAATTCCCAAACTGGCTTCTGATAAGAACATTTATCATTTTCCATTTGTGCTTCACACTAGAACAGTGTGCAGAGTTAAGGAACAGGGGGTCTGCGGGGACTTTTACTGGAGAGAGGGGACAAAGAGCCACGTGGGAGACGGGTAGCGCGGTCAGCAGGGACTTTTGCGGGAGAGGGGGGACCAACGAGCGGCCGTGGGGTTATAAGGAGCACGGGTTGGAGGGGCGAGGAGAGTCTCCGGGGGGAATTGGAAGGAGGAGGCAGCATCACGATGTAGGAGTTCGTTGTGTGCTGCTGCTCCGGCCGTGTGTTGCTGGTTTGAATAAAGCATCGAAAATCAAGAAGTCTCTGCTCATCCGTGGTGGCTGGCTGGTCTATCGCGGAGTGAATGCTGATCCTCGCCGTGGCGTTGCCGCTGTAAGCCGTTACAAGCCCGGAGTCAAAGCCGTGGCGTCACAAGTGCATCTTCTGCAAAGACACGTGTCGTGCATGCGGTTTAGGGTTACGCCCATGAGCTCAATGTGCTAGAAGAATTGCTTTCCAAAGCTGTTCTTTTGACATGGCAGTGTCACGAGATGTTGCGTTTGTTCAGAGTGGCTATGCGGTGGTAACTTCTGCGCATCACAGAAAGGACTCCTGCCCAAGGCGGTTCGATTCCCACCATAAGCACCTTTCTGTGTCGAGTTTGGGTTTTCTGGTTTCCTCTCATATCTCAAAATGAATTGTTTGATTTCTTCATAAAATATAGGATGCAATGTCTGGCGAGTTGGTGCCGGTTCACCCTGTGGCTTGACTCCCGTCTCTCCACGTGTCTACGTGGCTTTTCGGCGGGTACTCCGCTTTACTCCCACCCTCTAAAGACACGCTGCTGCCTAGGTTAATTGGCCTGCTGAGTAAATTCCTGTAAAAAAATGTACTGCGATGTATTGGCGTAACATTATGGGCATATCCCCGCCTTGGCTCCGACCCCTGGCTCGATTGAGAGGCATCGAGCCAGGTGATCAGCCGACGCCAACTTGGCATTCACTGCGTCCTGTATGTCACGATGTTATCGCCTAATTACATAATTAGTTTTAAATTTTATTGTGAGATGAAACGGGAGAACCCGGAGAAAACCCCCACGCAGAACAGGTGGAAAGGACACACAAACTTCGCACAAAAAGGCGCCCGAGGTGACAATCGAAACGCCTCGAGCAGAATGTTCTTTCTGAGAGGCGCAGATGTACCGCTGTATCGTCACACTGACTAAGACGATTAATTGAATGAGACCACCATATCGGTGTCTCGTCCATAGTCAGGCGTGCGATCTGCGCGGCGCGTTATTAATAGCGTTATTACTATTAATGTGGCTGACTTTACGAAACGCCTTTGGGTGTGAGTTCACAGCGTTTCATGCCATATGAGCTTATAAATGATAGGTTTGTTTGCATTGTGACATTCTAGTTTACACCGTGGGTGTAACTAAAGAGCAATTATGATATTTTTCAATGTTTGTGGAAAAGTGTGGGCAATGTGTGCCAACGACACGTCGTGCTCGGCACAAAAGGCAACTATTTAACCTTAGAAATGTCCGTATTTATTGGCGGCGGAGAAGAATGGACGTTCACTTGATTATCGGTACGCGCTGAATCATGTCAGCGCGAGGCAATATTGGTTTAGTCGATTTTTCCGGATCCCAGGATGGATCAGTTCGGATTTTTTTTTCTCATTCCATGTCGGATGACACGAGGATGATTTTTCACTATACTTATAGACCTTTCGGTTAGTTAAGTTTAACACAATTTCACTTTAAAATGAGGTTTTAAGTTTGAATAAAATGTTCTTTAATTTAAAAACAGACTTTAAAATGGTGTTTTGCATTCCCTACTTAAATTGAACTGAAAGTGGTAACTAACATAATTATTGGCAATTTATATTGCGTTATATATTTAACTGATTTAGTCGATCTACACACTTTAATTGCCTTTCTACTTCGTATTATATTTCTCTGGCGATCTTACATGTTATTTATCGCCTTTTAGTGCGCTAGTCTAAATATATAAAGCAATATCACAATATATATTTCATCTCGTCTCATTGTCAGAAATCGCTTAGTCCTGTACAGGGTCGCGGTGAGCCGGAGCCTATCCCGGCAGACACAGGGCGCAAGGCACGATCGGACGCCAGTCCATCACCGGGCACTGCGGGCAATTTAGTCTGCGAGCCAATTAACCCATGCAGCAGCATGTTTTTTGGACTGTGGGAGGAAACCGGAGTGCCTGGCGAAAACCCACGCGGACAGAGGCAGAACATGCAAACTCCACACAGAAAGGCACCCGAGCTGAGATTCGAACCCAGGGCCTTCTTGCTGTGAGGCGACAGCACAACCCACTGGATCACCGTGCGGCCCCACAATATATTTGTCTAGCAATATTATTTATTAGGTGTCCACGGACATATTAATGAGCGTTTATATGCGCGAGGAATTCCCGGCAACCACGAGTGTGCAAGAGGACAACACTTTATCCCATACCAAGGGTGGCACAACTTATTTTTCACGAGGGTCAGTTACAGATAAAGTCACCAGACACAGCTCCACAGACAGCTCACGACCTCCTCTCCCTCTGCACATTCCCTGCCGCTGCAAGTGCACGGAACGTTTACAGTCGGTTGCAGCGGAATAGGTCTGTGTCACAAACACGGGCAGTGTGCCGTACAAGATAGGGGGTAGTGTGTCGTAGTGTAGTGTGTATAGTAGTGTAGTGTATGTATAGTGTAAAGTAGTGTACTGTATAGGGTAGGGTGCGTTGATGTTGTTGTTGACATGCCGCTCTCTTCACAGCACACAGTTGTAACAAAAAACACACACAAAATGTTATTGTTGTTGGTTTGCCGTTCATATGTCGTTGTTGTTGCTGACATACCGTTTTCTACACAGTTCTCTGCAGCATTTTATAACCCTCGGGTGAAAAGCGCTCTAGAAGTACAATTATTATTATTAGTATATAGTAATGTAGTGTTTTGCATAGTGTATAGTAGTGTAATGTATAGGATAGTGTATAGTCGTGTAAAGTATATGATAGTGTATAATAGTGGAGTGTATAGGGTAGTCTATGGTAGTGAGTGTATAGGATAGTTTATGGTAGTGTAGTGTATAGGATAGTTTATTGTGGTGTAGACTTTATAGCAGTGTATAAAATACGGTAAGCTATAGCGATATAGGCCTATCACAAACACGAGTGCATTTTAACATAGGCCATAAATCTATGAACTCATGTACAATACCATTTAATTTATTTTTATTATTCTTTTCTGGCTTGATAAAATGTATTCGTGATGCTGGGTTTGTTCCTCAGGCTGTACGCTGTGCAACCTTGTCCTGTGTGGATGGAGTACAGAGCAGTGTGTGAAGGTCACACGTGCTGTACGATCTTCTCTTTGCGAACAAGGGCATGTCTCGAGGGAGCTGCTTACAGGTGTACGGAATCGAGAACCTCTCATATTTAATAATAATAATAATAATTGCATTCATAGCATGCTTTTCACCCGAGGGTCACAAAGCGCTGCACAAAGCTACGGAGAGAACGGCACGTCAACAACCACGACATAACAACAGCAAATCAGCAACAATAGTGATTTTTTGGGTTTTTTTTTTATAAATACGAGCTTTGGAGATAACGGCATGTCAACAACAACTTCAGGACAGTTCAACTGAAAGTCAAATAGTAGCAATAAATTATAGGACATAAAATAATTAATATTTAAAAAAATCAGTCTATTACAAACAAGGAAAAAATGAATGATCCCGAGCAGGCGCAGGAGCACACGGGGACGTATGTGTGGGCCTGAGTGCGTCCTGTGGAGTAGAAGCATTGCGGCCAACGAGCCATGTCTGTCTCTTGTGTGCCTCAGTCGTTGCGTGTGTAGCGCTGGGGAATGTGCAGCGACCTCCTGTCAGTGAGCCTCCGATACTTCACGTGGCCTCCAGGTGTACCTGGCCTGGCACAAGCCACCAAGTGGCGAACAGGAGGTTATTGTTGCGGCTGTGATTGATACTAAAACTCAGCGAGTTGGCAGCAGGATGGCTGTGCAGTGGTAACATTTGCGCCTCATAGATCGTCCTGCCCGAGCGGTTCGATTCCTGACTAGGCCACCTTTCTGTACGGAATTTGTCTGTTCTCCCCTTCTTCTGCGTAGGTTTCCTCTGGGTTCTCCAGATTCTTCCCAGAAAAAAAAAAATCTCCAAAATTAATTGGTCGACAAAATCACACTAAAACGCAGGGTCTGGCAAATGTTGGCGCCGCTTGCCCACCTGACGACCTTCCCCCGCCTCTCTGTTGTTTCCTCGCTACGTCTGTGCAGCGTTTGTAAGTCGCCCTGCATTAAGACGTCTGCTAAATAATAATTAATAATAATAACAGTGAGGAGCACAGGTGGTGCACCACCAAGTTACCTCAGTAATCTTAGTCGGCCAGCCCATGGCACCTCAGTCCGTACCGTGATCTCCTGCCAGTGAGGAATCCGAACCTACACTTGTCTTCGAAGTGCACGTTGCCTGACACAAGCACCGTGGTGATGATTGTTGTTGATACGAAATGGGGGTCGTGACTTTTTGGAAATTAAGCGGCCACGTAAGTTCGAGTCCCGTCACGGCCAACACCAGTTACGGTTATCTGAACCGGTCCTGGGCCTCCGTTAGATCGACTCAGCATCAAGTGAGCCCCGAGTGTAAAATTTCAGCACTCGTGAAACAAATGCGGCTGGGCGTAGTGTTGGCTACCCACTCCTCTTGTGCTTTGCTGGATTTGATAGGTACTCGCGAACAGCGTTTGGCCCCCAGCAGTCAGTTAAGGCTATACGGAGGATGTTTGTTTCTGTTTCCTGACATTCAGGTCAGAGATGCTAACCTTAGTCACGTGGGCAATAAGTTTGAGGTTTATGGACCAGTCACGTGACTCGGAGTTAGACGTTCTACGTGTGTCCATCTACTGATGCCTCACTGCGAGATGGTCCCAGGTTCGATTCCCGACTGGGGTACCACGTGTTTGTGTGGAGTTTGCAGGTTCTCTCCCCGTGTCCACGTGAGTTCTCGCCGGGTAACTCTGATTCATCCTTAGCCTCCTTTTGCTTTTGGAACAATATTGCCACAACCTTGAAGCTACAGTCACTGGCCATCGCTGAGTCACCTTAGATCCCTTTTAGAATTTTTAAAATTTCTGCTAAGCTGTAATCGCGAACATTTTTCAAAGGTGTGTGCGATTCCACGGGCGACCGACCCCCACAGCACGGACCCGATTGCATCGCCGACGCAACCACCTGTTCTTCGCAACTCAATGTGTAAACGGCACTTCCAGTGCTTACCATGCTCACCCCACTGCACGTCGCGAAATTACCATTTAGTTTAACCTCACCGCGGCCTCCACCACCCGCCTCAGAGTCTTTTTAATCCAGAGAAGGAAGAGGGCCCCTCCAAGGTGTTTTTTTTCTGCACAAGCCGTCGGGGGGAGGGGGGTGCAGGGAATTCAATAATAAAGGGGGAAGTAGTAAAGGTTGGCCCGGAGGCAACACAGCAGCATCGGGCAGGGAAGGTGTGATGTAACACACTCGACTTCACGAGCGGGAGCAGGGGGGCATGAGGGAGCCCCATGTGATTATAAATTAGTATATGGATGGTGGGCGAAGTGGGGGATGGTGGGGGGGGGGGGCGCGGTGGGGGGAGGGGCACGGATTTAAAAGATGCGGGGGGAGAAGGAGAGATTGTTCCAACAGCGGAGCAATTAGCATCTGAATGAGACTGGGCTACTTCAGGGGACGCTGGGACAAAGGGTCTGGTCTTCTTTGCTGGGAAGAACCAGGGATACAGTAAAGCTGGCACGAGTGAGGTGTGGGACGGTGGTCGAAGGACATAGGGAGAGGATGGTGCAATGTACGGTGAAGTGTTACGCCCGCGCAGTCAGTGATTAATCGAGTCCCAGGAAGGGAGTGTGACGTCTGGTATGTGTTAGTGTGACTTTGAGCACAGTGTGTGAGATTGAAGGAGTCAGCGGCCCTGTAATTTTCCGAGGTGCCGTGTGTGAGCGCGTGGGTTGTGGCCGAGTGCCGTAACTGGGCGTGGGGAGATAGCGCAGAGTATGCGCGATGGCGTGAGCGAGCCCGTGGTCATCAGAGCTCTGTGAGTACATTCGTGAGGCGAGTGCGAGTGTTGAGATAATGCCCAGAAGGGATGAAACCCGTCGTGACACGCGCAGTCCGCGTCACACAGGTAGAGGCATCTGGACTGGCGGCATGTGGAGTGCAGCAAGGCGGCAAGGCATCTCTCCACCACCGGTGCTTTTGAACGGTTACAAATGCCCTTTTCCTTTCTTAAGCCCAAAGCTTCTTCAATGTATTCCCTTTGCACTTAGACGTCTTAGTCTTCTATTAATTTATTGATATTATTGATCATTTTTGTGTTATGTAGTTGTATCTGTTACTGTTTATCTTATGATTACGGTAAGGGTTCCGTATTTACACGCATTAGTGCTGTGTGTTTATTTAATGTTTGATTTTGTATGTTTTTGCATTGGTCAATTTTAACGTTGTTGTATCCAGCGATTGCAAGCTCTCTGGGTATTTTTATTCCAATAATAATAAACATCTAACTATCCTCATACAGTAAAAATACATGCTGTAGCTAAATGATTCCTGATGCCCTGCAATGAACTAGTACCCTTGCTCCCTGTGTCCGCTGGGACAGGCTCTGGCTCACCATGACTCGGTACGGGATATCAATGCATGAACGATGATGCGATGACTCAGTCCACGCGAGGTTAATTCATGAGCGGTTTGGAATCTGGCATCGGGTAGGAACGGCGCAATATGAGTGCTGATCCTGTTCGTGTCAACTGTCAGTGGCAGAGGA
Organism: Mordacia mordax; assembly: GCA_036362905.1. NCBI lineage: Eukaryota > Metazoa > Chordata > Hyperoartia > Petromyzontiformes > Petromyzontidae > Mordacia > Mordacia mordax. Next base: position 10,326,304 of record JAZEWT010000021.1, read on the forward strand.
CGCTCCATGAATTATTCACTTAAAATTAATACTCGCGGCTCACATTTCTTGCGGAGCGACCAGAACACAACATCGGTTTTGAATCGAACCTCAAGTCGCTGTACGCACGACAAATGTTTCATTATAATAATAAATGTATTGGTAAGCTGATGTTTTAGTCCAGGCGTGTGGTGGTGTTAAAGTACGCTTCTCAATCAGGAAAGTGGAAAATTCAAATCGCAGGTCCACAGGCTCCGATATGTTGATATTAACAAGTCTGGTTTATAAATATGCATCACTTAATCGTTTATAGTAGTCACCTGTGGTGGTCAGTAGATTTCGTACCACTCTTATATCGCTACTACCTTACTTACTATTCTCGCGGACATCATACATGGATTCCTCTTATGACGAGGGCTCAATCTGCCCTACGCTAACTCTTTGGTCTCATCCTCTTCATGGCACAGCCACACCAGTCACCCAAGTTGACGTTCAGCTTGTCAGAGATGGGCAACGCTAATCCCTCTCACTCGCCCACTCACCCATCTGTCCACGAACTAAACTAATCACCTACCTGTCAATCCACAAACTTGTTCAGTCAGCCACTCACCCCATCCAGCTGTTCACACACTCACCAATTAACTAACTCACCGAGCCACTCACCAACTCGCCAGCTGACTCGACTTCGTGTCCGCTAGACTCAGGTTGGTACCACCTCGCTCACCTCCCTCCTCGTTTCCTCTTTTCTGACCCCTTTTCGTCGTGGGACCCCTGACAGCCTCATGGCTCACATCATTACTTTTATTGAGTGGAACATACCCTCCCCACCGGTTTTTAGAGTACAACACACTCATGTGTCAATACAACTGGTTTTATTTGCTACCATGGGCGTGCTGGCTCAATGGTGCAGTGAGTAGCGCTGTTGCATCACAGCAAGAAGTCCGTGGTTCGATTCCTCTCTCGCGTGCTTTTCTGTGTGGAGTTTGAATGATCTTCCTGTGTCCGTGTAAGTTTTCGCCAGGTACTCCGGTTTCCTGCCACAGTCCACAGACACGCTGCTGCCTAGCTTAATTGGTCTATTGACTAAATTGCCTCCGGTGCCCTGTGATGGAGTGGTGCCCTATCCTGGGTATAACCCTGCCTTGTACCTTGTATTTACCGGGATAGGCTCCGGCCCTGTGTAGAATGAAAAGCGTGTACTAATAAATGACTGAATATCATCGTCATCATTATTTGTCACTGAAAAAGAACATCGCTGAACCCAGTGTCAACAATGGGAATGTGGAACTTCCATCAGCGCTGGTTTCGAGCCATATGTGTAAGTGAGCCGCATCCCATGCTCATTCAAGCAGACAGACCCTGCGGCTCGACCGCGTTCATTTGGCTGTCAGCCATCGTCACCAGATGCAGTCACGCAGTTTGTGTTCAAGCTGGCAGGAACTGTTGAGCCGTGTAGCTGGTAATAACAATTGCTCAGCGAGGAGGGATGAGCAAGTTAGAACATCTCAGGGTACCGGGGGTAATTGAGTCAGCGCAACTAATCTAGGCAGATTCCACTATCGTGTGCAGCAGCGGCGGTATCATCTGTAACGTGAGTCACGAGATCCTTCTGAGTACAACGCATGCACGCGTGCAGTATTGGCAGACGCACAGTGCGCTTTACCATCAACATTATACAACTCCCACCACTGAAGTGAATTACCATACTGTAATTTCTGCAGAGAGTGTAAACTATCGTAGAAAACTAAGAGCAATAATGTAGATAAAAGTCTATAAACAAAGCAATTTTGTTAGGTAAAGGTGTCGAACTGGATTGAAAAGCGAGTGATGCTGACCACAAACACCACGGATGCATCTTCAACAATAATAATGTCTGCCATTAAATTTTTTTTAAAGTACATTTTCTTTTTTTAATGGCATCGCAATCGTGCAGTCAACATCATGACATTGGCCGAATTTTATTTATGATGACTCAGTGGATCGAATCCATCAATACCAAGTGTTTAACTTGAAAGCTGAACTGGTTTTTACACTCGCTGTGCAATTGTCGGGAATCTAATCACATCGTGTGCACTAGTACGCGGAGAGATTCGTGCAGCGCACTTTTGGCAACGAGGTCGTGCAGTGGAAGTTTGAGAATTTTGCAGCGGGATTCGACAGCGTCCGCAAAGTGCTCTGCTACCAACTGCTGAGCCCGCAAGAACTGAAGGACGTGGCTTTTGAAAAGGCGAGCTACCCACTGGCTGGCTCACGAGATGTGCGTTATCTACAACAGAGGATTCAGTTCGCGGCACGAGACCATCAGGATGTTCTGTGAGGTGTTCCGTGAGCTGAGCGACGAGCAGATGAAGCGCTTTCTGATCTTTGTGGCCAGCTCGTACCGAATGACACTGTATGGATGAATAATAATAATAATTGCATTCATACAACGCTCTTCACCCGAGGGTCACGAAGCGCTGCACAGAGTTGCGGAGAGAACGGCACGTCAACAACAACGGCATTATAACGGAAAATCAGCAACAATAACCATTTTTGTGTGTTTGTTTTTAAATATACACATCTTTGCGAAACAACATGTAAAATGTGATCAAACTTTCAACTATAATTTTAAAATGCAAAATTATCAGAGGTTATAATACACATATTGGAAGGCGCTTGGAATCCTCTTGTCCAAATCAAATAAACTGGAGGACTTGCCACAAGGCCCACACGTGTTTCTGCGCGCTGTACCAGCAGGCCTGCGGTGGAAAGTCGCTCCTTCACGACAAGCGCAAAGTTGCGCTTGAGCATTGCTGCGGCTTTGCCGCATTGGAACAGGGCCCTGCTCGTTCCTGGTATGTGGCCGGCTATTTCCGTCAAAAACGGCACAAATGTAGCAGATTTCAATACTCCCAGCATGAAAGTATTGAAATCTATCACTACTTTTTCCTGTTTTTCCAGCACACAAAGACGTTGTCAATTACACCCCGAAGTTTGCCCCCACACCCAAGGGGTGCAAACTTCACACCGCGAAGTTTGCTAATTTCAAAACGCCTCAACATGTTTGAAAGACAAAAGAGCCTCAAACACACACACCAAGACATACATTCCCCATGTAGCCTTGACACACTGTGGGACTTAGTGCTGTTAACGAGCACCTATATATGTCAACACGGTGCGTGTGGGGGTGGGTGGCTAGCACCGCGCCCGGCCACCTTTGTCTTCCTGGTGGCAGTGTTTGCACACCACAGAGAGCACAGATCCGGGGCTGAGTCGACCTATGAGAGACTGATCATCACTGGAGTTGACCAGATGTGGGAGTCAATTCCGGATCGGAGACACACACACACAAATCCCTTCACCTCCGCATACCCTCTAATTGAAAACTATTAAAATCTAAGTAATGAACATAACTCCACCCTCTGAAATTGAAAACTATTAAAATCTAAGTAATGAACATAACTCCACCCTCTGAAATAATAAAGTGTCTTGATTGATAAATTTAACAACGAACCTTTTTCCTTCTCTCTCTGGGCCGTTGCAAGCGATGCATCTTCGCTCTCTACGGACGGCTTATCCGTGAACCGGGGTCTAATTTTTAATCCTCGTTCAGTTCACGAACTATGCATGGTAATGCTGGGGTCCATGGTCACCATGTAATCGGTTAAGAGTCTGACTACGCCACATGGTGACGATAGCGGAGGAATGGTTTCATTTAAACAGCATTGCGGCAAGAAGACCACACGTGTGGGTAAGCAGATTAACGTAATCATCATCTCATCAGGCCGCCCCGGTCCCCAGACACAGAGGCACATAATTCGTGTTCCCATGATGTGTGATGTAATGACCTGTGTGATTAACGGCTGTAACTGTATTTGATTAGCATTTTTGGACTGATCTGAGGCACGGTATGCGATCCTTATTGCACATAATGTGTCTGTCTCGAATAGCACTTTGTGTATATCGGGTGAAAGGCACTTTAGAAATGCTGTTGCCCAATTGATGAACTGCTCTGATGATTTTATTGTTGGTGACATGCCGTTCTCTCCACAGCTCAGATATGTAACAACAACAAAAGAATCGTCATTGTTGGTGATTTGCCGTTCGTATGTCGTTGTTGCTGTCATGCCGTTCTCTCCACAGCTCTCTACAGCGCTGTGTGACCCTCGGGTGAAAAGCTAGAAGTCCCAAGCTGCTGCAGTAAACTGCATAGTAGAAATGGGGAGGCAGCCATGTGGCCAACCGACGCCAACAAGCCAGATACAGCATCCTCTGTATTATGATGGTATCAGACAATTAATTAGGTTTTTTTCGTTGAAGGACAAAATCGAAGAGACCAGAGGAAACACACACAAAACAGGGGGAGAACATACATATTCCTGCAGAGACGCGTCCGGATTGGTAATGGAACTGCCCGGGATGGAGGTGCGGATATTACCGCTGTCCCATGCTGCGCCCAATGCACTATCACATGGCATCAGGAAAGTTCTCTACAATGGGAGATGTCACAGAACCGCGTTTAAAGGCAAAAGCGATCTTCACACCTGCAGCAATACCTTTATTATTTATATGGCAATCAGCGATTTGTAATTATTATTAGTTATTGTTATTATTTATCAGACGCCCTTTCCACGGCGACTGCCATCATTACGGAGGCGTAGCGAGGAAACCACAGAGAGGCAGGGGGGAGGGCAGCCATGCAGTCAGCCGACGCCAACACCCACAAGACACTGCGTTCTATACATTGCGATATCATCGGCCAATTAATTAATGAGTGTAATTTTTTTTTCCTTGTGGAAGGAAATTGGAAAATCCGAGGAAACGCATGCATAGCAGGGGGAGAGAACACACAAACTCCACATAGAAAAGTGCCTTAGGCGGGAATCGAACCGCCTTAGGCAGGGCATTCTTTCTGAGGCACAGATGTTACCACTGCCCCAGAGAGTTGACGATTGCTCTCCAAGCCTGTTGTTTCGGGATAGCCGTGTTGAGTGCTCCCCATCTCTCCTTCACGACATTTCAACTACTATGTTGGAGGCATCCTCAAGTGTACTAAGTCGTCCACTATCTTACCGGTAAGCCATAGCGATCTGTACCGGCTTATGCTCATATTTCGTGACTATTCTCCATATGATATTTCCTTTTTGTTATGCAATATACTTCTTCAATTTATTTCTATCGCACTGTTGCACTGTTGCACTTTTCATCCTTTATTTTTTTTAATTGCGTGTTACTGTCTACGATTATGGTTAGGGTTTCATATTTGCCTGTATCGGTGCTGTGAGGTTTTTTTTTTGCCTTGTGATTGCATTTGTTGCTGGGTTGGTGAGTTCGGACGATTGTTGCATCGCGGGAATCCTTCATCCAGAGCTTGTAAGCTCGCTGGGTATTTTCGGTTGAAATAATAAAGATTATTATCCATAATTATAATTTAGCAGACGCCCTTATCCATAGAGACTTACATCAATACACACAGACGTCTAATAAATCATTACAAAATAACTACCTGTTGCCCAACACTGCAAAGTCTTCAAGTGTTGTTGTAAGACATGTAAGTAGTGGTTGAGATATGTCTTGAGTAGTTTCCGAAATTATTAGAGTAACTCTGTGTTCCTGATTTCTATTGTGATGTCATCATTTCTATTGTAATGTCATTCCACCGAGATGGGGACAGGGTAGCCAGGCAGAGAGTCGTAGAACCCGGAGAGCGGAACTGTGGTGCGACCAGAAGATTCAGAGCCGAGAGAGCGAGACGGGGCTGTTGGGGGGAGATCGTGGAGCAGAGATAAAATGTCGCGGATAGGTGAAGACAGCGCTGGGTAAGAACCAAGATTGAGAATTTTGCTGCGGCGCAGCCACCGGCAGCCGGTGTAGCGAGCGAAGTAGAGGAGTCGAATGGGAAGAACGAGGCAGAGAAACGATGAGACCAGCAGCGGCATGTTAACTTAGCTGTAGTGGACGGAGAGGGGATGCAGGTAAACGAGCTAGGAGGGAGGTGCAGTAGTCCAGCCGGGATAGAACCAAAGCCTGGACTAAGAGTTGGGCGAACTCCACGGTAAGAAAAGTATGTATTTAGCGAATATTTCGTAAGTGATACCGACATGTACGAGATTTATATATGTAGAGATTACATTTAATAAAAGCATTCAGGGGTTCGCCGAGGTTCTGAAGAGACGAGGAGGCAGAAACAATTGTGGAACCAATGGATGAAAAATTATTGTTTGTGCAACCGAGAGAGTGCTGAGAGATCTGCATCAGAAAGAGGCATGGACGGTGTAAGATAAAGTCTGATACGAGAAGGTGTTGTGATAGTAGACGGGGGAGCAAGTGAAGAGAGAGTAAAACTGTTGAACTGTTTTTCTACGTTAGATATTTTGCTGGTGAATAAATTGGGGAATTCCTTCACACAAACTAATCTTTGTGGTTGAAGTGATGGAGAGTTGAGAATAAGAGCTAGAGAACTTGGATGATAGATTGAAAGTATAATTGTTTAGCTGAGGAAAGAGCGGATAAAAAGGCCCTAAATGAGTGAGCAGTACTGGTTTAGTGATGATGGTGATTCTCTTTTTCTGATTTTTCTTCAGCAGAACATAGTTGAGATCTCGAAAATCACAAGACGAACGAAAGTCATAGCTGGAGCCTGGATGGATGGACTTGTGAGGAAACTGATGGACAAAGAGAATCCATGATAAAGTAAAGAGAGCTAATAAGGGTGGTGGTGGCACAGTCCACTGGTAATTCATAAAATAAGGCAATTGGTAGAAGTGGCCTCATGGCGGACTGTAGTGAACGTAAGATTGGAAAGATTTCTCAAATTGCGGTGGAATGTTGCAGTGTCAGTGGATGGTAGTGGACGATGTGGCAGTGATAGTGATCAGAGAGAAGAAGGAGAGCAGTGTCTGGATAAAATGAGATCCAATGAATAACCGGCATTGTGCGTGATGGGAGTGTTGGTCCGAAGAAAGCATAATAACTGTACAAGAAAGTAAATCAACAGATTGATATTAGTTTGAAACGTGAATATTGAAGGCACCCAGCAAGATTAAAGGGATGTTATCAGAGGTGATTGCAGAAAGTATAAAGTCATGTTCATCAAGGGAATCAGAAACAGGGCGAGGAGGGAGATAGATTACAAACAAGATAAGATAGTGAAAGGACATATACACAACTATCTATCAAAGACGCCGATATAACAAAATTACCACTGAGCTCCCTTCAGCAGGGCAACCCTTTCTCAGCTGCTCTGCACCCGAGCAGTGACTTTTTAAAAATGACAATACAACCAATTTTCATTCCTCACAGCTGAATAGATTGAGTGAAGTGGCCAACCACACTGAAAATGATGAAACGTTTAATTTTGTGTGGTCATTGCTGACCGAACAGAGAGCAGCGCTGGGAGCTGAACCCTGGCATAGTTTCAGCTCCCAGCGCTGCACAGTACCGGCTCAGAAGATGCTTTGCGTGGGTTATCTCCGGGTTTTCTGGTTTCCTCCTACAACTAAAAACATTAATGAATTAATTAATATCATTCATTACCTACAAGGCTCCCACTGGCTCTGCTCCGACAAACATCCTTGACCTACTTCAGGTACCCTCCTCAACACGACAACTTCGATCCTTCAATCCGGGCTTGCTGCATGTGCCCAGGTCGCACCTCCATTCGATGGGTGACAGAGCCTTCTCGCGCGCTGCTCCCAGACTCTGGAATGCCCTTCCTTTGGAGATTCGATCAACTGAGTCCTTGGGCATCTTCAAATCTCGTCTTAAGACTCACTGGTTCCGTAAGGCTTTCAAGTTCTCCGGCTAGTACTCTGACTCATCCATAACACTGAGGCTCCTATCTCTAACACTGTGACTCCTATCTCTAATACTGAGACTCCCATCTCGAACACTGTGACTCATACATTCCTCCTGCTGTTCAGGAATGCGCAGCTCTCTAGGTTGATGGATGTGGCTCAGTGTTGTTATGCTGGGATGATGGCAATCCTCCGAACTGCACCTGCTCGGGAACATTTATTCCATCCATGTTTGTAGCAGAATTATTATTATTATTATTAATATCTTATTTTTTGTCCTTCTATAGTTTATTGCTACTTTTCATCTTTCGGTTGGGCTGTGCTGGTGTTGTTGGCGTTCCGTTCTTTCCTCAGCTCGGATTTGTATTTTTTTTTTAACTCTAAAAAAACGTTGTTGCTGATTTACTGTTATGATCTCGTTGTTGATGTGCCGTTCTCTCTGTGAACGGCGCTTTGTGGCTTTTGGGTGATGAGTGCTCCAGAAATGCTATTGTTATTATACGATAAATGTTAAATAAACCATTTCCCAATATATGTATTACATTCACTGAGAAATTTGCTTTATAAAATTATAGTTGAAAGTCTGATCATATTTTACTTGTTGTTCTGCAACGATGTGAATATTTAAAAACCCCAAAAAATATTTTTGCTGCTGATTTTCCGTGCAGTTCTCTCCGCAACTCTGTGAAGCGCTTTGTGACCCTCTGGTAAAAAGCGCTTTATAAATGCAATTTTTATTATTCTCATTAATTGATTTTCCGATGACATCATAATATATAGGAAGCAGTGTCTGGTGGGTTGACGCGGGCTAACCGCCTGGCTCACTCCCCCCTCCCTCCCTACGGTTTCCTCGCAACGCCTCCCGTATCCGTGTCTCTTGCATGACCAGGCGTGGAATTTGCGCGGCGCGTTATAAATTGTAGCTGTAATTATTATTTCGTATTCCCAGGGCCACAATTACAAGCCTTTTCAGCCACGTGAATGTGTCGACAGTAGTTTGCTCTGCTATTTTAGTGTTTAGTTTTTGGGGCCTGTAAACATGGGTGGCAACTGCAACAGAACGAGTTATAAGCCACAAGGTGGACATTGTTTCGAAATACCACCTGAACAATGTCTAAAGATTGTCGCTGATATGGCTGTTGTGTAAGGTGTGCTGGCTTGCGCAATTTCACAAGTCTGCCAGACGCATTACAGACTCACAAAGCAGCAAGTTTAAACGATCAAATTAAACAAGTGTATACAACTGAGAGGAGTAGCTAATGCACAGTTCTTGAGTAACATCAACGCCATGACCGCTGTCCTTGAGAGAGGACAAAGCACATAGAGAGGATCACTGCCCCATTGCCTCACAGACCTGGTGGTAGAATATCTGACAATGGACATTGTCCAATGTCAATGCCGTAGCCACACCGCATTTCGCAACCATTCGTCCTTTCCGTGTGAAGCCATCTCACGTTACCAGAAGCACTCGCAGTCCGACGCGTGGTCCTTCTCGGAGAGCAGAATGTTCAGCGATAGCTCTGTTTGTAACAACATGGCTGCCGCACGGCATGATAGGTTGCCTGATAATGCTGATTGCAATTAACAACAGAAACGTCTAATTCCATTTGTAAATGCCGTGAGTTTGCTCAACACACAGGTGTGCTGAGAGAGTGAAGTGTGATGGTCCCCAACAACTAGGGTCCCCACCTCCGTAAATATCTTCTCTAGATCTCCAGCGATCCCTAACTCCTAACACCAATCTCTCTCGGTCCCTGAGTGATCACACGCAGCGCGCGCTC
>JAZEWT010000021.1:10360165-10415762 GCA_036362905.1 Mordacia mordax
GCGCTATCCCGCTGAAGCCGCGCACAAACCGTCGATAGTACGTGGCGAGGCCCAGGAACGAGCGCACTTCCGCTACATTCCGCGGCGTCGGCCAGTCCACAACGGCGCGCACCTTCGTGAGATCCGTCCGCACCCCCTGGGCATTCACCCGATGCCCCAGATAAGCCACCTCTCTCTGCGCTAGGAAGCATTTTCGCGGCTTCAATTTCAGATGAGCCGCCCGCAGCCTATCAAACACCTCGCGCAGTCGGTCCAAGTGTCCCGCCATATCCCGACCGAATACAATTACGTCGTCGAGGTAAATTAGGCACTGTTCCCACTGCAGCCCCCGCATCACTAGTTCCATCAACCTTTGGAAAGCGTTACACAGACCGAATGGCATCACGCGGAACTCGAACAGGCCTAAAGGCGTCACGAAGGCTGTCTTCTCCCGGTCCTCCGGGGCGACCTCAATCTGCCAATATCCGGAGGCCATGTCCAACGTCGAGAAATACGTTGCTCCCGCCAAACTATCAAATGTTTCCCCAATACGGGGAAGGGGAAAAGCATCCCCCCGTGTGACCGCGTTCAACTTGAGGTAATCTACGCAAAATCGCGTCGATCCGTCCTTCTTGTGCACCAGCACAATAGGGGCGGACCACGGACTCGAAGACAGCTGCACAATCCCTTGTCGTGCCATATCCTGCACCGCCTCGGAAATCCGGCTCCTCTCAGGCCCACCTAACCAATAAGCCGGTAATTTAATGGGGCGAGCTACCCTAGTGTCGGCTAAACACGTTGGCGAATTCTTCTAGCAGTTCACTGCATCCTCTCCCGCGAGCTCACTCCAATTCACCTGCACCGCGTCGCGGAGGGGAAGATCTGTCTGGGCCGAGGCAGAGCCTCCCACTCGCCAAGCCAGATCATGGCCCCCCTCCTCGAGGCAATCGGTACCACCGGGTCCCAGCGCATACACTGCGGCTCCCAACAACTCGGCGTGCAGGGTGTGAACCTCCCCGACCACCATCCTCCTTCGCAGGTGTACCGGCGTGCCGTGAGGATTCAACACTCGCAACATCAGTCCACCTCAGTTCGCGTTCACCACGGTGGCTGACCCCACCAAACCGTAGCACTTTGTGAGCTCGGGGTGGGGCGTGACCACTACCTCTCCTGCATCGCATGCCTCGAAGTCGGCTTGGCGCAGCACTAGCGGCACAAGACATTCGGACAATGCTGCAATGGTCGTGTGACTTTCTACCCAGCCGGCCTGACCCTCCAGGTTCGGCCGAACCGGCTGCAGCCCGACAAACGGGAGGGTCTCTAAAGACCCCGCCTGCCGCTCACAGCGCCGGCCGACACAGACCTCGAGCCCGAGCGCTTCCAATAAATCCGTGCCGGCGATACAATCTTGACACAGAGTAGCCGCTACGTAAAACTCTTGTCGACACTCGCGAGCCCCAATCCTCACATTCAACATAATACGCCCTAGCAGCGCCAAGCCGTGCCCACTCGCCGTCTGCAGACCCCTATCGGGTATGCGCAGGTGACCCAAGGGTATACCGGAGCGCTGGTAGTGCTCTGCGCTTATCACGGAAGCGACCGCTCCCGTGTCCAGCAGAACATTAGTCGCTCGGCCGCCGACCATACCCCCACCACCGACGCTGCCCCCGCGACCCCCGCCACCCTTGCCGCCAGCCATCCCCCCATGCCCGCGACTTCCCCGGGCGGCGCGGGGTCCCGGGGCTCCCACTCGGGGGCGCCGGCATTCGGCGCCACCGGGCGCCGAGCCCACGGGCCCGCGCCGTGCTCTGGACCCGGGCGAGGGGCGATCGTGCCCCTGCCCCCCTCAACGAGGGACTGACTGACGGCTCTGGTTTCCCCCATTACCAGGGCCCGTTGGCGTTTAAAGCCACGGCGCGCCCTCCAGTGGCCCGTGGACACTCGCGCCTCACATGGCCGGGACGACCACACGTGAAACACGTAATGACGCTTCGGGGCCCCGGCTCTCCGGCACCCCCCCCGCGTCCTCTCCACAAGACGGAGCCTGCTGTCCAAATCCTGGACCTCTCTGCGCACGCCGTTCAAACCCTCACTAAACTCACGCCGGGCGCCATCAAGGCGCTGGCTGATACTGCCGACCTCGTTGCGAACCCTGCCAAGGTCCCCATGAGTCGCCGTGATTCCCTCACTTACCCCAGCCAATCCTTGCTGAATTCCACTAACCCAAGCCGGAGGTTCCTCTCTCTCCTGCTCCTTCTGCACCAATGCCACCGCCTTATGTCGTCCTTCCACCCGACACTGCTCGCGGAGCAAATGCGCGCTTTCTTGCGCGCACGCTCGAGCTACCAATTCCTCTAGCCCCGGCTCACCCTGGCCGACCCCTTCGTTCCACCAGGTGGTGGTTTTTAACTCACACCGTAACCGGTGTGCTACCAGCAATTCCACAGCTATCTTTGGCTTGTCAGGGTACCCCCTTGTGGCCAGAGTCCACACGTCCTCCGCGAAATCACGCAGTGGCTCCCCTGACTTACGGCGCCGCATCTCCAGTGCCTCCCGTGTCATCCCAGGCTCTACCTCGCCAAAACGAGCGGCGAGGCGTGGGATCAACGCGGCCCAGCTGTTCCTCGTAGCATCAGGGAGATCTCCCACGAACCGGGCTGCCCACCCCCACAGGTGCAGTGTCAATTTCCCTGCCGCCTGTCTATCCGGCCAATTCCCGAGCTCTTTAGCACACGTGGCGTGCCATAGGAACGAATCCCATGGCTCGCCACCCTCCCCAGAAAATGTCAAATATATCTCTGTTGTAATCCCCCTCGCAGCCTCTGGCGTGGTTGCTCGTCGCACTTCATCTGACACCATTTGTGTGGGGTCCCTTTCCACCACTCTATCCATCTCTCCCCCTAGTGCTTCAACCGTCTCCACTTCAAAGGGGCTCGGCGCCGGCTCCTGAAGCCGGCGTCTGGTGGCCATCCCTACAGTAGTTCTCTCTCCTGTTAGTACCCACACCCGTGCTTAGGGCAACCCTATCTCTGGGCGACACGCGGTATCACGCTCACTCTCACCCAGGCGCAAACACCTTACTCCGCGCTCTCAAACGCCCCGATCACACCACGCTCACCCACGCAACGCTTCGATACAAAATACCGGATAGCTGTGTCGAGTTGAAGGATTTTACTGCTGCCGACAGGCGCGTCGCGGCGACTTCTCTCTTCCCCAGCAGCCTGGTCTGCCCGACCGTCCTCCCTCCTCGCTCCCAGACATAAAGGACTTCCGCCCTGCTCAAATACTCCCGCTGCCCGGATGCCACGCCCCTTTTAACGGCCGTGTCTCTCTCCACCAATCCCCGTCGTCCCCCGAAAACTCCGCCCAACTTGCCAATGCCCCGCCTAGGCCTACTGTACTCACCCACCGGCCTACAAGCTCCGCGCCCACAATGTCTGCAGCTTTCTATCCGGAGAAGCGATGCTCTCCCCGGCAGAACTGGAAGGCGGAACCCGGCGCCCCCTAGGCCAAATTCCAGCTGACGAAGGAACCACGAACCAACCTGTTCTACCACAGGGTCTATGGACAAAATCTCCGTCGCTGGGGCCGAGGTCCACCGTTGTTCTGCTACCTCCCGAACCCCGTGTCGTGCGGACACAACACACTTTCAATGGGGGGAGGTCACAGGGGTGGACATAACAAAAACACCGCCAGCGTCCCTGGTGGTTCCGAGGTCCACGGAGTAGGCCTCAACACCTACATCGTGTTCAATACACACGTCGCCTCTTCGGATCACTGAACAACGAATGGCGTGAAAGCGACACAGTTCGCTCTTACTATTCAACATCTCGAACTTTTGGGGAATCAAATATTTATTTTCCGTAAAGCGACTTATGCCGCACTCTGTATATATATTATGGAACAACTGTATGTCTGCATTGAGGGCATAATGTTACAATCCTCTATGAGGGAAAATGTAATCTGCACAACAACAATGAAATACGACACAACAACAATATTGTTGTGTCGTATTTCAAGTACATTCCCAACGGATTAATTATTCTTCTGAAGATTAAACGTTACGTCGCCTTTCAAGCCCCACATTTGCACCAGTATCATGAACCCTCTTAAGCGGTCATCCGTCTCTAGCACATCAGGATTACGTATTACACGATTGGAACAAGGTCGTCCGTAGGGCGGGCACTTTGCTGACAAAATGCAAATATAAATGGTCGACAGACTTGTGTTTGCAATGTTGTTGTCGTCAGGCCTCAAGGCGAATTCTCAGCTCTTATTGTCGGCTCGGTCTCCATGTTGTGACGAAGCGTCATTACTCAAAACGTCACTCGCTATGGGTTTTTTTTGAGAAGCTGCTCTTTCGGGAAAGCCGTGTCAATAGTTCCATCGCTGTCCTTCGCTGGTAGAATGAACACTCGACACGGCCATGCCGAAACAACGCCCGCGGAGCCGTGACAATGCCTAGATTGGCTTGCTTTGTGTTTGTTTTCGTCTTGAGACGTTCCTCTCACACTGCGTTGTGATAGACAAGTGGATCGGGTTGTAAACTAAACACATGGGTTTTTTTTTAATTCCCCGTGCTTGCTCTTCACTCGTCCTACCGGTGTCGCGTTCCCATCTCTGAGCGAGAGCTTTGATCTCACTTCACCAGTCACGCACTGGGTGTTTCCGCAGCAGTCCACAGCCTAGCGTGGTGCAGAATCAACAGGTCTCTCGCCCGAACGACTGCGACGCCATACTCAACGGACTCACAGAATAACGACAAACTCCTCCTCGTCCAAAGCCTTCTCTCGCTCGAGTTGTTTTCAACATCCCCTCCAGGCACCCACTCACTCCTTACACTGGCTGTTGATACAACAATATCCTATCCAATGTAATAATGTAGCTTTTCACGGCTCGATGCATGATGATTGCTTCGAAAAGCTTTTTTATACCGCGCACACGTTCAATTAGACTCGAATATATACATACCCCTACTCAGAGTGACAGTAAACTATTAGCAGAGGTGGCACACCACAAAGTATACGATCAAGACAGTATACAATATATACAACTGTTTACAGAGAGCGTGAGAGAATGATAGGGTCTTAGAAAGGGACGTTAAGACCCTCAAAGAGAGAGAGAGAAAGATAATCAGAGGCACGAGGAACCGCGGAAGGCAGTGGAGGGAGAAGGCATCCACGCAGTAAGTTGGTGCCAACATTTGCCAGACACTATGTTTACAATCGGACAAATTGGGAGCCGTTGCGAAGGAGCGATGAGGCACGCTTGACAAGGCTATTCCGAAAGTGCAGCTAGCTTTTAAAGCAAATTTCAAACGTGGAATCATCAAAACCTGCATCAATACTTCCAATATCCGATGTGCAGAGATAATGCTCAGTGACAATGGATATGTTATTACAGCAACGCTTTGGCGTTTGCGCAACTTTTCACGAGGTCTATTTGTGTTCGTTCAGGTTTTTGTGGCCAACAACAAAGATTTTTTTTTAAGCCGGTACATTCAGGCTGACGGTTACTCTCAAATATTCCTCTCAAAAGCTGCTCTATCGTGATAGCTTCCTCCTTCGCGACGCTTCGCCTCCCACGTTGGATGCATCTTCAACGTGCGCGGTGAAACGACGGTCAACACGGCTATCGCAACGACAAGCTCTTGAAAGCAACTCTCACGCATCGAACCGTGAAACCCCACTTCAAGATCCGAGATCTTCATATTATCTTGTCGTTACGATACTCGGCCAAGTAAAACGTTGTCAATCTAATTTCTGAATGTGATCGTGACACTTGCTCTTCATGTCACCCAGTGAACGAAGCGAATCGTTAATCGGCACGCCTTGACACGTGCACGTGACAATATAATCTGACTCATCGGATGGTGGAGGGTCTTACGACAAAAAAACATTTGGCCATATCATTACGGGGCCTAACCCAAAAATCGATAATGAATTATAACCCAGGAAGACCCAGGACACGCTGGAGAGACTATGTCTCTCAGCTGGCCTGGGAACGCCTCGGGGTCCCCCCGGAAGAGCTGGAGGAAGTGTCTGGGGTGAAGGAAGTCTGGGCATCGCTGCTTAGACTGCTGCCCCCGCGACCCGGCATCGGATAAAGCGGATGAAGATGGATGGATGGATGGAATTATAACCCAGTAAATATGCAACGTTAAGGGGCCAATGTTTGTCTGTGGTTGGATCTGTCGGGGCACTGGATCAGCGTTTCCTTGTTCCAGTGAATATTGGCTGTGCGCCTTTCTGCACGGAGTTTGCGTGTTCTCCGTCTGTTCCGAGTGAGTTTACTCCCACAGATAAAACGAAACCAAAAAGCAAGTAAGTAATAATTAATTATTTTTGGACCGGTGAGTCTTCAAGTATTGAGCACAACGTCTGCAACAACGTTGGCGCCGTCTACCCGCGTGGTTCCTTTCCCCCTCCCCGCCTCTGTGTGGCCTCTAAGTCGCTCTCTCTCTCACTTCGACACCGAGCCAATGTGCGCAGCGCGTTGTCAATTGTAGTTCTAAGTAGAGAATGGTTCACGTTTGCTCTGCCTTTTCAGATAGCCACTCATATACATCGATCCGTGACGAGCTACATCACTACACGATTATTAGAGGTGACGTTTCGAGCAATCGCCCTCCTTCGTACACCGCGTGATCGGGAATAAATAGTGTGTGAAATCACATCGTGATGCACATTGTTCTGAACACCGTGTTTCGAGCCGAACAAACGCTGCCTGCCCCAAGTGTGTTTGACACAACAGTGACGACACGGTCACAAGACAAGTGACATTTCGACACGTTCTGTTTATACACGCGCACGCACATCTGTGTGCGCTGCTGCGATCCGACACATGTGGATTTAAATACGTGGATATTTTTTTATCTCATTATATTTGTTGATAAGTACACCGAGGGCACGGAGACGAACTAAAATAGTTGCTGTTTGCATTCACGAAAATGCGTGTGGATTTGATATCGGCGGCACGGTGGGGCGATGGTAACACTCGTGCCCCCCGGCTTGGGTGCCGCCTTTCTCTGTGATGGTGTTTGTGTTCTCTCCGTGACCGTCTGAGTTATCGCTGGGTACTCCAATTTCCTCCTACAACTGAAAACACACTCATTAATGAATTGTCTGGCGGGTTGGCGAGAAATGACCTCGTGTTTGGCTCTCTCCCTATCTGCTATTACTTGGCGCCTGTAAGTCATTCGTCATTCTCTCTTCGAACGAATGCCACGCATTCTGCATTACATTTAAAAGTCCGCGATGCACAATCCTTTGCGACTCGCAAACCCTGTTCGCGAGACTGGGGGCAGAGTGGGTCGGCGCAGTGTCTTTCGTGGCGGCTCGATCGCGATCGGATCGAATGTCCGAATGCAGTTGTGTATGGCAGCGGTTAACAGGGACGGACACTGATGCACAGCCAGAGATAACGAAATCTACACTTTTAAAGTGCTCTCCAATGGACTGGCATCCCTTCCGGGATATAGCCCTTGTTTGCGCCCTGTGGCTGCCGGGATAGGCTATGCTTCCCAACGAGCCTATGCAGTATTAAGCAGGGACTGATGATGCTCTCCGAAACACCTTTCACCCAAAGGTCGCAAATCGCCGAACAAACATCACAAATGAGGTAAACACCGCAGTGCTCAGGCAGATAAACACTGCAGGCGGTAAAACAACCGTAACTGCTGACTGACTTAAATAAGCCAGCTTGTTCGTTGATATTTAAGATGGAAAGAACATTTGAGCTTCGTAGCTCTTTTTAAAAGTTTCCCAGCGGGGAGGTAAACAAATGACAGCATCTCAGGACACTGGAGGCAAGGCAGTCAGGACATTTAACTCGGGCAGCACGTCTGCGGACTGTGGTCAAAGAAATAAAAACAGAGTACCCGGCGCAAAGCCACGTGGATACGGGGAGAAAGAACGGGCAAGCTCCTCCACACAAAGGCACCCGAGCCGGGAATCGAACCCGGCGATTCTTGCGAAGCGGAAACGCGCATTGTTCTACTCGTGCAGCAGGAGCCGCCGCAGGGACGATTGACTGAAGAGAGCGGATGTGGGAATGCGTGAGCACTGACATCCGCGTACACTTACAGAAATAAAGTCCTGCCCAAGGCGGATTGAGTCTCGCCTCGGGCACGTCTCCACGTTGAGTCTGTGTGTTCTTTCCCTCTGGTCTGCGTGGGATTTCTCCGGGTTCTCCGGTTTAATCCCACACTCAATAGTTGATTGGCCGATAATGTAATTGTCATAAAACCGCGGAGTGTCTGGCGGGCTGGCGCCGGCTGACCGTGTGGCTGTACCTTCCCCCCTCCCTGCGGTTTCCCCGCTATGCCTCCGTATCCGCATCTCGTCCATGAGCCGGTGTGGAATTTCAATAGCGCGTTAAAAAATTATAAATTGTATTTGGCGCGATAGCGCAGTGAGTAGCGCCATGTTGTCACGGCAAGAAGGCCCTGCGTTCGATTTCCGGCTCAGGTACCTTTTGTGTGGAGTTTGCGTGTTCTCTCGCTCCCCGTGCCCGTGTGGGTTATTGCCGGGTGCTCCGGTTTCCTCCCACCGTCCAAAGACAGGCTCCTGCCTAGATTAATTGGCCTGCTGAGTAAATTGTCCCAAAAAGTATGTCCTATGATGTACTGGCCTTATATCCTGGGTATTCCCCCGTCTTTCGCCCTCTGTCGGTTGGGATAAGTTCCGCCCCCCCCACGACCATGTACAGGATTAAGCGGGTATTGAAAGTAAATGAATCAATTCTTATTATTGTTGTTTTTCTTCGCAGTCACTTTTGCCACTAGACTTCGAGCAGTGACAGGAGTGATGATCTCCGGAAACACATGAATTCCTCCCCTCGTGGAATCTCATTAGTGGTTGTGAAGGGCTCGCACGTGCTCTTTCCTTCTGTTAATCAACAACCTTCTAATTATCTCATCTCATTGTCAGAAACCGCTTAGTCCTGTACAGGGTCACGGTGAGCCGGAGCCTATCCCGGCAGACACAGGACGCAAGGCAGGGATATACCCACGATGGGACGCCAGTCCATCACCGGGCACTACGGGCAATTTAGTCTGCGAGCCGATTAACCTATGCAGCAGCATGTTTTTGGACTGTGGGACAAAACTGGAGTGCCCGGCGAAATCCCACGCGGACACGGGGAGAACATGCAAACTCCACACAGAAAGGCACCCGAGCCGAGATTCGAACCCGGGACCTTCTTTCTGTGAGGCGACAGCGCTACCTACTGGACCACTGTGCCGCCCACCTTCTAATTATCATTTATTTCCATCGCACTGTTACAATTATTTATCTCTTATTAATTTATTCAAATTATTGGTAAGTTTGTACCCTGCAGTTTTGCGTGTTACTGTCTCCTTCATGACTATGTTCAGAGTTTCATCTTTGCACACATTTTGTGCTGTGAGTTTGTTAATTTACCTTCTGATTTCATACGCAGTGCGCTGGTCAGAGGGAACGTTTGCTGTGTCGCAGGAGTCCCGCATCCAGAGCTTGCAAGCTCACTGAATGTCCTGCTGCAATAATGAAAATCTAAATATCTCACAGCACTCTCGGGCCTCCAGTATAGCTATACACGATTCTCCACCCGGCCGCTAAGGAATGCATTGTTTAGGCCTAGCAGCAAGAAGCCCACTGAGCTCCATTGTCGGCTCAGGTGTCTTCCTCGGTGTTTGCGTATTCTACCCGTGTCCAGATAAGTTTCCCCGGGATACTTCAGTTCCTCACACCGCCCAAAAGCACGCAGTTACTGTCGATTTTAATTAGCATTAAATTAACTTGCCTGAGCAAGAAGTCCCGGGTTCGAATCTCGGCTCAGGTGCCTTTCTGTGTGGAGTTTGCATGTTCTCCCCGTGTCCGCGTAGGATTTCGCCGGGCACTCCGATTTTGTCCAAAAACATGCTGCTGCATGTGAGCCAGCTCAAGCTAAACGTGACTTTCAACCAATTCACTTTGAGCCAACCAAGCCTGAGCAATGGGTGGGACCGTGATCTGAGCCAAGCTCAAACTGAAAGTGGCTTTTTAGCCGGTTCTCACTGCTGGCAGAGCTAAGCCACAGGAACCATTGTTGAATTGATGACATCCTATGGAGCTTTAAAGAAATTATCGCAAGACACTATTGCCTTTTAACATTTTTAAACGGTGTTATTGATGACGTTTCCATCGACTGTCACCTTTAGACATTATACTGGCAGATTAACCGTTTCATGAGCAATCTTATTAAAAGCGTGTACCACGTTGTTCTGACGTCAGTATAAAGACATTAGAGTGCATACGGAGGTTTGTGGTAGAGTGAAAAAGTAGGAATTTAAAACGGCAACATGGGAAATTACTTCATTAACGAGAAGTATCCTCAGGGCGAACATGCCCACATACACACAAACCATTGTCCAATCATACAAGCGTTACCACCTGAAAACAGAGGCCTTAGTAGAGGCTTGTTGAGACTCAACTAGTTTGATGGTTTTCCGCCACTTTAGGGTTGTTTCCCGCCATTGTTCCAAATTGGTCTCAGCGCATGCAGAGGAAGGAGGCCCAGTTGCCCTGGCGCTTGCCCAGAGGGACTCTGATTGGCCAAGGGCAAGGTCAGGTGGCCTAAGGTGGAGGTGGGGAGGAGCGAGGGGCGGGACCGAGGAAGGCTATTTAAGGCGACTCCAGACTGATGGCGGGGTCATTGCTACAGTTTAGAACCTAACATGCCCCAGTAATAACCCACGTTATTACTCCAGTTACCCAGCTATCGATACCCCTGGCATAAACACCTTAAAAGTTACTGTAAAACATGGCGCTCCTAAAGTTCCTTCAATTAACGTTCCGAGTTCAACACCACCTTGGAGTCATTACATATGGATTAACTCGTTATAATTTTACCCTCAGCAAAAGCAGCCAAACAATGAATGAGATGGAGTTTCAGATTCAATGACAATGCATTCATTGTAATGATGTAGGTTTTCACGGCTCGATGCATGATGATTGCTTCGAATAGCTGCTCTCTCGGGACAACTGGTACCTGATTGCTTCCTCTCTTCACCTCGCGACGTTTCGCCTCACGTTAGAGGCATCCTCATGCACAGTGTGCGTGTGTCGTGTGTGTGACTCCTATTTATATGTAGGTACTATGTTTGTGTTGAGTCCCTTCCACAGAGTTGCTGCATTCCAGGATCAATGGACGACTGTCGGGGTCCACTTTTAAGGGTCCCATTGTCCTGCTCACACCCCGGAATCACATTAACCCCATCCTGTTCCACCTCTGACTAATCTCCTAGTTTGCATCTCATGAAAGAAGTTCCCAAACACTTGGTGATTCCCCTCTGATGTCTGCATTTTAGAGCTCTATATCTATGCACTCCTGACTTCAATGACTGGCCTCCAGGATTGGCTGAGCTTTATCCTCATTTCTTGTTTGCAGTTCATAGTCATAATATCACTCAAGTTGACGCCCCCCTGTGGTGCCACGCTTTGTGACGAATTTTATTAAGGAATTCATTGGTACTTTTGTGCTTATTTTGGAATTAATTGTTGAAAAATGTGTGTGTGTGTGTGTGTGATGATGATGTAAGTCGCTCTGGATACGGGCGTCTGCTAAATATTAACTATTAACAATAATGTCTAAACAGGGTATAAGCGTGTCTATTTAATCATCAGAGAGTGAGTTATTATAAACACGGTCGTGTGTGGAGTGTGACTGAAACCTTTTGTCATCTTTCACTAGGGAAAACAAAAATAAATTACTGAGCATACATAACATGGCTGTATTGTCGATGTTTTCGATTCAGCAGTCCAAAGCAGGTGAAAATGTACATAATTTATTATCATAAACCAACTTAATCCCACTTAATCGTGTACATGGTCGCTGGGACGGGAGGGGGGAGTCTATCCCGGCCAACAAAATGCATAAGGCAGGGAAATACTCATGATGTGATGCCAGTAAACCGTAGGGCACACTTTTTAGGGAATTTTACGCAGCAGGCCAATTAACCAGCCAGTAACGTGTCTTTGGATGGTGGGTGGAAACCAGGGTACCCGGTAAAAAAAAAACCCACGCGGACACGGGAAAAGAAACTTGCAAACTCCACATAGAAAGGCACCCGATCTGGGAATCAAACCTGACCCCTTCTTGCTGCGAGGCGACGGCGCTATAGTTGTAACTACAAAGCATCGCATCAATCCAACGTGCCATTAACATTGTCGACGCCACTCTTCCCGTTGGTTGCTTGAGACCGCACCGCCCCCTCGCGATGAATCTGGGAACAAAAGCCACCCCGTCCAGTCCTCCATTGCACGCACGCAGGTAGGAAAACGTTCAAGAACCCGTTAGATATTCCTGCATATTTGCATACATTTGACCTAAATATGATCAGATCTTCATCTATGTCCTAATAAATAAAAAACGAAGGCTTTCGCGACCAATGCCATCTGTAATTTAATAAAAAAAACCCGTTTTGGGTTAGATCACGTGTTGTAAGTACACCTCGACCCGAAACAGCCAGTTAGCAAGATTTGTCAAGTGAACAAAATGTACGGCGATGGACTGGCGTCCCATCGTCGGTATATCCTTGCCTTGCGCCCTGTGTCTGCCGGGATAGGCTCCGGCTTCACCGTGACCCTGTATAGGACTAAGCGGTTTCAGACAATGAGATGAGATGAGAGAGACAAAATGTAACTTATGAAGCTGATTGTAATTAACAGCGAAACGACGTACTTCACTGTGAATGTTGTAAGTTTGCTCTCCAATGCACCGGTCTGCTGATAGAGTAAAGAAATGGATAAGTCCGCATAATAATAATAAAAACTTCTCACCTCATCTCATTATCTGAAACCGCTTAATCCTACATAGGGTCACGGTGAGCCGGAGCCTATCCCAGAAACACAGGGCGTAAGGCAGGAATACACCCGACGACGGGACGCCAGTCCATCGCCGGGCATTGCGGGACAATTTTAGTCTGCGAGCCAATCAACCTATTCAGGAGCATGCTTTTCGACTGTGGGAGGAAACCGGAGTACCCGGCGAAAACCCACGCGGACACGGGGAGAGCATGCAAACTCCACACAGAAAGGCACCCGAGCCGAGAGATTCGAACCCGGGACCTTCTTGCTGGGAGGCGTCAGCGCTAACCACTGGGCCACCGCGCCGCCCTAATAAAAACTTGATTAAACAAATTGCACACAAAATACATATTTTTCATCAATATATTGAGCTACTGAATGCAAAGTATTCCACACTTTACGTGATAAAGAAATTGAATATTGGATTATTTTGCTTAATAAGTAAATGAAGGGCGGCGCGGTGGCCCAGTGTTTAGCGCTGACGCCTCACAGCAAGAAGGTCCCGGGTTCGAATCTCTCGGCTCGGGTGCCTTTCTGTGTCGAGTTTGCATGCTCTCCCCGTGTCCGCGTGGGTTTTCGCCGGGTACTCCGGTTTCCTCGCACAGTCCAAAAGCATGCTCCTGGATAGGTCGATTGGCTCGCAGACTAAAATTGTCCCGCAATGCCTGGCGATGGACTGGCGTCCCGTCGTCGGGTGTATTCCTGCCTTACGCCCTGTGTTTCCGGGATAGGCTCCGGCTCACCGTGACCCTATATAGGATTAAGCGGTTTCAGATAATGAGATGAGATGAGTAAATGAAAATGAAGATTTTTTGCGTGTGATATTTTTTTAATCAGGCTCTCTTTTTCTTTTATTAGGACTTAGATGAAGATCTGACCACATTTTAGGTCAAATTTATACAGAAACGCAGAAAATTATCAAGGGTTCACGAACCTGTTCTCTCCACTGGATAGGCTTGCAAATCAGCGCTTTGTGACCGTCGAGTGAAAAAGCGCTCGATAAATGCAATTATTATTATTAAAGAGTCCCTTGTTAGAGGTGACCGGCCACTCTGTGGAATGTACAGCGCCTCTGGCGGATGCATTTCCGCGAGACGCATCGCTAATCCGATACGGTGAACGGGCATAAAAAAAAAAAGCTGTTAACAGTGGAGCGGTGAGTGGTGCTGCCGCCTCACAGCAAAAAACACCTGAGTTTGATTACCGGCTCGGGTACCGCCTCTTTTTGTGGAGTTTGCATGCTCGTCTCCTATCCGCGGGGGTTTTCGCTGGGTACTCGGATTTCCTCCCACAATCCAAAGACACGCTTCTACCAAGATTAATCGACCTGCTAACTAAATTACCCCCGTTGCCCTGGGATGGACCGGCATCCCATCCATTATATAGGCCTGCCTTGTGCCCTGTGTCTGCCGGGATTGGCTCCAGCTCATCGCGACGATTTACGTGAGTAATGCGCGAACAAAACCGCTCAGATGGCTCGAGTCCATGGCCAGTGATCTATTTGTTGCTTCGCTCCCGTGGCACGCAGACTGTGAGGCTCTTCGGCTGAAGGCTGTCGGTGAGAGAAGTCCGGTTTCCAGCTGAAATCTTTACGTTCAACGTGGGAGGCGACACGTGGCGGAGGAGACAAGGGGGACGCTCGACACGGCTATCCCGAGAAAACAGCAATTCTGTCCGCCTATAGACGTCGAGAAGGCGTTTTTTTATTATTTTAACTTGCCCGTTCATAAGCCAACCCCAACTACACCGTCATTTTCGTGAGATGTTTGGAACACAGGCTCTGCTGTGCGAGCTGCTGTTGTTCACACAGCAGAACCCACGGTGAGTTCAGTGGATATCGCACGGGATTTCATTAGCTTCAACGATGAGGAGACGCTCCCGTACATCTGGGCACCGTATTGTAACAACTCAGCTCACCCCGCTCTTTATACGTCCTGTGAGCCCGATGGTCCTCACTCAAGCACCGGCTCATTCACTCACTCACTCAGCAGTACCCTCCTTCATTCACGTATTCACTCATCCACCTCAACTTTGCACTCAGCCACCTACTTAACCACCCACGCGCTCGTTCATTCACCCACTCAACCACACATTCAACCACGCACTCAACCACCACCCACTCAACCACCCACTCTCTAAATCACCTACTCAACAATACACCCACCCAATCAAGCACTCACTCAACCACCGACTCACCCATTCGCTCACTCTCTTAACTACCCACTCACTGAACCACCCACTGAAACCCTAACACTCTCATTCACTCACCCACTATTCATTATCAATTCCCGCTTAGTCCCTGTACAGGTGAGGAGGAGCCTATCCCGGCAAATACAGGGCTCAAGACAGTCCAAGGCAGGGCATCAAGGGCAGTATAGTCAGTAACCTAATTCTTCTATATAGAATATATTCGGACTGTGTGAAGAAACCAGAGTACCCTAGCAAAAACCCACGAACACGTGGAGAAAACTTGCAAATTCCACAGATAAAGACCCAGGTATTTCTTGCGGTGAGGCGGTGGCGCTACTCACGGCAATCACCAAGCCCATTGACATTGTAACAAACTCGGCGCCAGAAAGAATAGATTTTTAAGGATGTTTAAAATTCAATTACAAAGCTAGGAATCGACGGAATCGAATCGTTTTTAAACTCCCGACTCACAGTACAAATACAGTCCTCCGTGTACTGTATGCTATACTGATCTCACGCCCTTGTTTTGGGTTTCGCCAGTAATCCGGTTTCCTCCCGCCGTCCAAAGACATGCTGCCTCGATTAATTATCCTGACTAAATTGCCTCTGGTTCTCTGAGATTATAACGTGCTCAAACTTCCCCGCTAAACAACTGTTAAAAAGGGCTAGAGAGCTCAACGGTTCATTTAGACTTAAATGAAACTGTGCAAAAAGAACATGTGGGTTTAAAATGCACAACTTATTTGTGGGATTTATAAGACAGAAACACTTCAAGACTCAAGTGATAAAAAACTGTATACGGAGATGTAACGTGAACTGATAGTTTGACTATTTAATAGATCATGGATGATATGCAAATACGTTATGATGGTTACGTATGAATATACGTTTACAAAAATAAATATAGAGTAAGCGTGTAAAAAAACAGGAAATAAACAATCAGACCTCACACAGCTCAACTCACACATTCACAGGTAGGACGTTGTTGTTGAACCCGACCAATGAGAGCGTTGCGCTTAAAAGCGGCTCTTTCGAGATAGCCTTACAGTTCTTAGGGCACGGTGGGTGGCGCTGCCGCCTTACAGCAAGAAAAGCCGAGTTCGATTCCCGGCTCGGGTGCCGCCTTTTTGTGCGAAGTTTGAGGGTTCTCTCCCCGTGTCAGTGTGCCTTTCGTCGGATTCTTTGCTTTCCTCCCACAGTCCAAAAATATGTCGCCTAGATTTAATCATCCCGCTGAATAAATGGCTCCTGGTCCCCAGAGATAATGCTACTTGAAAAGAGTTACATATCTCAACGGTTATTTTCATCTTAAATACAAACTGATTGGCTGAGGAGCAATTTGGATACATGGAGCCATGAAAATCCTGCATGAGTAGCTATCCGATAAATAACAACAATTGACAAGGACAATGTTTATACGAATCACCTCTTCTTTGCATCAAGGTAACCTGATGTTGACCTAATTATTTAAATAAATGAGCATTTTTTATTAATGAAAAAAAAACACAATTTGATGTCGATTCCGGGTGGCGCGGTGGCCCAGTGGTTAGCGCTGACGCCTCACAGCAAGAAGGTCCCGGGTTCGAATCTCTCGGCTCGGGTGCCTTTCTGTGTGGAGTTTGCATGCTCTCCCCGTGTCCGTGTGGGTTTTCGCCGGGTACTCCGGTTTCCTCCCACAGTCCAAAAAGCATGCTCCTGGATAGGTTGATTGGCTCGCAGACTAAAATTGTCCCGCAATGCCCGCGATGGACTGGCGTCCCGTCATCGGGTGTATTCCTGCCTTACGCCCTGTGTTTCCGGGATAGGCTCCGGCTCACCGTGACCCTATATAGGATTAAGCGGTTTCAGATAATGAGATGAGATGAGATGTCGATTCCCAGAATTGGAATCACCTGCTACGCCCCCGGTTGTCAGATCTCAGTGGAAGCTCAGCAAGTTTGAATCTGTATACCCATAGGATGGCCCAGTGGTAACATCTGCGCCTCAGAAAATCCTTACTGAGGCAATTCGAATCCTGCCTAGGGCGCCAGCCTGTGTGGCATTTGTGTGTTTTCTCCCTGTTCTGCGTGGGCTTCCTCAGGGTTCCCCAATTTCCTCCCCTAAAAAATCTAATAAATTGGCCAATAAGAAGAAGTACCCATAGCGTGGCCAATAAGATCATAATATATAGCAAGCGGTGTCTGGTGAATAATAAATTGGCCAATAAGAAGAAGTACCCATAGCGTGGCCAATAAGATCATAATATATAGCAAGCGGTGTCTGGTGAATTTGCGCCGGTTGATCTCCTCTCTCTATGCAGTCTCCTCGCGCCTTCGTATCCCTGTCTCGTCCATAACCAGGCATGGAATTTGCGCGTCGCATTATAAATTGCATTATTGTTATTGTTACATTCGTCATCATTATTATCAATACCCGCTTAATCTTGTACAGGGTCACGACAGACAGAGGGCGCAAGGCGGGGCTATAACCAGGATGTGACTCAGGCCAAATAACCTAGGTAGCGCGTGTCTTTATACTGCGGGAAGAAATCGGAGTACCCAGCAAAAATACACGCAGACACGGGGAGAACACGCAAACTCCACACAGAAAGGCACCCGAGCCTAGAACCGAACCCGGGATAATATTGCTGTGAAGCGACAGCGCTATTCACCGCAGCAACGTGTCAACCCAGACCAATGCGATGTACGGTTGCCACCTAGAAGGCACAAACAATCAGGACGTATCGTGGTGTAAACACAATAAGATCGAGGACTGTAGTCTGTGTAAATGGGCTGATTCCCACTATGATGATTTGTTCCGTGAAAACGTGGAGATTTCCCAGAACAGCTGCCTCCTGGATAAACAAAAAAAAACAGGACAGTAGTCAACCCTATGGGCATTCAACCTCTGGGTTATTGCCGATTACATCGGATACAAATCCTCGCTCTATTATCCCTCGATATGCTCCGGGTTTTTTTGCTTCCAGGTGACAACCCCACACGACTGAGGTTATGTGTGGAGGAGTACCTAAGCCTGACGTGGAGGTGGCCGCCCCGCCCAGGGCTGCAAAGCCGGCAGCAGGGGGCACTGCAGCCCCAAGACCCCGTGTCGGGTGGACGGATAAGCGCCGCATTAGTGCTCAGCGCTTTTCCTGTTGTCATGCTTTCAGTCATTCGTCATCAGTCCCCGTCTCGTTCTGAAAAGGATCGCAGGGGGCAGGAGCCCATCCCAGCAAATAGAGGTAGCAAGGCAGGGCTATACCTATGATAGAACGCCAGTTCATCGCAGGATATTAGGCTGGAGGGGTAATTGTCAGGTGGTCAAGTAAGCTAAGTAGCGTCTTTTTAGACTGTATAAGGAAACTTGAGTACCCGAGAAAAACATGCACGGACACGCGCTAAACTGGAATCAAACCCAGGTTCTTATTGCTGTGTGTCGGCAGCGCAATTCACTCCACCATCGTGCCACCCGTCATGTTTTCAATTGCTGTATTTTTTGGAGCCCATCATTTACCGTGGGTCCATAAAATGGGTACCACGTTGTGGGAAGTTAAAAGGCACGATGTTATTTCCCTCGAAAGTTGTGCAAATATTTCTTGGAGCCGTGTCAAGAAAGATATGCGTTTGTGTGAATGTGTGAAGGTGGAGGGGCGACGCTCACAACAACGAGCGGAGGGAAGGGCGGCTAAAACTCAGCAAGCTTGCGCAGTGGGGAGCACAGGTGATGCCTCTGCCAGTCATCTCAATCAGTCAGCCAGCCGAATCTGGGTCTGTCCCGTGACCTCTTGTCAGCGGACCTTCCGACACTTGGCGTGGACTCAAGGTGTACTTGGCCTGGCACAAGAACTGTGGTGAGGTCACCGCCACATAGGGGCGAACGACGATTGTTGTTTGCCCCTGTATCTCCTTGTGCCTGATTGTTTCGTCCTTGTGAGTCGCTGTGATTGCTACTAAAACGCAAGAAGTTAGTACAGCATGGGGCACAGGCAGTGCATCTGCCCCGAGACGTGTAGAGGCTTTCAAACAATATTCGTTGCAGATTCATCTGTGTTGCTCTAGTACAGCTTATTGCGATGAGTGAGCGTGGAGTTTATACATAACACAGACCCACCTTCGCAAAATGTAATAATAATTGCACTTCGAGAGCGCTTTTCATCCGAGGGTCACAAAGCACTGCACAGAGCTGTGGAGAGAACGGCATGTCAACAACAGCAACATCAGAGTGATCAATTAAAAGTAAAATGTTGGCTTTAAATCAGAGAAGAACAAAACATAAGAGATAAAAAGTAATTGTTAAATAAATGAAGGAAGGAATAAGTGTTCCTGAGCAAGCGCAGGTCAACATCGAGCCATCATCCAAGCAGTGAGCAGCATCAACAGTCCCAGCCAGAGGACTTCAACAAAAAGAATCCTAATATTATTTTATATTATAAATATAGTGAAGAGAAATTCCACAGGAAAGTACATGATTTTATGCTAGCGACCAATTAACTCTTGAGTATTTTAAGTTGTGAGAGCAAATCGGCAAACCCGGTTTCGACACCCAGTGTCTCATCACTGCTGATGATACGGTTGATGCCACATTCCGAGTTTGATGCCACATTCCGAGTTTGGGGTTACACAATAACCCCAAGCTATAACTTTCAGTTGAACTGTCCTGATGTTGTGTTGACATGCCGTTCTCTCCACAGCTCGAATTTGTAACAACAACAAAAGACCTAAAAAAATCGTTATCGTTGCTGATTTGCCGTTCTTATGCCGTTATTGTTGACATGCCGTTCTCTCCGCAGCTCTGTGCAGCGCTTTGTGACCGTCGGATGAAAAGCGCTCTAGAAATGCAATTATTATTATTATTATTACAAAGGGGCGGTCCTTGCCGCACCAACCAATGCGCAGAGAGAACCTCACGCAGAGTCACTGGTGACGCGCGCCACAGATTCACTGAACCGCGTGCAGACGCTTCTGTGGCCTCCGCTGTTGTTATCGACTTAAACGTCCGCTATCCAGGTTGACCCGGGTTCGCCGCTTGCCGCCCAATAGGCAATAGAAGGGGGTTTGGAGAAGAATCTCAAGGCCGGATGCCCATCCTGACGCTAACTTCCAAGAGTCGGAGGGTTTTCGGATCGGGAAACTCCTGCATCTTCCCCTCTCCCTGCAGACCTGTTCACCAAGAGAAACCCTAGCAGGAGTGCTGGACTCCAGACCTGTTCACGAAGGGAGACCCTAACAGGAGCGCTGGACTCCAGACCTGTTCACCAAAAGAGACCTGAGCAGGAGTGCTTTAGTCCAGACCTGTTCACCAAAGGAGACCCTAGCAGCAGCGCTTAACTCCAGACCTGTTCACCAAGGAAGACTCTAGCAAGAGCGCTAAACTCTGGACCTTCACCAAGGGAGGGAGACCCCAGTAGGACCCTCCAGGTGACACATCTCTGGTTTATTGGAACACAAGTTTCTACACCACGATAAAGTGACGATCCATAGAGGGTATGTTTTATCTATGGGGATTTATTTTAATATCTCATCTCATCTCATTATCTGAAACCGCTTAATCCTATACAGGGTCATGGTGAGCCGGAGCCTATCCCGGAAACACAGGGCGTAAGGCAGGAATACACCCGACGACGGGACGCCGGTCCATCGCCGGGCATTGCGGGACAATTTTAGTCTACGAGTCAATCAACCTATCCAGGAGCATGCTTTTGGACTGTGGGAGGAAACCGGAGTACCCGGCGAAAACCCACGCGGACACGGGGAGAGCATGCAAACTCCACACAGAAAGGCACCCGAGCCGAGAGACTCGAACCCGGGACCCTCTTGCTGTGAGGCGTCAGCGCTAACCACTGCGCCACCGCGCCGCCCTTATTTTAATATAACTTGACCAAAATTATCAACATCATTATCAGCCATGGTCAATCCGCTGCTAGATGAGGACTTCCCCAAGCCACCCAGCAGCTCTCCGCGCTCAGTTCATCGCTCCGTCTCTCGAGTGGACGCGGCAAGGAAACGTTCCATTACTCGGCTGCCACTCCTCTAGAATCCTTGACCATCGGCCATCATCCCCTTCGGGCGACGCGTGCTGCACAAGGTCCACTCAAGTTCCTCGACAGATAAATGGGTATTGAGGCTGTACTAATCTCATCTGTACAGCGTTGAGCCGGCAGAGGAAATTCCACGATCTTATGGCGAGGGTGAGACTCGGTATATAACAACCACTGCCGACTTCACAAAGCGATACCTATTGTATCGACCGCTTTAAGTAGTAGTGATGGGTCTAGTCAACCCCACAGCCAGGATTTAAACTCTCAACCTGCCGATTGAGAGCTATTCGCTATACCGCTAGGCAGCGTGTCTTTAGATTGTGGGAAGAAACCGGAGTACCGGGCGAAACTGACGCGGACGTGGGGAGAACACGCAAACGCCACACAGATAGGCACCCGAGCCGGGACTCGAACCGGGACGGGGTTACTGTTGCGCAGCGGCGCTCCTCGCTGTGGCACCGAGCCATCCGGCATTGACACCGCTGGATGGAGCGACGCTGAGAGAAACTGAAGCTCAGCGGAATGAGCGGACTGCGCTCGCTACCGGAGACGCATCAGACTGGATGCGGCGTGCGCGTAGGAGGGGTGACGGCCGATGGACACGAGCAGACGGACGGAACGGCTTTAATGCGGAGACGGAGCAATTAAATCAGCTGCTGTGCGAGACGGTGGCAGCAATGCGTCTGTTCGCGGCGCTGTTGATGGAGATCTTCATCCAGCAGTGGATAGATTATAACTGCAACTACTAATAATATTTGCATTTATAGACCGCTTTTCACCCGAGGGTCACAATGCGCTTCACAGAGCTGCAGAGAAAATAGCATGTCAACAACAACAGCACCAGAATGGAAAATCAACAGCAACAACTTTTTGGGGTTTTTTTTAATATGTAGAGTTAAGGAATATACGCGGGGGGGGCGGGGGCGTCGGCTTTCTGCTTTCGTCTCACGGTGCCTCGTGATGTCTCGTGATGTGGTGACTCGTGATGTGGTACAGTGGAAAGGTGATGTCATTTGGGGGGTGCTAGAGGGGGCCGTGTGGATATATAAGGAGGACCGGTTGGAGGGAAAAGGGGTCTCCTGGGGGAACGAGAAGGAGCGTCAAGATGTGGGCTGCTCATTGTGTGTCGCTAAACTCCTGCCCGTGTCTTGCTGGTTACAATAAAGCATCAAAATCGAAAAGTCTCTGCTCGTCCGTGCTCGCTGGCTGATCTGTGGAGGAGTGGGTGCTGATCCTCGTTGTGGTGTTACCGCTGTAAGCCGTTACAAGCCCGCAGTCGAAGCA
This sequence comes from Mordacia mordax, assembly GCA_036362905.1. Lineage (NCBI taxonomy): Eukaryota > Metazoa > Chordata > Hyperoartia > Petromyzontiformes > Petromyzontidae > Mordacia > Mordacia mordax. The sequence goes on from JAZEWT010000021.1 coordinate 10,382,462, forward strand.
GTAGTGTCACAGATGGTGTCAGAAGTGATGATGCGGACTCACGTCGGAGGCTGCGGCAAGTGGCGGCTGGGAAAGCAGCGAGGAGTCTAGCGGTGGAGCCAGCGAGCGGAGTGAGCAAGCCAGCAGTGGAACGAGCGGCGCGGGCCGGAGGGAGGGGCGGTGATGGCGAGAGCGAGGCGCGGAGGAGAGTGAAGTCGCAGGATAATGGCGGCGCGGCTCAGAGTGTAGCAAAGGCAGGAGGAGTCGGAGCTGTGGCAGGCTCGGCGAGCCGCGCCGTGCCGGCCTGGCGTTGCTCAGTGGGCCGCGCGTGGTGCCGGAGACCACTGGGAGCCGTCGCCGATGTGGGGCTGCTGTTGTGGTGGCGCCTCGTCAGCGCTGGAGCTGAGTTTGCCCGGCTCGTCAGACTCCAAAGGGAAGTGGCGGCCTGACGTGGCGCAGCGATTAGCGCAGTAGTCGCGGAAAACGGGGCGCAGCGGTTAGCGCGGGAGAGAGCGGTGGCGTAGCGATTAGCGCGGTAGCCGCTGTGGAGAGCGGTAGCGCAGTAGTGCGGTGGAGAGTGGTGGCGCAGCGGTTCGCGCAGTAGCCGCGGGGGGGGCGGTGGCGCAGTGGATAGCGCGTAGCCGCGCCGAACGGTGGCACAGTGGTTCACGCCATAGCCGCAGGGAGAGAGCAGTGGTGCAGCGGGTATCGCAGTAGCCGCGGGGAGTGGTGGCGCAGCGTTTCACGCCATAGCCACGGGGAGCGGTGGCGCAGCGATTAGCGCAGTAGCCGCGCGGAGCGGTGGCGCAGCGATTTGCGCGGTGGCCGCGGGGAGCAGTGGCACAGCGATTGGCGCGGTAGCGGGGAGCGGTGGCGGCGATGAGCGCGGTAGCTGCGGAGGAGAGCGGTAGCGCAGCGGATAGTGCAGTAGCCGCGGGGGCGGAGAGCGGTGGCGCAGCGGTTGACGTGCTGTGTGTTTGAGTGAGTGGTGGTGCAGCGGTTAGCACTCTGTGTGAGTGTGGGGAGCGGTGGCGCGGCGGTTAGCGCGCTGTGTATGAGTGATTGAGCAGTGGCGCAGCGGTTGGTGCGCTGTGTGTATGGGGAGCGGTGGCACGGCGATTGGCGCGCTGTGTATGGGTGGGTGGGCGGTGGCGCAGCGGTTGGCGTGCTGTGTGTGAGTGGGTGGGCGGTAGCGCAGCGGTTGGAGTGCTGTGTAAGTGTGGGGGGCGGTGGCGCAGCGCTTGGCGCGCTCTGTGTGAGTGTGGGGAGCAGTGGCGCAGCGGTTGGCGCGCTGTGTGTGTGGGGAGCGGTGGCGCAGCGGTTGGCGCGCTGTGTGTGTGTGGGGGGTGGTGGCACAGCGGTTGACGCGCTGCCCGTGTGTTTGTGTGTGTGTGGAGAGGTGGTGGCATGGTGATTTGGCGATGTGAATTGGGGGAGGAGGGCTTTAACGTGGCGGGGCCGCAGAGTTTGGGGGGAGGGCTTTTGCTTAAAAATAATTACTGGCGGGCAGCTATGGCCCGAGGACGGGCCTTGATGCCCGGGGGGGGGGGAACTGTAGAGTTAAGGAATATAGGCGGGAAGGGGCGTCAGCTTTCTGTTTTCGTCTCGCGGTGCCTCGTGATGTCTCGTGATGTGGTGACTCAGCTTTCTCGTAATGCCTCGTGATGTCTCGTGATGTGGTTACTCGTGATGTGGTACAGTGGAATGGTGATGTCATTTGGGGGGCGCTAGAGGGGGCCGCGGGGATATATAAGGAGGACCGGTTGGAGGGGAAAGAGGTCTCCTGGGGGAACGAGAAGGAGCGTCAAGATGTGGGCTGCTCGTTGTGTGTCACTACACTGCGGCCTGTGTCTTGCTGGTTACAATAAAGCATCAAAATCAACAAGTCTCTGCTCGTCCGTGCTTGCTGGCTGATCTGTGGAGGAGTGGGTGCTGATCCTCACCATGGTGTTACCGCTGTAAGCCGTCACAAGCCCGCAGTCGAAGCCGTGGTGTCACATACACAACGTTGCAGAATAGCACGCAAAATACGATCAGACCTTCAACTACAATCTTAAAACATAAAATTATCAGTGAATATAATACATATTTTGGGAATAGTCTAATTCAACATTTGTCGTATAATAATAATAATAAAATTTCTAGAGCGCTCATCAACCAAGGGCCACAAAGCGCTACACAGAGCCGCAGAGAGAATGGCACAGCAACAACAAGACAAGATCCGCAAATCAGCACAACGTTGTTTTAAAGTTTTTTTTATAAATACAAATCCGAGCTGTGGAGAGAACAGCATGCCAACAACACCAGGACAGCCCAACTGAAAGATGATAAGCAGCAACAAACTATAGAAAGACAAAAAATAAGCGACTAAAAATAATAACAATTCTGCTGCAAACATGGATGGAATAAATATTCCTGAGCAGGCGCAGTTCGGAGGAATTGCATCATCCCGGCACGACAAACTGAGCCACATTAATCAATCTAGAGAGCTACGCATACCTGAACAGCAGGAGAAAGCGATAAGAGTCACAGTGTCGAGATGGGAGTCTAAGTGTTAGAGATTGGAGTCACAGTGTTAGAGATAGGAGTCTCAGTGTTAGAGGTATGAGTCAGAGTCCTAGCCGGAGGACTTGAAAGCCTTACGGAACAAGTGAGTCTTAAGACGAGATTTGAAGATGCCCAAGGACTCAGCTAATCGAATCTCTAATGGAAGTGTATTCTAGAGTCTGGGAGCATCGTGCGAGAAGGACCTGTCACCCATCGAATGGAGTACTACCTGGGCACACTATGGAGAGAATTATGATGGCCTATGTTTAGAGAGAGAGAGATTAACTATAGATAGGGAATACACAGTGATTTTATGACGATTAATGCATACATAGAGAAGGAGTAATAACTGACAATTTTATACCATAACTTTCGCATTCGTAGGATTTTACGTAGAAGTTAGCGGACTAGCATGTCATGGGATAATGCCATTGGTTATTATACATATAGTGGAACCTGATTGCACTTTTAATATTACCACTAAACAATAGATCGGGGTGTGACATGCACAAAGAACGGCGATCTCGTTAACTGAACAATGTAGGAGGTAATTCATTTTTTGGGGTTAGGGAATTCCTGGTTAATAAACATGCCTGTTTTTGAGACTTTGGTCTGCCTCGTGAGCTCCGGGGGCCTCACCGGCTCCACTCCACTCCACACTAAGAACCCAACTCCGTGACAGGAGAACAGCATGGTTGAGAGGGTTCCTGTTTTCACGACCGTTGCAGTGGGTGGCCTTCACGTCCACTCCCACGAATGTTCGTATTTCCTTGCGTGATACCCTCACTTGTGACACCACTGTCTGCTCTGTAATGGTATTGTTATCCCCTCTGTAAGTATAACCCAACATGGAGTCAATTTGTAACACAAGCCTTGATCGTTATCCCCTGTTTGAAACCACACCAACACTGAAACTATTCTGTTATTTCCTCTTCATGAATACATCAACAGCAATGAAATTACCTCGTATCCAAACTATCGTTATTCCCACTATATATAGCAACTACAATGAATTCACTTTGTATCCCAGCCCTGTGGTTATGTCCCAAAACCCTAACCTTAACTTCAACGCCAACCCAAACCCTAACCCTAACCCTAACACCAACCCCCTAACCCACACCCTAACCCCGAACCCTAATCCTAAAACCTAAATTCTAAGCCTAACCCTAAACCCCTAACCATAGCCCTAGCTCTAACCTGAAACATAACCCCTAACCCATAACCCTAAACCCTAACTCTAGCTTCAACCCCACACCCGACGTCAACCCTAAGCCTAAGCTGCAACCCTCACCCTAACCCCTAACCCCTATACCCAACCCTAAACCCTGAATCATAACCTCAACCACAACCTGAACCCTAACCCTAAACCCCAAACCCTAATTCTAAATCCCAAGCATAACCCTAACCCTCAACCGTAACCCTAGACCTAACCCTTAACCCTAACCCTTAACCCCTAACCTTAACCCCTAAACTCTAACCCTAAAAACCTAACAGTATAAACCCTAACCATGAAACCCTAACCCTAAAACCCAGACCATAAAACCCCGACCCTGACCCTTAACCCTAAACCCAACCCCAACTCCAACCCTAACCCATAACCAACTCTAACCCAAAACCCTTACTGTAAACACTAAGCCTAACCCTACATGTAACCCAAAGCCTAGCTCCCGCCCTAATGCTAATGCTAACCCCTAGCCTGAAACCCTTACTTTAACCCCAACCGTAACCCCAACCTGAACGATGCCTTAAACCCCGACCCCAATGCTAACCCGAACCCCAACCATGACTTCTAACCCTAAACCATAAGTGATAACCCATAACACTAACACTAACCTATGACCTTGACCCGAACCCCAACTATAACCCCTAACCCGAATCCGTAACCGTAACCCCAAAACTAACCCATAATAATAAACCATAACCCCAAACCCCAAGCATAACCCATAACTCTAGCCCCTAATCCTAAACCTTAACCCCTAACCACTAAGACTACCCCTAACCCATAACCATGAACCCTAACACTAACCCAACCCCCTAACAATAACCCAATAACCCTAACCCTAAACCCTAATCTTAATCCCTCATCTCATCTCATTATCTGAAACCGCTTAATCCTATATAGGGTCACGGTGAGCCGGAGCCTATCCCGGAAACATAGGGCGTAAGGCAGGAATACACCCGACGACGGGACGCCGGTCCACCTAAAACCCTAAAACCCTGATCCTAAAAATACCAATCCCTAACCCATACCCAGACCACATACGCCAACCCCATACACCAACCCCAACCCCATACCCAATACCCCATACCCCAAACCTAACATTAACCCTAAATCTCACCCCTAACCCTAACCCGTACCCTAACCTTTAACCTAAACCCTAACTCTAATCACAAACCCCTGACCTTAAACCCCAACACTAACCCTAGCCCATAACCCTAAAACCTAACCCAAAACCCTAACCTGAAACCCTTAACCCTAAGCCTAAAACCTAGCCCTAGCCATGACCCTTAACCCTAACTCTTAACTTCTAACCCTTACACTAACCAAAACCCCTAACAGTAACCCAACCCTAACCCTAAAACCTTAATACCCTGACCTTGAAACTCTGGCCCCAGCCCCCCACACCCACTTTTCAGGCCCGAGCCCCGAGCCCTGAGCCCTATCCCTAACCCCTAACCCCTTAAACTAAACCTATCCCTAACCCTAACCTAAACCTACCAAAACTCTAATCCTAAACCCTAACCCTTAGCCCCTAACCCTGACCCTAACCCAACTGTAACACTAACCTTAACCCTAACCAAACCATGAACCCTAAACCTAACCCTAACCCCAGCCCTAGCCCTAACCCTAATGCTAACCCTAATCATTAACCTCAACCCCAACCCCATCCCTAACCCTAGCCCCTAACCTGAACCCGAACCCTAAGCACTAACCCTTAACTCTAACCCTGAACCCTAAACTCTAACCGTAAATGCTAAGCATAACCCTAAAACCTAACCCTAACCCTAACAATTAACCCTTAAACCTGAACATAAACCTCAACCCCTAACTATAACCTCCGACCCTAAAACCCTGACCCTAAAACTCTGACCGTTAAAACTCTGATCATAAAAGCCTGATCATAACACCCTAACCCTTAAACCTAACCTCTAAACCAAACGATAACGCTAACCTAACTCCTAACCACAACCCATAACCTTAAACGCTAACCCATTGCCCTAATTCTAACCCTAACCCCCAAGTCTATTACTGATATTAACCCTAATCTTGACACCAAACTCTAATCATAACCCTTAATCCTTAACCCGAGCCACAAACCCTAACCTTAAACCCTAACCCAAAACACTAAGCCTAAGCCCTAACCCCAGCCCTAACTCTAACATGTAACCCTAACCCTTAACCCATTACCCTAACACCTTAGCCCTAACCATAAACGCTAGCCCTTAAACTCTAACCCTAAAACCTTACAACCCTGACCCTAAAACCCTGACACTAAAGCCTTGACTCTGAAACCTTGACCATTAAACCCCGACCTTAACCCTTAATCACTAACCCCGACTCCAACGCCAACTCCTAAATACCACTAACCCTAACCCTAAACACCACTAACCCTAACCCTAACCTAGCCCTAAACGCTAACCCTAAAGGTAACCCTAAACCATACCAAACCCTAAACCCTAACAGATGGCCTGTAACACTAACACTAACACGAACTGTATAACCCATAACCCTGACCTTAAACCCTAACCAGAACCCCAACCATAATTCCAAACCCTAACCCTAGCCCTAACTCTAAACTCAAACCCCTAACCACTAACACTAACTCTAACCCATAACCTGCCCCCTATAACTCTAACCCTAAATCCATATCCCCTAACCATAACCCCCAACATTAACCCTAACCCAAAACCATAAACCCTATCATGAAACCCTAACCCGAAACCCTAACTCTTAACCATAACCATAACACCTATCCCTAGCCATAACCCTTAATCCTAACTCTTAACCAGTAACCCTTACACTATAACCCCAACCCTTAACCCAACCCTAAACCCTATCCTTAAACCCTAACCCTATCCCAAACCCTGTCCCGAATCCTGAAACCCTGAATCTAAAACCCCAACCCTTAACCCCTAATCACAACACTTAACCAACCCTAACCCGAACGCTGTCCCTAGCCCTAACCCTAACGTTAACTGTAACTCAGAACCATAAACATTACTTCAACCGCAACCCCAACCCTGAACCCGAACCCCTAACTGCTAACCCGAACATTAACCCTTACCCATAACCCTAAACCTTAACCTTGAACCCTAACAATACATCCTATCCCTAAACTCGAACCCTAATCCTAGCCCTAACCCTTAATCTTAACCCTAACTCAAATCCCTAAACCTAACCCAACCCTCTAACCCTAAGCCTATACCCTAACTCTAAACCCCTAACAATAACTAGATCCTATAACCCTAAACCCCAAATCTAGATCCTAACCCAAAACTCTAACTTTAAACCCTAACCATTAAGCCTAACCCTAAACCCTAGCCCCAGCACTAACCCTTAACCCTAATCCTGACTCATAACCCAAAACCCTCACACTAACCCTAACCCCTAACAGTAACCCAACCTTAAAATCCTAACCTTAAAACCCAGACCCTAATGCCCTGACCCTGAAACCTTGACCCTAAAACCCTGACCCTAAAACCCTGACCCAAAAACCTTGACCCTAAAACCAGGCCCTAATGCTAACCCAAACCCTTAACCAAACCATAACCCTGAAACCCTAACCCGAAAACCATGACTCTAAAACCCTAACCCTAAAACCCTGACCCTTAAACCATGACCCTGACCCTAAACCCTTACCCTAACACTTTTCAATACCAAACTCTTCCTTAAATCCTTCACACCTACTTCTGATGTTGATCTCTTAGCACTGGATCAGCATCAAAAAACCACGTCATGCATCCAAGATCCAGTCCCCACTCACTTATTCCAGGCATCAGTTGAAGCCGTTCTTCCTTTTATTTCCCATGTTCTTAAAACTTCTGTACTTACTGGCGTCTTCCATTTTGCTCCCAAACATTCAATCAATATTCCTATTCTCAAATAAACATACCCTCGACCCATCCAAGATGACTATTGCCCAGTTTCCCTATTTCCTTTTCTCTCTAAAACCATTGAAAGTACTGTCTGCCATCAATTATCAAAATTTCTATCCCACAAACATTTGCTCAACCCCCTCCAGTCAGGATTTCTTCCAGGACACTCAACTGAAACTGCTCTTCTTTTTGTCTCCAACGCTCTTCAGCCGGCTTGTGCCACTTTTCTCTCTCTCCTCTGTTCTAATTCTGCTTGATTTGTCTTCTACCTTTAACACCGTAATCACTCATCCTCCTGAATATTGTCAGATTTGGGTTTCGATGAAACGGCACTAACTTGGTTCTCTTCCTCTCTCACTAGTCACACTTGTCTGGTGCCTTGGCGCGGCTCAACATCTTCCTCCCACTCTTTACTCACTGGTGTCCCACAAGGTTCGGTACTTGTCCCTCTGCTCTTCTCTGTGTGCACCCGCTCTCTCCGCCCATTCATCACTTCCTTCGGCTTTGCTTACCACCTATACGCTGACATGTCCAGCTCGTATCTTTCATTCCCTTCATCTTCCACTGACATACCTTCCCGAATATTGTTGTGTCTCTCGGCCATTTAATCGAGAATTTGTGAGCACCATCTGCAGTTGGGGCGGCGCGTTGGCCCAGTGGTTAGCGCTGACGCCTCACAGCAAGAAGGTCCCGGGCTCGAATCTCTCGGCTCGGGTGCCTTTCTGTGTGGAGTTTGCATGCTCTCCCCGTGGCCGCGTGGGTTTTCGCCGGGTACTCCGGTTTCCTCCCACAGTCCAAAAGCATGCTCCTGGATAGGTTGATTGGCTCGCAGACTAAAATTGTCCCGCAATGCCCGGCGATGGACTGGCGTCCCGTCGTCGGGTGTATTCCTGCCTTACGCCCTGTGTTTCCGGGATAGGCTCCGGCTCACCGTGACCCTATATAGGATTAAGCGGTTTCAGATAATGAGATGAGATGAGATCTGCAGTTGAACCTTTCAAAAACAAATGTCCTTATCCGTCCATCTTCTTCACCCCTTTCACCTGATCTCACTTTTTCCATCTACATGGCTTCAACAACGATTTATGCCTCCACTGTTCGGAGCCCAGGTGTCACTCTGGATTCTTCTCTATCATATTCTCTCTACATCTCCAATCTATCTCGTTCATGCCGTTTTCACTTATTCAATATCTACAAAATCCGTCCGTTTCGTACCGCGGGAATCCGCTCAACTCCTGGCCCAGGCTTTGGTTCAATCCCGCCTAGACTACTGCAATTCTCTCTTATCTGGTCTGCCTTCATATACTATCCGTCTGCTTTAACCGATCCTAAACTCTGCTGCTCGCCTCGTCTTTTTTATGCCTCGCTTTTTCCGTTCGACTCATCTGCTCTGCTCTCTACACTGGCTGATGGTGGCTGCACCGCATAAAATTCAACATACTGGTGAATAATTTAGCGCTGTCTCCATCTGCCTGATCCCTTGTTCATCTGCACTACCAGCTCTCCCGATAATCCCATCGCTTAAACCATTATTTACATGTTTGTCATCTGTTGGACTACCGATATTATGTATGTTTCTGTTTATTTGTTTATTTGATATATGTTGGTGCGTGCGATGTAAGTCACCCTGGAAAAGAGCGTCTACTAAATAATAATCTGATCTCATCTCATTGTCACAACCGCTTAATCCTGTACAGGGTCGCGGTGAGCCGGAACCTATCCCGGCAGACACAGGGCGCAAGGCAGGGATATACCCAGGATGAGACGCCAGTCCATCAGCAGGCACTGAGGGCAATTTAGTCTGCAAGCCAGTTAACCTATGCAGCTGCATGTTTTTTGAACTGTGGAAGGAAACCGGAGTGCCCAGCAAAAACCCACGCAGACACGGGGAGAACATGCAAACTCCACACAGAAAGACACCCAAGCCGAGATTCGAACCCGGGCTTCTTGCTGTGAGGCGACAGCACTACCCACTGGGCCACTGTTCCGCCCGCTAAATAATAATTAATATTTTTTTTAAAACAGGACAGTGTAAAACAAACAGTAATTGGGATTATTTTTTTGGCTTTGTTATTCTTTTGAAATAACCAACACATCTATACAATTCTCTATTATTTCAATGTCATTTATTTTATTAAACCAATAACAAAAAAATGGAAATAACAAGAGGAAATGTTGAGATACTAGTAACAAAAAAAAATCCTTCTCCCACATTCGTTTCATCTGCTCAGACACAAAGAGGAAGAGTGGAGCGATTCCAAAATCAATGATGAAACACATTTTAAAGGTGACTTTGGGAAATGTACTGAAGTAACTGTAACCACGTATTGCACTGACATACGTCCCTCAGCACCCTCCGCCAAGGCGACGCAGTGGCTGTGCGGTGAGCAGCGCCGTCGCAGCAAGAACACCCCGGTTCGATTCCCGGCTCGGGTGCCGCCGTTCTGTATGGGGTTTGCACGTTCTCTCTCCCCGCGTCCGCGTGCATTTTCGCCGCGTACTCAGGTTTCCTCCCACCGTCCAAAGGCACGCAGCCTGGACAAATTGTCCTGACTACATTGCCCCCGCTGCTCTGAGACATCGCTGACTCCTCCCTGCTGGACAGCTCCTTATAAAGAACCACGTAGCTCAATGATTCCACCCAGCTGATTATATAAACTGCCTTAACTGATCTCTCCTCCTCTCCCTCCCAAGCGTCACTCTGTCATCAGTATTTCTCAAGACGCTGTCCGCTCAGAGTTCCATCCTGCGCGCCACGCGGGAATCAAAGCCAGGACGGCCCGTGGTGGGACTGTAGGGCGGTGCCGCAAAATTGCTGCTGCTGTAGTAGGTGGCACGGAGTCGGGGTCGACATCGTGTTGATGTGGGATTGTCACCGCTCGATTGTTTGAGAATTGCTCTCAACAGATGGTCGTTCGGGATAACCGTGTCGAGCGTTCCTCCTCCTCTCTCCTTTGCGATGCATCGCCTTCACTTTAGCGGCATCGTCGGGCTTCGTCAACGTGGGGAGGCGAAACGTCGCGAAGGAGGAGGAACGATCGCCACGGCTATGCTGAACACGTAGCTCCTGAACAATGCTCATGGTTAGAATTGTTGCAATCTTAAACACGTAGGCTTTTGCTACGAGTATTAATCATGAAGTGGTTTTAGGTTGATAGCTTGAACGTGTCCTACACCTGCATCCGACACGGCCGATTGGTACGGTTTTGTAAAGGGCACATGTTCGTCTATCACCACCTCCGCAGCACATAAGTGTGTTAGAGAGCGGACCCACAACATTTCTGCCAAATGCCTGATGCCGCTACTTATAATCAACCATACTTTATTATTATTTCACTGGTGACATAAATTATTATTATGAAATGTACGATTCATAACGCGCATGGCATTCGTTCATTATCGAAGGTAATTGGTTCGAAGAAAGCGACTTAGAAGCTCGAGGAAACCGCAGGAGCAAGGAGGGGGAAGGCAGCCATCCTGTTATCCAGCGCCAACATTTGCGAAAAACTGCATCCATATATAATAACATCGGAACATTAATTAGTGTTTTTTTAGTTATTGGAGAATATCAGAGAACCCGAAGTAAACCAACGGAATACACCAGGGCAGGGAAGAGAACACACAAACAAACGCCACTCAGAAAGTCGCCCAAAGTGGCAATCAAACCGCATTAGGGAGGACCTTTTTCTTCAGTGAGGCACAGATGTTACCGCTGCCCAGCCACCCTGCTGTGTCCTGCTGAGGTAGTTCTACCTTGGCAATCCTACTCACTTGACAACAGTTGTCTGTGTGACACATTTACGCGATCTAACCCAAAACGTTTCACCATCAGCCGTGCTCAGTTTACTGCTGGATGAGAGACGCCCTGAGCTGCTACCATCCTTTGTGACGTTGCGAGCTGACCATGCATCTGGCAACTTGCACACAAGCTAATGTTATTGCTCCATCTTCCCATTACACACGCTCTAGGATGACCTCTGACATCATTCAGTCATGATTATCTCCACTGCTGAACGAAGGACTCCGCCAATCTAACACCTTCTCGAATGGTGCCAAACGTGAAGTAATCCATTCCTTGTCCACCATTGTCTCGCTATTTTGACCATCTCCTCTTCGAGTGGCGTGTCCTGCCCCAGCCCACTTGCTCATCCCAGCTGTTTCAATAATGCCTTGACCTGTGTATGTTCTCGAATCCATTGTTCCTCAATCAGCTTCGTAACGGAATTTCACTTAATAAAATAGAGTAGCTCATTGGCCACTGCTTGAAATCGCAAATGAGCTAAACAAAACCTTAAATACCACCGTGGCTAGGAGCACATTTCCAAATCTTCACCACCTATCGCACGGCAGTGTATTAGTCAGCTAAATTTATATGTATTGATGTAGGTTTTCATAGCTCGATGCATGATTGCTTGCCGAAGCTATTATTTCTGGATATCCGTGTTGAACGCTCCTCCACTCTCCTTAAAAGGATTTAGCGTTACAAAAACACCGCCTTTGAGTGAGAGGAGTGCTCGACATTGCTATCCCGAAAGAGCAGCTTTGGAAAGCTAAATTCTTATGTCCACGTTGCTGATCCAGTCGATGGAGTCTGGACTAAGACATGGGATGGGTTCACACACGATGTTTGAGCCATCGCCATAGAATCCCCTCGTCTGCAACGAGCCACATGCTAATGATGATTCTAGACGTATTCTAAAACGATCCATGTTTGCAACTCGAGGTGATACCCTCGACGGAATCGTCCGATCGAAAGGGCACCTCTTCCGAGTCTGTATTTATCACTGAAGCAAGGAGATCTCGCCCGCAGTCGAGCAGGTTTTGTGCATTACATATCTCTCTCGGCGCCAAGATGTCCACCATGGCCACAGCGATGCACGCATCTCCTCATTATTCTCATCTCATCTCATTGTCAGCAACCGCTTAGTCCTATACAGGGTCGCGGTGAGCTGGAGCCTATCCCGGCAGACACAGAGTGCAAGGCAGGGATATACCCACGATGGGACGCCAGTCCATCACCGGGCACTGCGGGCAATTTAGATTGCAAACCAATTAACCGATGCAGCAGCATGGTATTTTTTTGGACCGTGGGAGGAAACCGGAGTGCCCGGTGAAAACCCACGCAGACACGGGGAGAACATGCAAACTCCACACAGAAAGGCACTCGAGCCGAGATTCGAACCTTTTTACTGTGAGGCGACAGCGCTACCCACTGGGCCACCGTGCCGCTCCTCATTATTATTGGAATAAAACGCTGCGTTTGTATTGAAGTCGTGTTGAAGTTTAGCCGTGCGGATACCACGTGATCGAGACGTCACTGTGCCCGTCTACCGTGAGTCCATTTGGGCTGAGTCATGGGCAGCAGAGGGCAGCGCAAAACAAATCTGTTGTACCGGGTGGTCCAGATGTCTTGTGACCCCCCCCCCTTCCCCTGCTTTAGAAATGCAAAGATTATTATTACTTATTTCACCTCTAAAATTACTTTTCCTTCGCTAGTTCCTTTCTGTTTTAAATAATCCATACTTTTTCGTTCCAAACGGTTGTCACTAGTTCGTTTACCACTGAGAAGAGCTTGTGGTGAGCGTCTGGGCTTTTGAAAGATCACAAGCCGGATAAACTGTTAGATAGAGGTCATGGACCAGCCTGTACAGTACTACACTTCTCAGTCACAAACCTGCACTCACCGGCGTGGTGAAGTATGGTAAAAACAATACCAATGACCTATACGGCGTTTGGAGGCCTTCATCCAGCAGTGGATTGATTGCTGTAAACAGATATTTAAACGCACCCTACATCCCTCGCCGTATTCATCATTGACACTACCGGGCTATATTATTCTTTTACAAGACAGTGCACACACGACACACTTGTGCAATTGTGCGAAAGCAGTCTTGTTTTCTTTAAACTGCGTTAATAATTATTTCTCGCATTCAAGTGAGTGTATATATGCTCTTTGAATCACTCGCCATAGCTGTTCGTTTGGGATACCTGTGTCGAGTGGTCCTTCTCTCTCCGTCGCGAAGGCGAGAGAAGAAGCGCAAGCTATTGAGAGTAATTCTCATGCACCCAGCGTTGACAAACCTACGTCGGTACACATGCTTAAATATTCACATTGTAACATGCATAGAATAGTTAAACATGCGTTGTAAATGAAAGTCGGTGCAGCCCTGCAACTGCTTGCTCACGCTACTGCTATCAGAAGGGCCTCCGATGAGAGGGAGCTCTGGAGAGGAAGTATTTTGGCCGAGTCTTCCACGCGTGACCTGCGGTGGCGGATGAGGAGGGGGGTTCTAATCGTCGCTCAGTGTTGGTGGCCGTGAGCGGAAATCGAACTTGGGTCCGAAGGTCTAAAGCGCAGCGTCCTAACTGCCGTGTGGCCACTCCCCCCAACCCATCTCAAACCTGCTTCACACACACGCAGGCGAGGGCATCTTGATCAGGATTATTATCAGAGCGTGCTGCTGCTGTGAGAGCTGATTTCCAAAGCTGTAGTTTCAGGATAGTCGTATCGATTGCTACCCCTCTCTCCGTCACGACGTTTGGCCTCCCACGTTGGAGACATCGTCAGGCGTACTGACACTGCAGAAACAGTGTAAGAACGCATGGAGGATGCCTCCAACGTGGGAAAGGACGCTCGACACGGCTATCCCAAAAGAGCAGCTTTCTAAAGCAATTCACATGCATCGAGCCGTGAAAACCTACATCCGCAAATTACAATACCCTCCTTCGAGCAGTGGCACGCCCGAGAACAAGCGACGACGTATAACAATTACTCAATAATAATAACGACAAACAACAATAATAAGTTACACACCCCCCCCCCCAACAAAAAAAAACAAACCCACACGCAACAGTTCCAGGTCAGTGCTTTTACACCACAGTAGCACTTGTGAACATACACTCATCAGTAGCGGGGGACATAGGGCCACTGCAGGGATATTTGATTCTCTCTCCTCGACTAATCGTCGCGTCTACGCTCCATGATTTACGAGACTCACGGTTGGGGAACCCCGCCAAACAGCCAGGGCGTTCAGAAATTCCGAGGCGTTGCGAGCTCACCGGACGCAAATTTGTTCACGCGCGCGGATGTATTTGTGCGTAAAGACGAGACCCAATTGCTGAGTATAGTTCCGCTGTTGTAAGCTTAGCACGGGGTAAAGTAACTGATAAGCGTAACCGGTACGGCCCTATCGCACCTCTTTCCCACCCATACCGTACACGCATCAGCCACGTTCTTACCGGTAGGCAGTTCCCTACCGGGTTGCTTTCACATCCGGCTGCAGAACTCCCGTTGTGTGTTTCGGGTTGTGCCACGCGTTGTGTCGGCACGATGCCCGACGTTTCGGGCGTTGTGCCCAACAGCAGGCGAGTGACACCCCGAAAACATGTCGGAGAGGAGAAGACATTGGAGCTGATGAATCGTCGGGAAGGAGAGAAGAAGGAGGAACGCTTGACAAGCCTCTCCCAAAATGAGCAACTCTTAAGAACAATTCTCAGTAATTTGTTTCAACGTACTGATTTTTTATATGGTGTCCTGTAATTTTAATTATTCAGAAAACACCCTCTTCCCACCAACAGAAACAAATCCAGCCAAACCTGAAGACCCTAAAAAGACCTTAATTCACAAAACAACGTATTGGGGATTGTACATTAACGCATGTTAAACACGGACAGTCGAATGCCACTTCTCCACAAGGCTAAAATAATAGTGAACGTTATCAGTATCTCTGAGAAAAAAATATGTCTGCTGGATTGTTATTCATTCGCATTCAATTTTTATAACCAGTGATTTAAAAAATGAAAATACTTAGGATGAGCTATGTTGGAAATAACAGCAAACCTGTCAAATTAGTAGCATCTGTAACATAACGTTATTGCTTTTTGGGCAAAAACTAAGCATAATCAACATCTAATTGGATTCTGTGGCTCTCGTTGCTTTGTCAAGTGACACCAAATTACTAGACGCGTGTTTGTTGGTGTATTTGAGAATTATCATCGCTAAATAGGATGGTATCTAGGGGAACGGACATGCTCGTAATTGACAGGAAGTGTATAATACAATTATAAACGAATGCTCACCCACGTGAAAATTTGCACTTTGATTCAACCTAAAAGGATAGTATTTGAGATCACAACTAAAATCATTGGAAATATTACTTATCGGCTTTAGACACGTAAAGCAACGTTAAGAACAGCCCCAAGACAAACCAATAAAGGATCTTTCAAAGACGAAGAGTGACACTAATAATAAATAATTACCAAAAGATAAGCCCTTAGCATTCTTGTATTTTTTTCATAATAAAATAAATCAGTTTATTTGAAAAAAAATGGTAATTAAAATAATAAAAACCTAAATCTAGCAACATATTTACATATTAGATGCACTTTTTTTGCAACATATGTTTAACCGCAGGAACCTGCTTTTTGAAATGTGAAAGAAGAAAAAAATATATTTTCCTTGTAGATAATTTTAATGCGTTTCATACCAATATTCCCGCAGAATATGTTAAAGTAAGCCAAGCCATGTCTCGTATAATCTGTGTAGGCGACAGGGTGTCTTTTCAGCGTTATCAGATAATCTGTAGCAATGCCATGTACACTGTGCGTTGTCAATAAACGGAGAGCATGGCTAAATCAAGATTCTTAAAGCTGTCAAATATCCCACAGATTATTGCCACATTTCGGGAAGCCTGCTGTACGAGTTAGCGATGTTGAAAAAAAAACGGACGTTGTGACGGCCTCAGAAGACTGATTCTGCGACGCGAGTTCAGCCGTGTGAAATCGGGACGAAAAATCTGCATTTAAGTACGAATGTCCTGACCGCAACCGCAGTCTGCGCACCGATTAAAGCAACCTTAGTTACATAGGAGGGTGTTACCTGTCCAAGTGACAAATATGCGTTGCATCATTCGGATTATAAATTACACTTCGCCGAGTTGGACGCAGCAACTATGCTGTTAAGGTCACTCATCGGAGCCCACGCCCGATGCACCTCTTGAATGCACGCAGCTGCACAATCTCCGAATTCCCGTCGCTTTCTCGTCGGGGATTTAATGTACGTTGTGATGATTGGTACGTGTAGCGAAGCAGGTGTTTTACGGATCGATGTTCCCGGAATGCTCTCGAGAGCTGCTCTCCTATAAAAGCCGTGTCGAGAGGAGGAAGGCTTGACACGGCTATCCCAAAAGAGCGATTAGTCGCATGTGCTTTGCATATTTAGCATTCGTGCCATTCCTAGACTGTGAGATTATTGTTATTAAGCAGGAGCTATGTTTAACAGGCAGGTGTCGTCTGCCAGGCAGGGCCGATGTTGCCGTGTTGCTGAACTCGATTCGGTAATTTGCATATTCGGCGAAATTCGAACTGCGACGTCCATCTGCCCGTGGTGGGATCTCCCACGACCGATGTGAAGCGGGTGGCTCGCTGTATTTTCAGTTAACGCACGTACGATGTGCGACCAGGGCAGGCGCCGGGTTCGAACCTCAATCTCCACCAATGAACGGCAAAGCCTGGAAAATCTCGGCCACGTATTCAAGCCTGAATCGTTTAGATTTAAGGTGGCACACTAGGAGAGCAGCACAGTAGTAATCTGATAGCAGGGATGCTCTGCATTGTTTTAAATTATACAAGATGCATGCAACTCGACAATTATCCTCCTTTCAGTGAGGAATTTCATATTTTTTTTACAATGATACACTTGTAATGATGTAGGTTTTCACGGCTCGATGCATGATGATTGCTTCGAAAAGCTGCTCTCTCGACGCGGCTGTCCCGAGAGAGCAGCTTTTCGAAGCAATCATCAATGATACACTTTTACATTTAATTGGTAGTGGCTTTCATCCGGAGGCCCCAAACAGCTACAGGAAACCACAGAGATATGAAGGGGAGGCTGCCACGTGGTCAGCCAGCGCCAACCCACCAGATTCTGTGTCCCATATATTGGGATGGTATTGGCCAATTAAGGAGTATTTGTTTTTAGTTCTGGGAATAAACCCGAGAACCCGGAGGAAATGTACGCAGAACAAGGCGAGAACACAAACTACGCTTCACAGAAAGACGCCTGACATGGGAATAGAACTGGTCAGGAACGTCTTTTTGTCAAGCGCAGATGCCACCACTGCACCACCCTCTATTCTCAATGCAACGGCTTAACGTTAAGCTCTGCTGTAATGGACTGGATCGTGACAAGGGACTAAGGAACCACGGTCAGGGGAATGATCTACCGGTGACACTACCAAGCGAATGTCACGTAGCCAGGAGGCTTCACAATGACTAACCGCCCTCGTGAGTCTTGCATGAAACATTCACCCCCATTGCCTGCAGGCAAACGGATATTACGACGCCATCCGAGAGCAGTCCGTGCCCGTTACAGTAACGTGTTATGAAATATAAATATTCAATAATACTCCCAATTCATGTCAGCAGTGTACACATGCATTACGGTTTGTGGCAGCTATATTCAATCAGTTATAGGTTAAGATTATGGTTGAGTTACTTATTAACAAGAGGCTAAAGTTACTTACTGTTTATTAGGTACATGGTGTTACACGTTGGTTGGTTACTACAATTATCTAACAAGTGGGTTGTAAAGCTGTTTACCCACGTGATGGACAACGTCGGAGTGTTACACATTTGCGCTAAAGTGCAGTCATGAAAAGAAAGCCCTGATCTTTTTTTTAAACGTCAGACATCAAAAAAATTCCCCACATAAGGCGTCTCGCAAATGACTTATGCCTGCTCGCTCGCTCCTTTCAAATGCCAGTTTGCATTTGATGGTTAAACCTTTAGTTTCGTCTTTTGTGACTTCACACCGTCTACAGAATTCCAATAAGCCACTCCCCGCTGAAGTCTTTACCACGAGGCTAAACTTCTAAAGGTTAAATTATTCTTCACTAAAATTGCAGGCAAGCCATTAAGATGTAGTGCAAAAAATGCTCCTCTGTTAAAGGTTCAAAGTCTTCTCGTTAATTTCAGTCTTTCATATTTCAGAGCTCGCCAACGCTAGATTGGCCGAAAGTTGACAGACTTTTGGGAAAGAGGTCCTCTCACAAGCACTTCTTGGCTGGACTCCCAGTCCCCACATCCTAACCCTCAAACCTCCGAGCATCTTTGTCACAGAGGGGAAGTCACGAAGGCCGCCCCAGCGCTTGTAACCATCGCTTGCCAGTCAATACCAGAATCCTATCAATCGATTTAAGTTTTTTGCTTGCTGAGTAACTTAGCAGTTCATGGATAAAAGCCAGCAATGGTGTCAGCCTTCTGGTCGTCTGTCCACGGCTTGGTTTTGATCACGTGACATACCAACCGAACGATCTGACTGGCTGCTGGTAGGCGGGCACGCTGAAATGAGCGATACGTGCCACAAGCCGCACAGATCCTGGGTGCGGTGCGGGTGAGGCTGGTGCAGGAGGACAAGGTCAGGTCCAGTGCACGGGGCGATTGGAACGGCGCAAAAGATCGCCGAGTTGCGGCGAAGGCGTCATCGTTACACAAACAAAACAAAATATTTATATTTTTTGCTCCACGTTGTTTCTCCGACAGGCAGCTAACAGCATTACTGTACTTCATAAAATGTAATAAAATACTTCAAAAAAATCGTTTGGTGTCTTCCGTTGTCGATGTATTTTTCTAAAGCGCAATTTCATTTTTACGCCACTGGTGTTGTTTTTTAAGGCAACCCGTTTTTCGAGGACCAAAGTTGGCTGTTTGCACTCTCAAGTCTCCGATGCGCGGTATGCACACATGCGTACGGTCCCCAGCGTGCAGCTGCATCTCGTCCGAGGCGTGCGGCTGCGGTCGCCTCTCGAGGCCCCGTGCGTCGGGCCACGCCAAAGCGGCCAGCAGGCCTGGCGCGCTCTCCTCGCGGCGGAGATCCGCTTTCTTCCTCGACTCCTCCTGCAGCGTCGTTCCTTCGAATTCCGTTTCCTTTCAACATCCGTCTCCCTGTCGCTCAGTTGTCGATCTCGATGGGAATGGTGTCGTCCTTGGGGAGCGACTGCGACTGTATCCACACCGAGGTGTCCTCCCCTCGCACCAGCTTCTCCCACTGTGCCAAGTTCTCCCTGCCAGCAGCGGAAACGCGCGGAAGAGACCAAAGTAGGTACAGGGCCGCGACCCATCGGTGGGTTCACTCGGTGGTCCCTAGAGACCAGACCCAAGTGAGCCAAGTGGTGATTGAGGGGAAAAAGGTTGAGAGCCCCTGGTATGGGGTGGACACACGCCGTGCTGCGCACAAGGTCGCACATTTACCAACGGTAACCCGTGATCACCGTATCTCATCCACGCAGTGAAACCTTGATGAAACTGGTTAATGGAGGGGAAAGGATGTCCGGAAGTCCATTAAATCCGGATGTTTATATAACGATCTTATATACAGAGTAATGACCACATCATATTATAAACACCATTAAACAGAGTAATGGATATACCTAAGAGTAATAAAACACTAAACATTTATCTCTATGCGACGCTTTGAAAACCTCAGATGAAAAACGCTCTAGAAGTGCAAATATTATTGTAATGATGTAGGTTTTCACGGCTCGATGCCGTGTGAGGCGAAACGTCGCGAGGAGAGGAGAGACAGCCATCGACGCGGCTGTCCCGAGAGAGCCGTTTTTCGAAGCAATCATCATTATTATTATTTATTTCCATTATTTCCAATGCTGACCGATGTCAAGGAACTAATGAATCATGGTTTTAATGTATCATTACCTACTTAATACTGTAGAGGGTAGAGGGGGCTGAATCTTTAATAAAAAGGCACAAGGCACGAGGGAGGGCTATACCTAAGATGAGTCGCCAGTTCATCACAGGGCACCTGATGCAATATATCCGACAGACCAATTAACCTAGGCAAAAGCAGCAGCATGTCTATGGACTGTGGAAAGAAACGAAAGTACCCACCTAAAACGCATGGTTACACGGGAAGAGAACGTGCAAATTCCACAGAGATAATAAAAACCGCCTCGCTATGAGAGTCTCACCTAACTCCCTGCAGGAGGGGGTTGGCTGAAGGTAGAATCTCAACGAGGGTGGTGTAGCACGGGATGGCAACTGCATTGTAGAAGCCCACCTGTACCACCACAGCCACAAAACAAAAATCACCCATATTGCCTTACAAACTGTAGGGTCAAGTGCTGTTCGTACCTATAGAAGCCGACACATGGTACACATGCGGTGTGTGGCCCGCACCATGCCCAGTCACCTTTGTGTCCCTGGTGGTAATGCTTACATATCACACTAGGTGCTTATTTGAGGCCGAGTCGACTTCGGGGAGACCCAGAACCAATTCGGAAAATCGTCACTGGAGCTGGCGATGAGCAGGAATCGGACGCGGGTTTCCAGATTTGTAGCCAAGTGCGCTAACCCCTGCGCCACCGCTCTGCGTATGGCCACACGCACACACTGCGATCGCCACAAATCGCGTTTGTGGCGATATGCACCGCCACAAACGCACGCACCGCAAACGTCAGCCACGCTTCAGGGCATAAGTGGAAACGGGTTATCTGCTATTTATGGAGACGTGTTGCTTTAAGGCTGCGCGATGTTGTGCCATATTATTATTAATAGGCTTGTTTACTCAGGAAAGTCTCACTGATTTCTCAAAA
This sequence comes from Mordacia mordax, assembly GCA_036362905.1. Lineage (NCBI taxonomy): Eukaryota > Metazoa > Chordata > Hyperoartia > Petromyzontiformes > Petromyzontidae > Mordacia > Mordacia mordax. The sequence goes on from JAZEWT010000021.1 coordinate 10,403,692, forward strand.
GCTAATTTCAGGTGTCCCCATAAGTTTTCATAGACGGGGGTGATGTTACTGCGGTGTATGTTAAAGAAACCGAGCAATTTGCAGGAAACTTTTCAGCATCGCAATTCTTTAGCCGATACTGATTGCGTTGCATTTTGTCATTCCTATCGAGGGTTGCGGTGAAGCTGGAATCCATCCCAGCAATCACGGGGTGCAAGAAAGGGCTATACCCAGGATAGAACGCTAGTCAATCACCAGGAGACCAGGAGCTATTTAGTCAGCAGACCAATTACCCCAGGCAACAGAGCAAGTTGTTATCTGTGGGAAGAAACCGGAGAACTTGCGAAAAAAAAACCCACGAGAACAAAGGAAGAACATTTGTAAAGAGTAGAAAAGGTTTGTACCATTTCCGGCAATAATACAGTTGTTAAGATCTTAAAACACCAAATAGACACCTTTCACAAAGTGTCTAGTTTGCAAAAGCCACACATACTTGTGGCGACAGATGCAAACAGTTTTAAGCTTTTAACACATATAATTGCTTGAAATGGTAAAAATCTTTTCTATTCTGTACAAATGTACACTGGCAAAAGTACTCATAGCTTAAACAACTCTACCTGAGCTATTAAGCATTGCTATTGCATTGTCCTCAGCTGACTGCCTTTTGGCAACATCTGGCTAACACAATCAGACTCAAAAGAAAGCCATGTCTTGTATGGGCCAATCAGTTTGAAGGCAATGCATACGTTATCAAAGCTTCTTGTTTGCATATTTCACCACAAGTATGTGTGGTGAAATTTACAAATGTTCACTGGCAAAAATACTCATAGCTTAAAAGGAAGAACATGCAAATTCCATGCCAAATAGCACCCGAGCCTGGAAGCGAACCCAAGTCGTCCTTGCTGTGAAGCAGCGGCGCTCCTCACTGCGCACGCATGAACCATTGTTACACTGGGTGCACGTGAGGCTTGTCTGTGGGATCGAATCAAGTGCTCCTTAGGGTTGTTGCCCTTGTGCCAGGTTGCTCAGATCTCAAGCTCAATCTCTAAAGAGGGCTGTGGGGGGTCTGATATATAAGAATGAATTCATAGTTGGGGAACGAATCGGTCAATTAAATGAAGCTGGACTTACCTGGCCTTGTGGGATTTCGTCTTTCTTGTCTCTGTCCATCATGGCGATCGGCTGAATACCGTTTTTCTTCATCTCGTCTCCCTTATAAAACAAAACAAAAACACAGCACCGTATTAGAGAGTGGCACGCCAAGTGTTAGTGGCACACCGGTGTGTTAGAGAGTAGCACACCGGTGTGTTAGAGATCAAACCCGTAACGCTTAGAACAGGGTACGACATTTCGCTGATAATCGCAACCAGTTTCATCAAGCTGCTTGTAAAAGAGCTAATACTGCTCACAATTGCCTTCATGATAAACTAACATTGGTAACTCTTGGGTACCCTTTTGCTATTACAGAAATGTAAAAACAAGAAGATGTTTCACCATTTCTGGAAATAATACAAGTGTTAAGGTCTTAAAACACCAAAAACACACATTTCACGAAGTACCAAGTATGCAAACTTCTTTTCTTTTTAACATTGATATCCTTTAAGCGTCATTTGGAAAGTGTTAATTGAAGAAGTGCATCAAATTGTACGAAATGTTTCAGATGCACAGTTTGAATGAATAAAGAATGAAAAATGTTAGGGGTTGATCGAACGGGGGTGACAAGACAACAGGAGCACGCGGTATGATTCGGAAGGGAGTGATGCAAGCGGCGGCAGCTGACCTCCGCCCAGAACTCCGCGTAGATGTCGTTGGCCGTGGCCCTGGTGACCGGCCACAGTTTGGTCACTGAGCAGAGGTCACACGCCGTCATCATGAGCCCGATGAGACGGTCCCTGGGCACGTGGACAGAGGCAGAAATGCGAACTGCTGTCCATAGCTGTTCTTTTGGGATAGCCGTGTTGAGTGTTCCTCCTCTCTCTTAATCCCCTCAGCCCCCCCCCCTCCCCTCCACACACCGTGTGGCTTTCATAGGTACTACTCGGTCAGGTTTTAGCTAAGTTGGAAGGAACCGTTGAGGAATGTAACTCTTTTTAACATTTGTCCAGCTGGGAAGGGTTACGTCACAGAGCACCGGGGGCAATAAGTTTAGATAATAAAGTAAGGCAGCGGCGTGTCTTTTACCTCTGGCAGGAAACCAGAGTATCCGGCAAATACCCATGTGGACATGGGGAGAACATACACACTTTATACAGAAAGGCACCCGAGCCAGGAATTGAACCCAGGTACTCTTGCTGTGAGGCAGCAGCATTACTCACTGTGCCACTGTGCCATCCTATTCACTAACAACACTTGCCCAGGCAGCCTGTTGAGGCTAACCGGAGACATCTTTGTCTTTATAATAATGTAGGTTTTCACGGCTCGACGTTTGATGAGAATTGGTTTCGACAGCTGCTCTTTTAAGATAGTCGTATTGAAGGTTTCTCCCCTCAACCTTCGTGGTGCTTCTCAACTCCCACGTTGGTGACACCTTCAGGCAGCACTGCCTAAAGATGCGAGAGGTGAAGCGTCGCGAAACTGAGAGGAGGAACGGCCGTTGCAGCTTTCACGAAAGAACAGCTCTCAACGTAAATCTTCACACTCAGAGCCGTAACATCCTCCACCAGTACGAATGTATGTGTTTGTTATTGGTGATGCTTCATGACAACATTGGGGATGGGGGCGGCCGGTATTTGTTGTTATTTACTTTATCAGTCTCCACCTAATCCTTTCGAGGGTCGCAATGAACTTGAGCACGAGGCAGGACTGTACTCAAGGTTGGACGCGAGCCCAACATTGACGCTGAATCTCTGCCTTAAGATGCACTCTCAGAGATTCACATCTCCCGTTCGCTCAAGGTCATCTGCGTTAGCATCAGGGGGAGCGGCAGGGCCTCACCGATGAGCCTGGTTCGTTATCTGCAGCTGATCTCCCTGCAGGATCTCCTCCAGCTGCTTTCGATTGCCAAAGTAGAGCGCGAGGTCCGTGGCAATGATGGCCTTGCGGATGATCTCTAGCACCTGCTCGTACTCGGCCGAGTCGAGGTTCTCGAAGACGCTGTGCCCTTCGAGCTGGGGGGATGGACACGCAAAAAGCGGAGACAAATGACCTCGTATAAAAGAAAAGTGCGGTGCGTGTGTGTGAAACACTCCATTTAACGGCTCTGGCACAAAAACGGCTTGGCGATCGTCCTCGATTTTTCGATTGTTTGAGAGTCAAATTTCCTTCCAAATTTTTGGATCTGATCTGACTTTGGCCACTACCAGCTGCCATACAAGCTTACTGACACAGTCGCTCGATTAGGACAGGATCTTCTTTACAGAATCAGAATTAAGATCCTCGAAGATGTTCCCACAATATTTTGGAGACACCACATCCTGGTGACCAGCTGGAGATTTTTGTGTGCTATAAAAATCAAGCTTTTTGAACTGTTAATCAACAACAAACAATCCTTCCTGTATATAATTGGGCTAGGCATGTGTTAGGTCACCAATAATATCCTGGCCTATGGTTGGATGACTGTCTTTGTGACAACCAGCCCACTAGATGGCATACAGAACACCTGGTATTTGTTATTCTCTTTATTTAATTAATTTTATATATTTTAATTATTGCTCTTGTCATGTCAAATGACAACTCTGCACAGGATGTCACCAATCAGCTTTGAGCTCTTTTCTCGGCCCAGAGCTGATCACATCATCGTCATATAGTGGTCAGCACATGTCTGGCCTACAAGGCCACAGGCCACCATGAAGACCAGTGACGATAAATACACTTTATGGCGCACATAGGATTCTGCATTGGGTAAACACGGGGAGCAGATGTGGAGGCAGGTGAATGTTCACCGTGTAAACACCTAGAGATTCAGGCAGGTGTTATTGATAACGCCAGTGTAAACAGCTGCTGTCCAGGCTAACCCGGGTTGGCAGATTGTCCCCCACTGGTTGGGGTAACGGTGCAGAATCTCACAGCTGGATGCCCTTCCTGATGTCAACCTCCTTTAGTCGGAGGGTCTCCGAATCTTTATCCGTCTGGAACGGCCCTTGGCAGCCGTTCACTAAAGGAGTTTGCACGTTATCCGTGTAAGCGTGGATTTCTTCCAGCTACTCTGCTTGCCCCTCCCCCCCCCAAAGAGTTCAAAATACATACTGCTGTCCAAGTGAATTGGCCTTGACTAAATTGCGCGCCCAAGTATTGCCCTGCTTTGTGCTCTGCATCTGCCAGGATAGGCTCTGGCGTCACCACGAGATGCACGAAATCCTCCCCATGAGCGCCGGCACCAACCTGCAGAATCGAAAGCGTTTGGGCGAAGTGGTGCTGCTCCATCGTGGAGGTGGAGTAGAGGGCAGAGAGGGGCGTCTCAAACTTCTGGAAGTACGTGTTTGTGTAGCCACGGTGGTCCAGGTCGTGACATAGGCATGCCACCATCAAGCCCTTGCACTGTGGACAGGGAGGAGGACACTAATTGCAGCTTTCTTTGTTGTTTTGTTGCAGGAAATGATACCGAGCTCACATTGTATTCTATCTTCCCAAAGATTTGGGTGCTTTATTCCTAAAGTATTATTAATCAATAGACCTGCGTGGCCTTTAAAGGAATATCTACATATATAATGTGACATTCCTATTGCCTGGTCACTGTGTCATGTAACAGCTCTACAGACGATCTCACAAATCAGCTGCAGGATGTTCTCTCGGCTAAGTGTTGCTCACGTTTCTTCCTTCCTTTATTTGTTTAACAATTATTTTATTTATTATTTTATGTTCTTCGTTTATTTAAAGTCATTATTTTACTTAATTTATCCACTATGATGTTGCTGTTAACATGTCGTTCTCTCCACAGCTCTGTGCAGTGCTATGTGACCCTCGGGTGAAAAGCGGTCTATAAATGCAAATATTATTGCTGTTATTATCATCACCATCCAATAATGCTTGTGGGAAACAAACCTGGCCAAGATAGTCAAAGGCCGCTGTGAAGGCCAGGATACATAATAGGTGACATTTTGGGCAATGGACATTCTGCATAGCTGAATAAGACCATCCCGAAAGACGAGCTCTTGACAGCAACTCTCATCACACGATGAGTAGTGAAAACCTACATCAGCACATCGCTAATCGAACCAAAAAAATGTCGACTCATCATATTATCAATACCCACTTAATCCTGTACAGGGTCACGGGGGGCCAGAGCTGATCCCTGCAGACAGAGGATGCAAGGCGAAGCTATACCCAGGATGTGATGCCAGTGCATCGCAGGGCACTGGGGCAATTTACTCAGCAAACCAGAGTACCTGGCAAAAACCCACGAGGACACGAGGAGAGAGAACACGCAAACTCCGCAGAGAAAGGCACCCGAGTCGGGAACCGAACCTGGGTACTTCTTGCTGTGAGGCGACAGCACTACTCACTGCGCTGCTGCACCACCAAAAAATTGTGACAACCCCACTAATTGAATAATTAATCTCGGACGGGGGGTGCATGTATCCCCCCCTCCCCCGTCCCCCCCGTCCCTCACCTCGATCTCGGAGAAGATGCCCGGGTTGCGCTGCAGCAGCACGTACATGCAGTGAGCGACCGTCACGGCGTGCTTCCAGTTGTGGTACGGCACGCGTCGGTAGTTCTTGCGCACCGACATGGTGAAGCGGCAGAGCTTCTCCAGCTCGAAGCTGTTCACCGCCAAAAAGAGAGGAAGATGGCCTTCGATGGCCTCAACAGAGCGGCACCTGCGAAGGGCGGCTAGGAGGCAACATGGGGTGGGCGGCTAGCATCTCCAAACCGGTTCAAGTATTCATCACTCTTGTATCGCCATGAGTGGGACTCGAACCTTGTGATGTTGGCGATGGTATTAAATAATAATAACAACACAATTAAAAACATGCGCAAATTCCACGTTTGGTCACGGGCACAAACACACACACCGATGTTAATAATTAAATAATAATCCTATAATGCTGCGATTCATTATGCGTGGAAATTTCAACGACTGATCGGGAAAGAGAAACCAACAATGAGGTGTGGAGCTGAGCTCGGTGTGGGAAAGTCTGATGGAAGAGGTGTTGTTCAAGTAGATTTTTTTTTGGAAGTTGAGGTTGTGGTGATCTGTTTGAAATGTTGGTGAAGGCTGCTCCACGTTGTGGGTGCGGATATGGAGAAGTGTCGCTCTTTGTCTTGGAGCGAGGGCTGTCGTGCGAGTGTTATGAGGAGCGTGGAGAGTGCGTGACAAAGCGGCTAACCTTACTAGCGCCAAGCACTCCCTATCAGGACCGCGCAGGACAGACCCAGGCACCGAACATCAGTAAATCCAAGCAACTTTATAACCGTGCCCTCCTCGTTATGCTGCTGTGTCCGCAACACCCAGCTACCCCATGGGCAGGGAAGTTCTATTCCTGGTGACTCAGCACGGCAGCAAGTACTGATCCTCTCTGCCAAATACAATACGGGTCCTGGTGCGTTTGGGGAGGACTCTCCGCCAATAGCGTCAGGCAGAATCGACAATACATTTGAGTGGATGACGTGCTGAAGCACAGGGTGGCGTGGTAATAATAGCCACGCCTCACAGAAAGTCCTAATCGAGGCGGTTCCAGCCCCACCGCGGGCACCTCTCTGTGTGTTGTCTGTGTGTTCTCTCCATCCTGTATTGCATCGGTTTCCTCCAGGTTCTCCGCTTTCCTCCCATAATTAAAAAACAGTAACTACTGAATTTTTCCGATGACATCCTAATGTATAAGGACGTGGTGTCTGGTGGGTTCGCACCGGCTAACCGCATACCTACCTCCCCCGCATCTCTAAGTCATCCCGCAGTGCCTTGGCGCTACTGTATAAATTGAGTAAATAATTATTATTATATATGAAAGCTGCCGGCAAGTAAGATCACTAATAACCAAAGCAGATAAGAACAAACTTTTTTTCTAGAACCGAACCATGCAATGAGCTACACCCTGTTTAATGACAGTATGGCCCTTACCGCTTTGCAATGTTTACGCAGACATGGCAAGAATACATTTGCCGTGGAAGGCAAGAAAACTGAAACTTTTACAAATTAATTGCTTCATTATAATAACGGGGCCACGAAAGTAAGGCCAAGGTGACCTGGGAGCCACCACGATTCGATGGCACCTTTTTCCCACTAGTGTCGCGCACTTTGGCGCAAACGGCTGAGGGATTGAACGTGTGAAGTCCGTGGTGACGTCACTCCCACAGGTAACCACAGACACAAAACAAAAGATGAAGATCCCCCGAAAAAGCCTTCGCAGACTGTTAGGGCAAGTGCTGATAGTGAACAGCACCTATAAAGGGCGGCATGACACCTATGACAGTGGATGCCAGTACCACGCATGCCCGTCCATCTTTGTCTCCCCAGTGGCGATGTTTATACCACACCAGGCAGTCATTTGAGGCTAAGTGGACGTAGAGGAGGTTCAGGACTGGTTCAGAAAATCGTCACTGCTCTTGGCTGTGAGCGGGGATTGTAATTGGGTCGCTGGGTTCATAGTGCGGTGCGCGAACCACTACACCACCACTTCTTACGCCATCACCATTATCAGTCCTTGCTTAATCCTGTACAGAGTCGCGGGGTGCGAGAACCTATCCTGGCAGACAGAGGATGCAAGGCGGGGCTATACCCAGTATATGACGCCAGTACATTGCAGGCCACTGGGGGCAACTTAGTCAGCAGGCCAATTAACCAAGGCAGCAACGTGTCTTTGGACGGTGGAAGGAAAATAGAGTACCCGGCGAAAACCTTCGTGGACACGGGGAGAGAGCGCAGAAATGTGCCCGAGCCAGGAATCGAACCCTGGTAGTTCTTGCTCTGAGGCGACAGCGCTACTCACAGCGCCACCGTGCCACCACGTGTGTGCATTAATCACATACAAAGATCCCCTGTTTAGGCTTGAACAATCTGTAGGGTTAAGTACTGTTAGCGAGCATCTCGCACACGAGGGGGCAGATGGCCAGCACCACTCCGGCCGCCTTTGTCTCCCTGGCGACAATGTTGACACATTGCACGGGGAACCCATTTGAGGCTGAGTCTACCTAGCGGAGCCCCATAACCGGCTCCTTAGAATCGTGATTGGTGTTGGCCGTGAGTGGGAATCGAATTTGTGTCGCAGCGCGCTAATCGCTGAGCCACCGCTCCCCATACCGCAACGCACGCATCTACACGCACGGCCGCTCTCCGAGCCTCTGACCATGATCGCTTCCTCCGTGCACGCGAGGACGACGCGTTTCTCCTGTTTTTATCCCCAGACGTCAGCCCAATAAATAATCCCACGACGCTCAATTAATCCGATCGCATCGCATCATTGCATTAGCGCAGCTGGGAGATTCATTCGAAGTGTTGACGTCACAAATCTAACGTGACGTTCGTGGGCCGATTTATTTTATTTTTTTCCCACGCCGTTAATGAACGTTCCTCAAACGTCGACGACACCAAGGGGGTGGAAAGCGGAGCACCTCCAATGGGCTGAGAGACTTCACCCGACTCCCCGAGTAGATTAACGCCGTGTGGTCTTTATTGTGGTGATTACGAATCGATGCAAACCCCCGATCGGATGTTGAAATTAAGACTGGAAATGTATCCCTGGTGGTTCTCGTGTCCCTCACCTCCCCCGTGTCTGTTCGACTGTGTTCTCTCCATACAAAGATAAAGATTCCCCCCCACCCCCATATAACCTTAACTGACTGTAGGGTCAATTGAAAATGATAACGTGATAATGCCTCTCCACAGCTGCTCTTTCGGGATAGCGGAGTCGAGTGTTTTGTCTCTTTTCAGACGTTTCACCTCCCACGTTAGAGGCATCATCAGTTCAATAAATGGAATACAAATTATACAGTAGTGCCTCTCACGCAGAGGTCACAGGGTGCTGCAGGAAACTGCATCGAGGTGGGGGTGGGTGGTGGTGGGGTGGAGGCACGCAGCTATGGGGTCAGCTGGTGACAACCTGCCAGACACTGTTCCTATATATTATGATGTTATTGGCCAACTAATTATTGGAAGGATTTTTAGTTGTGCTCAAAAACTAGAGAACCCAGGGGAAACACACGCAGTACAGGGTAGAACACACAAATGGCACATAGAAAGGCGCCCAAGGCTCATCGTAACCTTTTTCACGGGGGAGAGGTTTGCGTGTTCCAATGGACCTGGAGTCCAGCACTCCTACTAGGATCTCCTGTTGTGAATAGGTCTAGGGAAGGGTTTCAGACAAATATACGATATGAAAACCCTCCGTTTGAAGAAGGATAATGTCAGGAAAGGCATCCGGCTCTAAAGTTCTGCACCAATATCCCCACCACTGGAGGGGGAGGGGGCCAACCGACCAAGCGGGTCAACCTCAATAGCCGGCAACAGGAACAACGCTCCGTTCTGTGACGCGACACCAGAGTGGACAGGAGATTTACAGCGCTGAGAGAGTGCGTGCCGAGGGGTCGCCACGTGTTATCGAATGGAAAGGTAGACTGAAAAAACGTACGTTCGCAAAAGCACGGAAAGTGATTAATTAAAGGAGCGAGTAAATAAACACAAGTGTGTGCAAACATCAGGGCTGGAGAGACGCTGATTGGGGCACGGGTGCCAGCCACACCAACCTCTCAAGTGACATTATGTCCTTAACAGGCGTTCACTGACGATATTTGTCCCCATTGTCTTACATGTATCTAAGAGCTCTGGATGTACAGCTGAGTCAGTGCCGGCTACGATACATAAGCAGGGTAAGTAAATATGTATAGCCCCAAGCAGCCTAAATAAGCATTATAAAACGATGAATCTTTCCCATCGCTATCTTTTTTTTTGCTTTAAACTAGCAGAGTACCCGCCCTACAGCTGATCTTGTTCCAAGCGTGTAACGCATTCTTCCAACGTCAGGATAAAAGTAGAGGAGTGCTCAAGGGGGTTGAAAGTCCTGGTGCAAAAATGGGAATTAGAAGCCGAAAGTGTTTACATTTCAGAAGAGTGAACATTACATGGGAAGTACATCTAAGAGCAGACATGAAAGTCTCCTTGTTCTGCAAATAAACGTTGTGCTTATGGACGATTTTTACCCGGTACACTGAGTGTCGACACATGTCAATCTTTAATGCGAAGGCTTTCATGACCAATGTTATCGATTCATTCCATTTTTTGGGTTAGGTCACGTAAAAAATGTTTGTCGTACACCCTCCACCATGTGTGTCGGCATGTGTGTATCGTCAGTGAGCAACTGTTAAGGACAATTTATTTTTACGTGACCTAACTCAAAAAATGGAATCCATCGCTAACATGTCAATCTGTTACAGGCGACGTATTACTAATTTAATATTGGGATTTCGAAATGTAAATGAACACTTTATCTCAAGTAAAAGGAAAAAAAATCATTGTTATCTTTCCGGATCATTACTATTTACGAAAAATGTTACACTGCTTGATGGTGCACAGCACAATTATGTCACACTCATTGACGTGATTACGTCACCAATTGCGTCCGCTCTCTATTTTGAAGCATCACCAGTTTCCAATCATCCCAGCGTTTGCTGTCACAATCAATAAAAGGGCAAGAACAAACTTTTGAGCAGTCGGAATCTACTTGATTCAGCCAGACTACGCTAATGTACATCTTTGTTACGCTGTCACGTTCCAGAAATCCGGATAATGTAAAACATATCTACGCAAGCAAATTAGAAGTGCATTTGGTGAATAATGCATGAAAATTCAGACCAAATAATGACGTTCACAAAAACATTTTGTGATGATTCAATCAGTTTTTTCATTTTATTATAGCTGCATATTTCAGTCTTCACTCGCCATATGACAGCCTATTTGGCTAGTTACAGACAATAGATTTCTCTCATCTCGTTACATCTCTATATCTCCTCTCATCTCACTCAACACGTACAATTTAAGATTCAGGACTGCCCACGGGCCAACGCTCAACAAAATAACGTATTGCCCTCGCAACTTGTGTCTGCATTTAATATATGGCTGATACCTGGACTTTAACCCGGCGGAGGTGAGATCATTAGCTACTACAAGGGCATTGTGTAAATACTCTCAGTCATTGGGCCACCTCCAAAAAATTAGATTTTTATTTAAAATCACCTTAAATAATTAATTTCCATCCCCAGAGCCGCGGTTATGCAACCATGCTGACGCACGAGAAGGAAAAAGCCACCCCTCGAGGGAGCCAATCAGATGCCTCACAGGGGGTCATGGGATCGTCCCAGAGGAAGCAAATCAGAGGGCACTGTGGGCAGACTCCAGGGGCAGCCGGGGCAATAGCCTTGCCCCTCTGGCGGGGTTAACATTTACCAAAGACAGCTGTGACGTTTAATTGCAGCGTTATTCGCGGCTTAAGCGAGGCGTAGAGGCGAGATTAGGTGTGACGCTCTGTGCCAAAGCTGGGCCGGATTAGACGCAGGAGTTAATCCTTATCCACGTCCATCTCTCCCACACACGCGCACATGCGAACGCTTACATGTGCCCATAAAGAGATAAAGATGCCCGTATAGGCACGACGGACTGTTGGGGAAAGTGCTGTTAGCGAGCAACAAGAAATGCCGGTGCAGCACCGTGAGGGTGTGGCCTCTGTCCGCCTACGCCCGGCCGCCTCCCTCGTCTCCCCAGTGGCGGAGTTTACACACCGCACCAGGTACTGATTTGAGGCTCAATCGACGTAGAGGAGGCCCAGGACCGGTTTAGAATATCGTTGCTGGTGTTGACCGTGAGCAGGAATCTAACTCTGGTCGCCAGGTCCCCAGTACCATGCGCTAACCGCCACACTACCGCGCACACGCGTGCACATTCACAGACACGTACACATCACACGTACATAAGTACACGCGAGTACACATTTCACATACACACCTGCCCTGGCCGCAGCAGTTGTGCACCATGTGTAAAAAGAAGGCAGGCCATAGATCCTCGAAGGGCCCAATGTCAAAGTGATACCTGTGGGGGAGGGGGCGGGGGGCACACACGAGCTGATTAATCCTGTACAGGATCGCGGTGAAGAGGAGCCTATCCTGGCAGCTACAGGGCGCAAGGAAAGGTTACACTTAATATGTCACGCTGCTCCATCGCATGGACA
>JAZEWT010000021.1:10415785-10434347 GCA_036362905.1 Mordacia mordax
GGGGCAATGTAGTAAGCGGACCGATTAACCTAGGTCACAGCCACAATGTGTCTTTGAGCTGTGGGAGGAAACTGAAGTACCTGGCAAAAACCCACGCGGACACAGGGAAAAACGTGCAAACGGCACACAGAAAGGCGACACCCGACCCGAGATTCGAACTTGGGGCCTTATTGCTGCGAGGCGGCAGGGCAACCTGCAATAAGGTTCCTCTCCGGACCCATTCCTTCGCGGAAATCGCTCCGCAAGCAAGGTTCTGCTATGCTCTGCGTCACTGCAGGTGTAACTTGAACCGTCGGACGAGAGCAAGGATGCAACTCACAGCTCGATCTCCTTGATGATAGGCGTGGGCAGCGTGCACTGCATGAGGCCCTGCGATTCCTCCGCTGTGCACACGCTGTGATACGACAGCTTCTCCAGGGTCACCCGGAAGATGCACTCCGAATGCCGGATCCGGTGGTACATCTGTCCCGTTTTAATTTTCCGTGCGGCAGGCCAACCGGTGGGTCGGGATGAAAAGGAGAGAAATTAATTAGCCATGCTTTATGTGAATGCTGGATTACTGTCATCTCCATTACCAGTCCCCTCTTAATCCTGTAGACGGTCATGGACAACCAGAGCCTATCCCGTCAGGCACAGGGCACAAGGCAGGGCTACTCTCAGGATGGGACGCCAGTCCATCGTAGCGTAATGGGGGGTAATCTGGTCAGGCCGTTGAATCTAGGCAGCATGGCTTCGTATTGTGGGAACAAACCGGAGTTCCCAAGGAAAACCCACATGGACATGGGGAGAACGTGCACACTCCACGCCGAAATGACACCTGGGCCAGCAAACGAACCCGGATCCTTCTTGCCGTGAGGCGGCAGCACAAGTGATTACTATCGTTGAATGGTTATATTTTAGATTTGCCTTCACAAATCGTATTCGTGGGGAGTAAAATATTATCAATTGAGAAGCCCTGCAGAAGGATGCATCGTCGCTGTTTGTGAAGGAGCCACACTTGTTGATATAATCATTCGACCACTATGTACAGTAGTAGAGTACATCCGCACGCTGCAAGTGATGTTTGTGCACCGCAAGGGGGCAGCTCGTTCCTGTTACAGATGTGCGCCACACCATAGCGACCGCCTATAATAATTAAGACATCATCTTCGGAACGGCATAAATGTGCATGCAGCCACCGGTGCACAGGCTAAGGCTGTTAACGTACAACATTTTGTCCCACCCACGGAGAGGTGATTCAGGAAATGATAAGCATCCCAGTGTTAAAAATTTCAACTCAATCCAGGCCGAATGAAGAACTTCACTTTAGGAGCTCAATTCAGCAAATGAATAAGCACGTGGACGAAAACGTGGAGCATGGCTGCCAGACGACACGTGGCATAATTGGACAACTCGTCAAGACAGCAGGGCACTGCCAGCATGCCGGGACGTACTTCTACCCACCAACTGCATGGCTGCCTTCCACATACCCAGTGTGGGTCACCCTCCCACGATCCATTGACTTGTTCCTATCAACCCGCCGATATGGAGTGGGCAGCAAAGGCCATAATAAATCACCACATCACCCAGGACCCGACAAGTCTGTCAGCCGGGGTTCGCTCCCTGTTCCACACTCCTCCTCCACTGTTTCTAACCCGAAATGGGAGAGGGTGCCTCCAAGCCACACCGCTGGGGCCTTCAGGGACGACGGCAAATGTCCTTGCGAACAAACACAAATTATGCCCCGTGTTGTTGACTCGTACCCACTGACTCCGCTCCCTGGTGGCTCTCACTGCCGACGGTGCTGACAACGCCAGAGTTGAGATGGGACTGTAAGCTATATCCACGCACGCTAAACAAATAGGAGAGCCGGCCTGACACAGGACTCACGAGGGCTCTAACCATCTCACGGCTAAGGCACTATTAACACATTTATATCCTGCCACACTTAGCGTACTCACACGTTTGCCCACAGTCTTCGAGGCAGTCGGTTCCCTACTCATTGTCACCGACATAACATTTTTGAGAAAGCAATGCCCATACATTGGGCCATGAAAGCCCAAGTTGAGAAAATCAGAGAGGTGAAAAGAAGAATAGAAAAAAAGAAAAAAGATAATTACTCTACATAGCTCTTCTTGGGGGATAGCTATGTCGAGTGTTTCTTCTCTCTCCACCACAATATTTTGCCTCCCACGTTGGAAGCACCAAATGCCTTTTAAGGCCACACTTTATCAATGAAATATATTCTGGCTAGAATATAGCACCCACATCGTGGCATCGTTTTGTTCAGCTATGACGTACATCCATTACCCGAAACGTTGTTGTTGATTTTCCGTTCTTGTATCGTTGTTGTTGCTCTCCACAGCTCTGTGCAGCGCTTTGTGGCCCTCGGGTGAAATGCGCTGTAGAAGTGCAATTATACAATATAAACCTATGTAGGTTTGTCATGGCTCGCCATATGAGAATTCTTTCAGGATAGCCGCTTCGAGCATTCCTTCTCTCATCGTGACATTTCGCCTCCCACATTGGAGGCATCACCAGGCATTCAGAGCAGAGGAAAAGGCACTCACGTTGGCGCAATGCAGTGCGAGTGCGCAGAAAACGGCGAACATCTTGAAGTTGTTCTCGTCGGTCTTTGTGAAAGCACTGCCCGACAGTTTGTTGACCATCTGCACCACCCCGATGACGCTGCCGCGACTCACGATGGGCATGCACAGGATGTTGCGCGTTGTATAACCCGTGTAGAGGTCCACCTCGCTGTTGGGGAGGGGGGGTGACCGGGAGGGACAGGGAGAGACGTGGTGGAGAGGAAGGGAGATGGTTATCAACGACGTCTCAACTTGCACGTTGTTCGTTTTATTGTTGGCGATGTAACTTTTTTAATCACACCTCGCCTTTGTTGTTTTACCGTTCTGCTGTATGGTGCTTCAAGGCCTCTGATAAGGAGTTTGTTTTTGTTAATCCAATGAAATATTATTAAACGCTGAAACGGAGATGGAAAACGTTCTACTGAGCCGTTTGCGACGCCAGCATGGCGCGCGTAGTTTTTCCACTGCCTATTGCTGAGCCGAGCCAGAACTAATTTGAATCTGGCTCAGGGCCAAGCAGAGGCAGGCACGAAGCTAGTGGCATGTTGATTGCCTGTGGTGACACCCCTCCAGATTATTTGCTGGGATGATCGAAAGTTGGCTGCATAATGTTCTGGCTTGCAATTGCTAGGTTCCACCGGTTCAAATCCCAATCATCCGAATAACGTAGCTGAATCTCAGCATCCATTTTTTTTACACAATCGTTGGAAGATAAAAGGCGATGTGCATTCAGCATTTGTGAATTGTAATGGCTGTGAAGTGTACACAACTGGAATTAATACACAGTGATGCCATTTTTGTTAATTACTAACTTAGCTATACGCTTGCTCACAGGGCTATAGGACAGCATACAGTCATGTGTGTATTGACGGCACGATGTGGATGTACTCTCAAGAGCGGCTCTTTCAGGAAAGCTGTGTAGAGGCGAAACAGCACAGAGGAGAGAGGGGGAACACTCGATGCGGCGATTCCGACAGAGCAGCTCTAAAGAGCAATTCTAGGTACCGCATTAAACCATTATAAAAATGTATTGATCTGTATTTACTGGGGGGGGGATCATGATAATTAGGGGGGGTCAATCCCTTCTTGACTGAAGGCACAAGCTATTGCATCAACCTGGCCCTGACTGGCCAATAAATATCTTCATTAACAAACCATAGACTAATGTGAATTACAAAAGCCAATCACATCATTGTTAAATCACCCAGAAATAAATTTGTACCTTAATAGCTGCCTACAAGCAAGCAATTATCATCGTCCGGATGTCTCGTAAAACAAATAGCGCCTCCCTACGGGAATTTCACCTACTTAAACGATGGTGAAATGCAATTAATATATGGCACTGCGTTGTCAGCGGTGAAGAAATATATGCTGGAAATAACATCGCCATCGTCATCATCATCATCAACAAAAAACAATGGGTGGGTGCGTGGTGGGTGGTGTGATCTGGGTGTGTAGTGTGGATGTGGGTGAGTGGTATGTGTTCGTTGTGCGCGTGAGTGGGTAGGTGGTACGGGTGCACTAGCGGGTGGGTTGTGTGGGTGCACTATCACTAGGGTATGTGGCAGCTGCAGTAACAAACGAGCGAGGAACGCCGCACACGACCGGTCCATGTCTCGCGGCAGGGGCGACGCTGCACAGTAAGGTTGGAACTCCACTGCGGGAGACAGAGGCGGAGTGCGAGATCCTTGCCGGTTGAAACGTGGGTCCGCGTAGGCGTCAGGAATGTTCAGCACCATTCCCGTCTTGGCCACCTGCCCAGCGATGCCCTTTTCGATGGAGAACCTGGAAGGTGAGAGGAAGCAGAGGATCCGCAATGGGTGAGAACCGCGATGACCACTGAGCGATTCCGCACAGCAGCGGACTTCCTGCCCTGGTTGAGGCCAAATTTAAAAAAATAGAACTGGTCTAGGGCGGCACGGTGGCCCAGTGGGTAGCGCTGTCGCTTCACAGCAAGAAGGTCCCGGGTTCGAATCTCGGCTCGAGTGTCTTT
Source organism: Mordacia mordax (assembly GCA_036362905.1). Classification (NCBI taxonomy): domain Eukaryota; kingdom Metazoa; phylum Chordata; class Hyperoartia; order Petromyzontiformes; family Petromyzontidae; genus Mordacia; species Mordacia mordax. The sequence goes on from JAZEWT010000021.1 coordinate 10,420,346, forward strand.
CTGTGTGGAGTTTGCATGTTCTCCCCGTGTCTGCGTGGGTTTTTGCTGGGCACTCCGGTTTCCTCCCTCAGTCTAAAAGCATGCTGCTGCATAGGTCAGTTAGCTTGCAGACTAAATTGCCCGCAGTGCCTGGTGATGGACTGGCGTCCCATCGTGGGTCTATCCCTGCCTTGCACCCTGTGTGTGCTGGGATAGGCTCCAGCTCACCATGACTCTGTACAGGACTAAGCGGTTTCTGACAATAAGATGAGATGAGATAAATGGTCTAATGATGTAGGTTTTCACGGCTCGATGCATGATGATTGCTTCGAAAAGCTGCTCTCTCGAGACAGCCGCGTCGATTGCTTCCTCTCTCCACCTCGCGACGTTTCGCAACACACGTTACAGGCATCCTCAGGCGCAGTGTGCGTGTGTGTCGTGTGTGCGACTCCTATTTATATGTAGGTACTATGGAGGGGACTCAACACATACATCGATTTTTGTAGCTTTTGTATGAGCTATAATAAAGAATCATTGCCTGAAATATTGCCACTTACGTATATATTGTTTCCCTTTTAAGGCTGCATTGATAAAGGTGTTCAGTTTTTCTGCAAAACGTACGTGCACACCATTGCCAATGTGGCAGTAGAACCGCCGGACAATGGGTTTAAACAAATTTATTTTCATGCTCTCTTTGTTGTCAACGGCGTCGAATAACCGAGATATGCTTCACTATAAGTTTGACCGATTGCTTTGTCGTCCACCGAGAAGAATCATCTTCGGTGGACTGATGTAGGTTTTCACATGAAGGACAGAAGACATGCGGGACGGTGGGGACCTGATGAGAGGACGCATGACAAGCGATCATGGGAATGCGCGCGAGGCATCGAAACATCACAACACACTCACGAAATGGCACATTCCATTCAGTCTCGCATGAAGATGCCACTCAATGTGGTCGGTGAAACGTTGCGAAGGAACGAGGAGGGGCACTCGACACGGCTATTCCAAAAGGACAACTTTGGTAAGCAATAATCAGCTGCGATGGTCTTCTTTGACAATTTCCCAAAACGTTATTCGACTATACCTATATATTTGTTGCCATAACGTGCCCGTGTACAGTTATTGGAGTGACACACTGGCACAATGAGTAGTGTTACCGATTCATCAGAATAAGACCTACTTTCGAGTGCTGCCTTTCTGATGTGGAGTTTGTGTGTTCTCTCCCTGTGCCGGTGTGGGTTTTTGCCAGGTACTCTGGTTTCCTTTCACAATCCCAAGACACACTCTTGCTACTGCGTTAGTTAATTGATCTGCTGAGTAAAATGCCCCCCCCCCGACCCCTGTCCTGCAATGGACTGGTCTCATGTCATGTGCATAGCCCTACCTTGTGCCTTGTGTCTGCTGGGACAAGAATTGGCTGCCGACAACCCCGTACAGGATTAAGTGGGCTGTGATAACAAAAGAATGAACGTACAGCTCTTTGTCAATCCACTGCTGGATGACGGCGATGATGGATTCTCGACCCACGTGCTAGCATCGTTCGTCAACGTAAACGCGATCCACCAACCCTCACCTGATCTCCTTTGTTTTCCTGAACACGGGTTGGCCTTCCTTCTCCTCGCCAATATCAAACAGGTCGGAGTAAAGCTCGTTGTTCTTGTGGTCGACTTGAAAGAGGGCGCACCGGTCGGCATTCACCAGGTTCTTGGCGTAGATCTGTACCGCTCGAAATGCACACACCAAAGACAAATGTCCCCCCGCGTAGCCTATCGACAGACTGTAGAGTCAAGTGATAACGATGACATGAGAATTGCTCTCCACAGCTGTTCTTTCGGGATAGCCCTATTGTGCGTCTCTTCTCTTTTGCGACGTTTCGTCAGAATCTAAGAAGGCCGGCACGGCTCAAGAGCGGGTCAACAGCCACTTCACAGCGGTGCCTGGACGTGAATGGGTCTCGCTTTTTAGTAAGCACGCTAATCTGAGACAACGTTTATTGGTTTCACAGCTCGATGTGTGATCAGAATTACTCTCAACGGCTGTTGTTTCGAGATGGCCACGTTGAGCGATGGCCTCTTTCCTTTCCAACGCTTGCATCCCCGGTTGGAGGCATCAATCAACTCTCAGAAACCCCCGATGATACCTCCAACGTGGAAAACGAAATGTCGCAAAGGAAACGGCAGGAACGCTTGACGCTATCCTGAAAGAACAGCATGCAGACAACAACTCACATCGATCTTTTAAAAACCTACATCTTTACAATTTAATAATAGCGTTTATATTACTACACTTTTTACCGCGGTTTGGAAATGGAGACGGACTCACCATGATGTGCTCTAGAAGCGAGTCTATCGCGACGATGTTGTCGAAGTACGTTCTGGGGAATTAAAAATGAAACGTGCGATAATGCAGGTTAGGGTCACAGCGTCCGCAATCAGTATTTTCCCCCCCAAAAAAAATCACACCGCACGTCAGTGAATTGGGATCACGTACAGCAGCAATGTTGCCCCGTCCTGCAAAACTACGGCAGTCTATGAGTGTGAGACGCAGCGATGACATCCATCATGCTGTTCTTACTGCACTGTTAGATTCGCTGTAGTGTGTTGCGGTTCCAGTGCAATGGCTGTGATCTGGTGACATCATTAGGGGCGGCAATGAGTAGAGCTGCTGCCTCACAGCAAGAAGGACCTGGGCTTGATACCAGGCTTGGGTTCCTATCAGTGTGGCGTTTGCATGCTCTCCCCGTGTTTGCCTGGCTTTTCGCTGGGTACTCTGATTTCTTCACACAGTACGGAGACATGCTGCCTCAGTTAATTGTCCTGCCGACTAAATTGCCCCCCAGTGGACTCAGATTTTATAACTTGCTTACCCCTCCCCACCTCCCCACTGGACAACTGTTACAAACAGCTACATAGCTCAACGGTTCCTTCCAGCTTAAATAAAAAAACGTCATGACTGAACTGTCATGAGGTGGCCCAGAGGGCCTACCCAGCGTCACATATCTCTCCAGAAGACCGCTGAGCCACCACACGTAATGAGGTCTCATTAAAGAACCACAATATCCCTCGCTAAATAATACATGTCCCCATGAATTAAACATCGCTGGCAGAGGTGGGGAGGGGGGGGAGGTTTTTAAGTTGGGGATGGGGTTATTGCTGAGGCTGTGGTAATATTCGTCCAAAGCGGTTCGATTTCTACCTCGGGCTACATTCTGCATAGAGTTTGTGTGTTCTTCCCCTATTCTGTGTGGGTTTTTTCCGTATTCTCGAAGTTTCTTCACAAAACTATGGAACATTCATTAATTGGCCAATAGCATCATAATACACCGGAAGACGTGTCTTGCAAATGTTGGCGCCGGCTGACTGCGCGGCTACCTTCCTCCCACATCTCACGGTTTGATCGCACCTCCGAGTCCTTCTCACGTCAAACACCGTCGTCACTGAACAAATACTGTGCACGTCACAAATCGTGAACGTGTCAGTGACGAAAGCTGTTTTCGCATAAACAACTCGCAAACAGAGCCACATTTGCCTGGGGCTGAAGGGGGTGGCACGGCGATTGCCCCGTGAATCCGGCAACCCGGGTTCAATTCACGGTCACAACCCACACCTGTGGTGGGCGAGCGATGCCTGCACCGGTTCTGCCCTCTCTCGTGTTACTCCCTCATCTGCCACTCCTTCTCCACCTCTCCCTCCCCTTTGCTAGTTTTACTCCCTGGTCATCCCTCTCTGAATCCTTCCTCCCTCATTGCTCCATCGATTCTCTCTCATTCCTTCTTACATCTCTAATGCTCCTCTCCCTCCCTCCCTAATGCCCTGGACACCTATGGGAAATGTGGTTTAAGAATTTTAACGTGCTCGCGCAGTGAGCAGCGCTGTCACCTCACAGCAAAGAGGGTCCGGGTTCGGTTCCCGGCTCGAGTGCCTTGCAGTGTGTAGCTCACATGTTCTCTCCCTGTGTCTGCGTGTGTTTTCGCTGGGTACTCTGGTTTCCTCCCAGCCTCCAAAGACATGCTGCTGCCTAGGTTAATCGTCCTGCTGAATAAATTTCCCTCTGTGCCCTACGATGTACTGGCGTAACATCCTAGGTATAGCCCTGCCTTACGCCCTCTGTCTTCTGAGATATGCTCTGGCCACCCACGACCCTGTACAGGATTAAGCGGTTTTTGAAAATGATGATGATTAATTATGAGTAGTAGTCGATATCATCTGCATGCTTTGCCCTGCCCTGTTGAAATGGGGATTCAGCCTTTGTTTGTTTTGTATCAGGCCCACGAGAAATGTAATTTCATTCTCTGTAGACTATAATGTACGCGGATGAAATTACAATATAGTTTATCTGTCGAAATAATAATCGCACAACTATCGTGGTGAGAAGGCCCTCGTTCATTGCTAGATTTATTGAAAACGACTGCAATATGTTTTTTATCATTATTATGACCCTTGACACGTATGCATCAGAATTTTGGACAATATCACCAAGTATGGAAATTAGAAATTGAAGCAACTGAAATGTGGTTCTTTAGACGCATCTTGAAGGTGTCCTGGACCTGTCACACTTCCAATGAAGAAATTTTGTAACGAGTGTGATGTAGAAGGAAGATGTTGAACGACATTAGATAGAGATAGTTGAAGTTTCTCGGGCATATTATGAGGAAAGAGGTAATTGAAATATGGTTATAACTGTGGAAATTGAAGGAAAGAGAGATCGTGGACGACAGAGATTGACTTGCATCAAGAGTTTCTCGAGATGGATGAACATATTAACAGTGGACGTTCTTTAAAGTTAAAAGAGCAGAGATTTGTGGAAGACCATTGTCACCAACTGGCGCGGTGGCCCAGTGGTTAGCGCTGACGCCTCACAGCAAGAAGGTCCCGGGTTCGAATCTCTCGGCTCGGGTGCCTTTCTGTGTGGAGTTTGCATGCTCTCCCCGTGTCCGCGTGGGTTTTCGCCGGGTACTCCGGTTTCCTCCCATAGTCCAAAAGCATGCTCCTGGATAGGTTGATTGGCTCGCAGACTAAAATTGTCCCGCAATGCCCGGCAATGGACTGGCGTCCCGTCGTCGGGTGTATTCCTGCCTTACGCCCTGTGTTTCCGGGATAGGCTCCGGCTCACCGTGACCCTATATAGGATTAAGCGGTTTCAGATAATGAGATGAGATTGTCACCAACGTTCTGTAGGATTTGGTATCTAGAGGAAGAATTATTTGCCTCCTCAGGGCAGCCTCTTGGAGGAAGGTACTGCTTGGGATATTTATTATAATCTTTTGTGATTGCTTTATCGTTTGGGGGCAAAGTAAAATGCCCGGAGAACAATCATGATAACAAGGGAGCATCAGTCAAGCACATCTACAGAAATCCATGCAGAAAAACTGCACACCTATCAAAGGAGATAATGTCAAGCTCAAGGTTCAAAGAAGATAATTTCTAGTTCAAAGAGCAGATATATGTGGAAGACCATTGTCATCAAGGTCCTGTAGGATATGGTATCTAGAAGAAGAACAACCTTCGATAATGCAAAACAAACAGACACGATATAAATGGTGCTGAGGAGGGGGAGGGGATGGTAGCGTAGTGAGTAGTGCTGCCGCCTACCCGAGTACGATTCCCAGCTTGGGTTACTTTCTGTGCTGATATAAGATTACAACAGGTTTTACCGCATCTGCATAATCGCCAGATACGGTAATGCCTGTTGTAATATTATATATGTATACTGGCAAAAAGTACCCATAGCGTTTCTGTGCTGAGTTTGCATATTCTCTCTCCCCGTGTCCACGTGGGTTTTCACCAGGTTCTCCGTTTTCCTCCCACCATCCAAAGACATGCTGCTGCTGCCTAGATTAATTGGCCTGCTGATTAAATTACCCACCAGTGTCCTGCGATGGACTGGCACCCTATCCTGGGCAGAGCCCTGCCTTGCAGCCTACGTCTACCAGGATAGGCTCCGACTCACCGAGACCCTCTACAGAATTAAACATGTAATGACAATGAATGAATGAATGAATGAAGAGACTTTGGTCACGATGGTTGCCACAGATGCGAGCGATTCGGAACCCTGAGACTCACTTTGAGACGTCCAATAGGAAATCGTTGAGCTCCGTCTGCTTGGCAAGCCCGTGGCTCACCTAGCAGGGCACGGGTGGAGAGAGAGAGAGACAGACAGCACATGAGAGCACTCCGAAACATCCACTTGATACCCGCCTGTGAAAAATCGTCCACACGCCCATTGAAACCCGTTCATGCACAAAGTCTCCCCCATGTTTTCAAGGCCCCACAGTGTAAAGTAAGATACAGCTGAGATGTTAGCTGTGAAGAAGGGTCGCTGCCTAAAACATTTCGCAACTAGTTAAACCTTGCTTTCTTTTACTACTTGTATTTGCTTCCAGTTTGTATCGTGAATATGCTGTTGGAGTCATGTGCTAAGGTTGCTGAGATATGACATTGTGTGTGATCCTGGTGCAGTGTAATAGCATCACACGGTTCGTTAAATACCACGATTAACACTATTTACCGTAATCATGTGTTGTTATTGCAAATCTGATGCCGTGTAAACAGTGTCAATTTGCTGTTTGCACATCCAGACCCTGTACTGTTAATACCCGCGGTACAGCCTGTTTAATCATCAAGGTTAACAGTTTGCTCTTTTTATTTCATTGAAATGTTACATTTCTGGGCAAAACGTTTACGTTGCGGCAGACGCAACGATTAAAGTGGGATATGAACAGTTGTTACACCTGAATTACATTTTTTTATGATTTATTTTCAGAGTAACGGACGGCACTGTAATTATGGGATGGAGTCATCTCCATATCTGGTGAGAAGATGTAATACTTTTCTGTTGTGTAACCTGCAGCATACGTGCGTTACTAGTGTTACAGATTGTCAATCTGCAATGATTTGAATACTTCTGGGAGCGTTGCCTCGACTCAGCTGCAGGTAGATAACTCCTAAGTCATCTGTATTTATAACAGAAGTCCTGTATGGCAAAGTGAAAAATCAGTTTCATAAAAATGGTACGCACAATCACAAGGTTGAAGAAACATGAGATTATGATAATTTCTTTCAAGAGCTGCTCGTTTGGGAGAGCTGTGTCGAGCCGTGAAAACCAACATCAATGCATTACGATGATTATCATAGGCTGAGTATGTGCGTCTCATCGTATCGTGAAAATCGATGTTGCGGTGAGCCTCATCAGTCTAGAGATGGAGCGTAAAGTCAGATCTCTGGCGGAATGGTGTAATTAACCCCTCGTGTTAGAGAGTGACCCACAGAAGTAGATACCACAGAGCTACCTCTGAGATCCCTTCAAGTGGCCCCTCGTCTCCTCGCGCCTCCGTGGGTTTTTACCGGGTACTGCGGTTTCCTCCGACAGTCCAAAGACACGCTACTACCTAAGTTACTCGACCTGCTAACCAAATTGCCCTCGGTGTCCTGCGATAAATTAGCATCCCACCCTGGGTGCATCCATGCCTTGCACCCCATGTTTGCTTGGCTAAGCTCCAGGCCCCTGCGATCTTCCGGAGGATGAAGAGTGAACACGAATGAAAGAAATTAAAAAATGACCTGGAACTCATCCAAAGTAAGCATTGTGACAAATTCAGTGTCACATTAACTTCGTCTGATCATAGGTCACTGGGCTGAAACAATCAACTCGCCAAACTCCAGCAGGCAAGTTACCTGGAAACGAACCTAGACTCTCAGTGATTTCAGCTCAGCGCTCTAACCTCTAAGCCATCCAGCCACCCTCTGTATATATTCTCTGAGTTGTAAAGGCGATAGTGTTACGTGTTTTCTTTACCTGTGTTTGTACACCACTGCCAATGATGCAGTCCTTTATTATTTTCATAAACAGGAGGCTTGTGATGTCCAGAAAGTGCGGCAGTGTTTTGAGCATTCAAATAAAGAACCGCGATGACAGTTCTCGCGAAGGCGTGGATGTCAAGCGCGTCACAGATCGTGTGGGCCCATAACAGGATGTACCCTCTCTAAATAAAGAATAAAGAACCCATCGACTCATATGTTCGCCTATGGTTTAGATAAATCACAAGCCCTACTCGTGATTTAGTGCAGGAAATCGTGGACTTCACAGGCAGAGGTCGGCTTCGGGTTATTTCTTTATGCCAAGAGATCCCGGCGGGACTGATGGTGTCTCAAATGAATATATATTTGTTCATGACCAAGCTTCAGAACTATGACAACGTCCACTTTAAAATTCACGAGCACCTACAAAGCTCCAATGGCCCCCAGACCTTTTCTTCTATAAGACAAACCGACGCACGGATGGATATAAACCAGAGGTTCCCATCGCTCCGGGGAAATTCTGTGCTGGCAGCAGACCGGCCTAAGGGGTGTGTGTCTAGAGTCAGCCAAGCCTTTGCTATAGATATACTGGATGTGATGTGCCGGGCGTGTCACTGTTGGATGAGGAGGATGGAACGTTTGAGTGGAGGAGGAGAGAGTTTTAGGTTGGTTCAGGGTGATGATGGGTGAGTGATGGTAGTGAGTACTTGGTGAGTAGGTGATGGTGGTGAGTACTTGGTAAGTAGGTGGTGGTGATGAGTAAGCAACTGGTAGGGGTTCTCTACCTGCACCTGGTGAATCGCCACTGATGCCCACGCAAGCAACGCGGTGGCAACCTGTGGATCGACAACCGCACTCTGGTTACACCAGTACACACACAGTACACACACAGTACACACAAAGTACGCATATACATGCTGACTACACACACAGTACACACACAGTACACACAAAGTACGCATATACATGCTGACTACACACACAGTACACACACAGTACACATATACATACTGACTACACACACAGTACACACGCAGTACACATATACATACTGACTACACACACAGTACACACACAGTACACATATACATGCTGACTACACACACAGTACACACACGGTACACGTATACATGATGACTACACACACAGTACACACGCACATTCACTACACACACATTACATACACACAAACATTCACGACACAGTACACACACACACATTACTAACCTGTAGACCGACACATACAATAAGACAAAGATCCCCCGTATAGTCTTAACGGACTGTTGGTCAAGTGCTATTAGTGAGAAGCACCTATGAAGGCCGACACGGTACACAAGGGTATGGGTGGCCAGCGCTCTCACCTCCTGGTGCCGGATGGTGAACGGCTCCTTGCCCCAGCGCCGCTGCAGCTCGAGTACCCCGAGCAGGTCCCCGTTGGCGGTGACGAGCGGTAGGCAGAGCACGGAGCGCACCTGCGCGCCCGGATCGTGCCCCACGCCTTGCGGGAACCGCTCGTCCTGCACAAGAAGTGAGTGACGATGAACGATCGCCACTGCCGCCCGGTAACAACGAGCAGAGTACCCGCCCTACGGACGATCTTGTTCCAAGCGTGTAATACAGTCGTCTGATGACAGGATAGAGGTGAATATTAGCTTGGGGAGGGTAAACGGTACCGAGTGCAAGGGTGGGAATTTAAATCAGAACTAGTGTTAAAGTTTCAATATCGTTGGGGTTGACGTGCCGTTCTCTCAGCAGCTCTGTGCAGCGCTTTGTGACCCTCGGGTGAAAAGCTCTCTATAAATGCAATTAATACTATTATTAAAAGAGTAATCAATAATTGGGAAGTGAAGCTGAAATAAGGCAAACGCCTTGATCGTGTGCAGATTAAATGAGCGCTTATGAAGAATTTGAACCCGGTTTCGTGTGGTCCTTTCCCACTCACCACGCTCGCCCCACTCACCCTACCCCATTCACTCCACTCACCCCACTCCATTCACCCCACGCCACTCACTCCGAGGATGTCTTCCACCAGCACCGTCTGCCGCAGCTTGGCCACGTAGGCTGACACGGTGGCACCGAAGCCAACGGGCCCCGCTGGTATGAGCCGCTGCTGCCCCTCTTTGGCACCGGTCGGTGTGAAGAGGCACAAGCTCTGCGCACGAGACCCACCACGCCACCCCCCACCGTCGGGGTGAGACGCAACATTCTGACCCCCCCAAAGACGCCAGAGCCCCCCTCCCCATGGATTCTAACCTTATCGAGCTATGTCACCCGCTAGGGTCTCATTCAGTGAATAGATCTGGAGTCCAGCGCTCCTGCCAGGGTCTCCCTTGGTGAACAGGTCTGGAGTCTCACTCAGTAAACAGGTCTGGAGTCTCACTCAGTGAACAAATCTGGAGCCCAGCACTCCTGCTAGGGCCTCCCTTGGTGAACAGGTCTAGAGTCTAGCACTCCTTATCGGGTCTCCCTTGGTGAACAGGTCTGTGAGAACGTTCCAGATAAATAACCATCCGTGGACCCTCCGACCAAAGGAGGGTGGCGTCAGAAAGAGCATCCTCACATACAATTCTTCTTCAAATCTGACCTGCCGAAATGTTTGTTTGCACAGCTGACAACTCAAAGTTCTCACCCATATCCTTTCAGCCAGCGGCACGCATAGGCAGAGGTGAGCCCCCCCCACTATGTTCGTAATTCGGCAAGAAATCTCACCTAAAATCTATTAAAGTAATGAGCTTCTAATATTTTTGGAAAACGTGGCTGTTCCACAAACTCAACACATTCGTCAATGATAGCCTGGCCTTAAAAGCAAAAATGTGTAATAGCAAACACATCGGGCAATGTTCCTTCTATAGAGCATATGGAGGCTCATGCTATATATATATATTCCTCAATTTTTAAAACTGAATCCGAAGACCAAAATACTTTCACAACTGGCATTTTTGTTACAAACATAAGTCACCACCAAAATTAGACACGCCGCGTTTAGCATTCCTAGAATTTAGCAGTAAAATCGGAGACAGGGAGGGGAAAAAATACACACACACCGAGGCATCATTATCAATAATGACGGCAGCGACGGCAGAAATGTTCCAAGCGAACTTGCCCTGGCCGCCACATTTCCAAGTGGAACAACGCTTGACCCCGCCAAAGAACAGCGCATACTTCCTGAGCATAACTCTGCTCGGTAATCAAAACGGTGCGCCCATATATGGACCCAAAGCTAAAGAAGCGACTATGGCTGAGACGTAGCGGAAACGTCACATCTGACGCAACGGCGGCAGCGAAACATCGTCACAGACGGGCCCCTGGTCCTGCAGCAGAAAAAATATGTTTCACGGTGAAGAGAGGCTGGCAGCGTGGTGCTGCGTGAGTTAGTGCTGTCGCCTCGCTGTAAGAAGCTGCTGGGTTCGAGTCCTTGCTCGGGGGCCACCTTTCTGGCTGCAGTTTGCACGCTTTACCTGTATATGTGATTTTTTTACCCGGTATTCCAGTTTACCTCCCAGAGGTATTGGAATATAATTTTATGGTTGGATGCCCTTCCTGACGCCAACCTCCTTCAGGCAGAGAGTCTTCGGATCGCTATTTGTCTGGAACCTCCACTCAGACCAATTCACTAAGGGTGTTTACGTGTTCTCCCCGTCTTCCGGGTACTTCGTTTTCCTCCCACAGTCCAAAGACACGCTGCTGCTGCTATTGGTTAGGTTAATTGACCTGTTTAAATTGTCCTGGATGCGTTACATTGGAGTGGACTCCTTTCCTGTGTAATAGTCCTGCCTCGGCCCTGTACGGGATTGAGGGCAGACTGACAGTGAACGAAGAGAGGAGCGGTCCGTGCCGGCTCGCTCTGCGCATCACCGCATTCAACTGAGCGCTTTGAAAAAGTTAATACGCGAGCGCAGGGGGGCACTGATACCACGCATGCCCATGAAACCAAAGCAAATAAACACTCGGGAATTACTGGTGAGCGCGTGGGAGCAGATTTAGGATGCGTCGGCAAGCAGCGGCAAAATTCCGAAGCCGAGTTTTCCCAGCCTTCACGGGGCGAAGCTTTTTCGCGGACTGTTGACGTTTTTTCGTTTGTTTTTTTTTTGCTACGCTCTATATTTCCATTCGTTTGAAGCACGTCGCGGCGTACATCTGCGCACCATTCCGCAGCGGTATTTATTTTCCCGTTTCGTTTGCGAAGGCCTTGAGATACGCAGCTACCGAGCGACCGGGCCGTGGAAGGCATTTGGGTGTTGCCTCCGACTCCGCCCTCCTCCCCGGGTTAATTGCTTGCGAGTCGACGTTAATGATCCCATAACCGTTCTTTCCACAGCTCAGATTTGTAAAAAAAAAATATTGTTGTTGATTTGCCTTTCATATGTTGTTGTTGTTATGACGTGCCGTTCTCTCCACAGCTCTGTGCAGCGTTTGTGACCCTCGGGTGAAATGCGCTCTAGAAGTGCAATTATTATCTCATCTCATCTCATTATCTGAAACCGCTTAATCCTATATAGGGTCACGGTGAGTCGGAGCCTATCCCGGAAACACAGGGTGTAAGGCAGGAATACACCCGACGACGGGACGCCAGTCCACCGCCGGGCATTGCGGGACAATTTTAGTCTGCGAGCCAATCAACCTATCCAGGAGCATGCTTTTGGACTGTGGGAGGAAACCGGAGTGCCCGGCGAAAACCCACGCGGACACGGGGAGAGCATGCAAACTCCACACAGAAAGGCACCCGAGCCGAGAGATTCGAACCCGGGACCTTCTTGCTGTGAGGCGACGGCGCTAACCACTGGGCCACCGCGCCGCCCGCAATTATTATTAATAATATTTAATTCGGAAGAGGGGGCCGGACACGAATGCCGATGTCACGGTACAACTTTGCCAACATTTTTCATATATGTCGGTGTCACGGCTTCATATTTAAGAACTGCCCTTCATAGCCGTTCTTTCGGGTTGGCCGTGTTGGGCGTTCCTTTCTCTCTCCTTCGCGGTGTTTCGCCTCCCACATTGAGGGCATCATCAGGCGTTCCTCCCGTGAGGACGCCTCCAAAGTGTGAGTCACAGCGTTGCAAATGAGAAGACGATCACTCGACACGGCTATCCCGAAACAACAGCTCTGGAGAGCAATTCTCACAATGTATACATCCAAGCACTTGCACCGTTATACGCACGGATTGTTATCCGACAAGGAAGGGAGCGCTGTGTCCCATTAAGCCTGGACGATGATGGTCGCCATGCAATTCGCACTCACGTTGTTGCATTCGCCGAGGAAGTAGAGAGAAAATCCATCTGCGTTCGTGGCTGAATTTTGGGCGACAAATGCAAGGGATTAGGAACGCACAACAGCCCGGATTTTTCGCGAAGCATCGCCGTTTATCAACGCGTGCGGCATTCCTTTAATGTAGAAAGTATTCCAAAGTATTCCGTTAAAGACAGAATGAGAAAACTGCAGAGAGGCGGGGAGAGAGAAAGCAGCAATGCGGTCAGCCAGTACCAATGTTGCCCGACAATGCGCCATGTTTTTTTTAGTTACGGGATAAAACCCGAGAACCCAGAGGAAGCAGGGGAAGAACACAACAAAAAACCTCTGCCAGAACGATGCATGGGGTGGGAATCGTACCGCCTCGGACTGACGTTGCTTCTGTGAGCGGCAGATGTTACCGCTGCACGAGCCTGCCACCTACAACCAGGTAATTGTTTCACACTTTGATTGTGTTGCGTTTGTGCTTCACAGCGTTTAACTCGGCGTAAGTCTCCATTCGGATTATTGCCCCATTCACAGAAGATAATACAATGGTGGATTCAAATTGGTACGAGAGTGGCAGGGGGTCTATACTGTGGTAACATCTGTGCCTCACAAACAGATGGTCTTACCCAAGGCAGTTCGATTGCCACCTCGTGTGAATTCTGTATTGAGTTTGTGTATTCTCCCCCCCTTAATTAATTGGCCAATAACATCGCGATACATAGTACGCAGTGTCTGGCAAAGGGTGGCGCTGGATAACTTCCTCACGCTTCCAAGTCATTCTCTCTGAACAAATACCATCGAGGCCGAACAAATACTTTGCCACGTGTCATAAAGGTTCGTAGTTTAGGACGCTAACCGCTACACTGCCGCTTCGCGCAAACACAAGCGGACACACAAAGACAAACATCGCATGTATAGCCTAAACAGCATGTTGGGTCAAGTGCTATTAGCGAGCAGCACTTATTAAGGCCACCACAGCACACGG
>JAZEWT010000021.1:10451489-10478058 GCA_036362905.1 Mordacia mordax
CAACACTGTTTCACCTGAACACTTCTGGAGTGGAGGATGAGATTTTGACACTACAAGCCGACATTGAGCTGAAGTCCAGAGCTCATGGACGGTTCTGGAACTTACTCACAGAGGATAAGTACCGCAACATGAGGAAATGTGCATCCTCCTTGAATGCATTATTCGGATCCACTTATTTATGTGAGTCAGCCTTTTCCCACATGAAGATCATTAAGTCCAACCATGACTGATGATCATTTGGAAGTGTGCTTGAGGCTGGCTGTCAGCAGCTACTGTCCGGACTATGCATCCCTGGCTGATTCCATTCAGTGCAAGTCATCAGAGTAAGGTAATGACAAAAAATGTACAGAGTTGTATTGAGCAATATGGATTCACGCAGTTATGCAAGGTATACCAACATATATGGTTCATATAAAGAATTCTCAATATATTTATGAATTAATATATGTTCTGCAATTTTATAGTAGGTAGATCATTTTGACTCGGTCATTTTATAAGTGGCTCGCATGCTGAAAAAGTGTGTGCACCCCTGCTCTAGACAGTATCTTTGTCATAGTGGATCTTTAACTAAATAGTATATGATACAGTACGTTTGTGTTTGGGTTATGTGAATGCAACAGTCTTGTAAACCCATGTCCACCCATTGTGCTAGGGCCGCCATTCTAAACCAGTGGGTTATACCGATCAGCAGGCCACAAGTGGTCCGTGGAGATTAGATCCAAGTAGGCCTCGAGATTCATAAACTCGAAAACTCCTGTGGCAGGGAGTGGTAAAGATCGTGTCAATTGTTTTACTTCTAAAGCAAAACGGTGTTAGAGAGCAAACCCACAATATTTACAACAGTATACCACGTTTTGTTGATCATTGTAATCGGCTTCATCATACTTCTTGACAAAAGTCTGGAGATGTGTCCACCACCACTGCTCCCCTCCACGTGTGTCCATTAGCAAGTGCGGTCTCCCCACCCGGCTCACTCTCGTTCATAGTGCGCGACCACC
Organism: Mordacia mordax; assembly: GCA_036362905.1. Taxonomy (NCBI): domain Eukaryota; kingdom Metazoa; phylum Chordata; class Hyperoartia; order Petromyzontiformes; family Petromyzontidae; genus Mordacia; species Mordacia mordax. Next base: position 10,452,488 of record JAZEWT010000021.1, read on the forward strand.
AACCAAAGCGGACGATCAAGAAAACGATCCGTGCCTGAAGAAAACGATCCGTGGCTGCTGCCAAACGCAAGCAAGGCACAGACAAGGCCGCGTGTTCGTAGAGGGCAGAACCCCATGCTGCCATCGCCAAACTCCTTGAGTTCAAATGAACGCAACCGCCTGAGCTGAAATCTGGTTCTCGAGTGAAACGGGTTGATGTCCCGGCCCAGTCACCGAGGCCGTCGGTGGCAACGCAAAAAAATCTACAATGCTAAAATTGATTACAAACTTAATGCGGCTGACTTCCGGCTCTGAGAACTAAAATATCAGTTTGACTTGTCGTGTGACCAACATTACTTTCGGTGGCAGGGCCCATTTCGGCCGAATTGTGTAAAGCAGAGGCCACTCGACTGTCAACTGAAGCAACTGCGGATCGATCTCTAGCGGGGTCACGCTGGGGTCAAAATGGAGACTGTCTAACGCACCGATAGCACAATCGGGATAACATGGGAGGGGGGGAGGTGGGTTTGCGATGGGGTGGGGGCGATAGGGGGGCGATGGGGGGGTATAAAACTGAAATTTAAAGAAACCTAGCCCAGACCATAAAACAAATTACCTCCTTTGCTGGCTGCACAGTTTTTCTGCATGGATTTCTTGAAAACTCTCTGTATATGTGCTTGACGTATGCTCCCTCGTAATCGTGAGTGTTCTCCAGGCACTTTGCTTTGCCTCCAAACGATAAAGCAATCGCATAAGATTAGAATATATATCCCAAGCAGTACTTTCGTCCAAGAGGCTCCCATGAGGAAGCAAAGAATTGAAGTTGCCTATTGGCATCATCGGGGTAGGGGGTGCAGTGGCACAGTGGTTATTGTGCTGAACTTGGAACACGAGGTTATGAGTTTGATAGCCGGCCACGGCTAACTTAAAGTACTGACCGGCGTGGTGAAGTATTGTCAAACAACCCACACGACTGACAAAGTGGTGATGCCTTCGCACCGCAGTGCACTGACAGAGGGCTATAATTAACTAATGGTGTTACTGGGATTAGCTCACGATGTGTAGAGGACAACAAGCGTGGTGGTTTGGCATGTTTGAAGCTGAATGCGACACTAACAAGTCAGTCACACCGCACAGCGCTGGTGCGGCTCAGCCTAGTCTATGAAAGTCACCAACGGTACAAGCCAGCTCGTTAAGCGACCAGTGATGCGTTTACGTTGCAGACGAGCATGCGGATAATCATTACAAGCTGGGCAGGCCTGTCCATTAACCTACCCCTCCTGCTTGTTCGCTAAATAATTTCATTTCGTGGGTTTGCTCTTTAACGCACCGGTGTGTTGACATAATAATGAATCAACAGGTTCTGTTCACGTGACAAAACGTTACTGAGTTTGTGGTCAGATGGAGGCGCGTTTAAGGCACTTTTGCTTTTCACGTGAGCAATCCCACGAGTACTTTATTCTGTATAATAATGGTTACGAAAAGCCTTCATGTTAAATAATAATAATTGCATTTATATAGCGCCTTTCACCCGAGGATCACAGAGCGCTGCGGAGAGAAGGCACATCAACAACGAGACAAGAACAGAGAATCAGCGATAACGTTTTTTAGGTTTTTTTTTACAAATTCGAGCTGCGGAAAGAACGGCATGTCAACATTAAATACATAAACCCTGTGTCACAACATCTATGGAGAGCTATAAGACTTTACGAACGATAGAAAAGAGTTCAATTCCCCTCCCCACTCCCCCCAGGGGGGTGGCGCGGTGGCCCAGAGGTTAGCTCTGACGCCTCACAGCAAGAAGGTCCCGGGTTCGAATCTCTCGGCTCGGGTGCCTTTCTGTGTGGAGTTTGCATGCTCTCCCCGTGTCCGCGTGGGTTTTCGCCGGGTACTCCGGTGTCCTCCCACAGTCCAAAAGCATGCTCCTGGATAGGTTGATTGGCTCGCAGAATAAAATTGTCCTGCAATGCCCGGCGATGGACTGGCGTCCCGTCGTCGGGTGTATTCCTGCCTTACGCCCTGTGTTTCCGGGATAGGCTCCGGCTCACCGTGACCCTATATAGGATTAAGCGGTTTCAGATAATGAGATGAGATGAGACTCCCCCCAGGACTTTCGTAAAATTGAGCGGAATGTCAATGTCAATGTCGATAAACGGCGCGTGTTCTTCGGGCGAACTTGCAGGAAGCAGCTGTTCAAAGCCCAGCCGGCTCCTGTTCGCTCTGAGCGCCGTGTCCTCTGCGACAAGAAAACACGACGGAGCCAGACCACGGACCGGCCACGCGGCGCCTCCGTCACTTTGCCGCTGCGCAGGCCTCCGCTGTCGAGAGCTGTCGCCGTTGGAAGGCAAAATAATCGATGGCATTGTCCATCAGGCGTCACAATCAATTTGCTTTCTGGAACCTTAGAGGAAATCTAAGCCGGGCCAGGCTTGAAGTGCTCGTCTCACTCCTCCAACAAGCCCCCTCCCCGACCCCCCTCCGACTTCCAATAGGAACGTGAGCGACTCGCTGTCCAGAGGAGGGGATGTTTTGTCCACACGTGTAATGCATCCACCCGCCGACTTGTTTTATTCGCTTTACAAGTTAACGTGGCGTAGAATTCGTACCATGACCCTTTAACCCCAACCACCCTCACCACCCGTGACGGATTGTAATCTTATCGAGCTAGAGGGATTTGCGCGTTCCAATGAAACCCAGAGCCGTGTCGTCTGGAATCCAATGCTCCTGCTAGGGTGTGTCTTGGAGAAGAGGTCTTGAGTCGAGCGCTTCTGCTAGGGTCTCCCTTAGTAAACATGTCTCAAGTCTAGCCCTTCTGCTAGGGTGTCCCTTGGAGAACAGGTATCGAGTCTAGCGCTCCAGCTAGGGTCTTCCTTGGTGAACCGGTCGAGGTGGAAATTCTGGGCAAATAATGATCCAGAGACCCTCCGACTGAAGGAGGTTAGCATTAGCAAGAGCATCCGGCTATGAAATTGTGCCCCAATACACCAACCATTGAGAGGCAACCGGCTAACCGGGGTCAGGATCAAGCCGGACAGTGGCCGTTTAAACCGGGAACAACAACGTGTGACTCGTTTTTTTTCATAGCCACGTCAAGAATCTGGTTTTGTTTTAGACGATAGGTAGGTTTGTCGATTAGTCTAGTGATGAATCACTCGACCGATTATCTGTTCGACCAATCGGATAACACGAAAATAGTTGGGGGAACTAAATAAAACGCTCAGTGCGCACGCGTGTCGATGTTTGGCAGGTGACGAGCGGGGATTGGCGATGCCATCAGCATCGCCAGCCATTCACAAAGACAGCCTCGCAGCAAAAAAAAGCAGCCGATTACAAAATTACTCAATTAATCACCAAATAATAAAAATAATAAATTAACATATTAACGTCATTCCGTTTTCCAGGAAAGCCTCGCTGAAAATCAGCCACTTTTTTCGAACAGCGCGCCACTTTGAAAAAAAAATCGGCCAATTTAATTCGCAAGCGTGTCGCTCGCGCTGTGCTCCCGCGTGAAAAGGCAGCACTGTGACTCCGGACGTCGGCGATGCCGCCTACGTGCGCTGCAGCGCGCCCGACCCATCGGGGTAACGCGACCCGAAATCAGGATTCGTACAGCGCGGGGGAGCAGCGCGCTGGAGACGCGCGCGGCTCCACCGCGCTCGCGATCAAACCACCCACGCGTCGGCAACATTCGAACGGCGTTGCCCGTAGTTGCGAGCAACTCTGGACGAGAACACGGGGCAAGAGCAAGGCAGCCTTATTCCAAACGAGGAGAGACCGGTTACCGCAAAGAGGCCAGGCGGCAGGAAGTCGGTCAGTCAGTTTCTATCTTTTGAGCTGGAAACTATCGTTGAGCTATGTAGCTCTTTTTAAGAGTTGTCCAACAGGGAGGGGTAAGCAGACAAGAAGCGCAAGGTAGGGTCATACCTAGCATGGAACGCCAGTCCGTACCCAACATTGAACGCAAGGCAATTTACTACCAGCAGGCGAGTTAATCTAGGCAAAAGCAGCATATTTTTGGATGTCATTGGAAAGTAAGAACTCGGGTCAGATGGGAAGTGAATGGGGAATTGGCCACGACGGAATATAGCGGATAATCCCGGCGGAAAGTGTGCGGGCACACTTCGTCGACAACAGAAACGCTTGACACCACCTTAATGACGACGAGCACAGCTCGAAAGAGAAGACAATGCCTCCCTGCCACCTCCCGCCGCCCGGTCAGCGGCGAACCGTGTTTTTGACGGCTCAACCGCGTGACACCACGGGCGTAACGTGAATTCGCTTGAGCTCGATCATCTTGAGCCTCTATCGTCACATGCGGGGATTATCCACCCGGGTCTGCCACCGTTCATCGTCTCTCCGCGCTTCAACCGTGCCGAGCCACCTCCCCCCTCCCCCGCCGCCCCCCTCCCGAGTCAACCGCCGGCATCGGTACGTTCTGGCAAGCGAACGAACGGGGAAATTGTTTCTCCGCCCGTTGTTATTTGCGGCGGAAGTTGGGGTTTATTTTCTTTTGCGCTTTCGTTTCGAGAAAGCAGGAGGCGTAGGGACAGCTGTTGCCCGAACGTCGCCGCCAGCAGCACGAGAGCGGGTAGTCTGGGCGCTCGCTGCTGGGACGCCTTGAAAAGTAATCACAGCCTCTTGCGTCAATGGGATTTCTGCTGAGAGGCTTCGTTTTGAAAAGGGATAATTGTGAGGTGGCTGCATAAACACACTGCGAGTTGGTAGAAGACGGTCAAAGTTGTGCGGCGGCCGTTTAAATGTAATGTGCGTCATTCGAACCGGGTTTTTCGATTTTATCGGCATTTATTGTTATAACATTTGCAGAGGCCCCCCCCCCAACACACACGCACAGTGAAGTTTGTATATCGGTGGTTTCGCAATTTTAAATGAAAACGAATTGAATGTTTGCGTGGGCGGCACGACGGCGGGGAGAGTAGCGCTGAAGCCTCATCGTGAGAAGACTCCCAGTTCGACCCCCGGCTCGGTTGCGTGTTCTCTCTCTCTCTGTGCAACAATGTGGGTTTTTACGGGGTACTCAGATTTCCTCCAACAGTTCAAAGACATGCTGCTGCTTAGGGAAAATCGCCTGCTGGCGAAACTGTCTTCGGGTGATCTGCGATAGATTGGTGTCTCATCCAGGCTATAGCCCTGCCTTGCACCCTGTGTCTGTCGGGATATGCTCCGGCTCACCGCGACCCTGTACACGGAATGAACGAGCGAACAAATGGCCATGCCCTCGACCACACGGTAGTTTCCCATTCATCAATAGAACGCAGCAGTCACTCATCATCCTCTGAACAACCTGCGGTTGTTCCACCATTGTGCCCGACACCCAACACCAACGACCGTGGACAAGAACACCAGCAGGGCAGAGTGTTTACAACGGAGACAACGGAGAACGCCCAGGTAGCCGTTGAGACTTCTACGGGGCACGCCATACCAACGAGCAACTTGCTGAGGCCGGCTGGCACGGCACACAAGGAGGCGAGCAGACCACCTGCTCCTCCAGCGCTGCTCTCAACACGAACTGAACGAGGCAATCGTCTTGCATCGCAATCAACCTCGAGGCATGATTCCATGATCGCCGGCATATCGCGTGTTTGACTAACTTTGATTGCATTGCCCAAAAATAAAATGCACCAGAATACCTTTGTTGGGGACATTGGGAGAATGTGGTTGGCATGAAAATCGATGCGGCGTGGCGGTGCCACTCGATGCACGGCATGCGCAGGATGATTACGCCGGTGCCCGCGACAACAAGAACGTGGGGGGTGGGGAGTCTGGGAAATGTTAAGTTTGCAAGTAAACGAGGAGAGAACCTGGTTGGTGGCGGAAACAGGGTGAGGGGGAGAGACAGAGGGGATGAAAAGGTTAGAGCAAAGGACCGTTGGGGGCTCTTTACTGGAGGACTCAGCAGAGGTCGGGCGATTGCTCCCTGTGCCACCTGAACAATAAAGAGGTCTTGTTGTTGCGCTAAGACCTTGTCGATGTGCGATCGTAACACCTATTTTACTATCGCTGGGGAAGATGTTTTGATCAATCGGGGATTATCTGTTGTGATTGTGATTGACTCGAATGGGTAATTGATATAATAAGGGTCGTGCGTGGGCTCCGGTGCACACATCAAGCAGAGTTATTGCACCTGCTGGGAGGTGGTGATAAATGTGGCAGATAATCATGAACATGCATCATTTGTGGGACGCTGTTATCAGATACGTGAATCTGCCGCACGGTGCTGTATAAGCTTCACATTTTAAATGCCACGGTTCTGACTTTCACGGTAATTTTCTAGAAAATAACCTCCGCGATTTTCAAGGGTTTAGTGTATCACCGTTTTCGTAATATATTCAATAATTTTGTCCAGACAATCGGTCCCACTTCTTTGATAACGTTATCCACAGTCCCCTAATCATCGTACAGGCTCAAATACACTGAATAGCACGGCCAGAAATCAAACCCAGCACATCAAGCTCTCTGCACGGCAAACAGATCACAACACCGTAGAGCACCCCGATGACAAGGACACGGACAATGGTCCCATCCTCGCGTGATACACCAACCCCGACACCGCCAAGCATACAAATCACATGGTCCCATCCTCACGTGATCCACCAACGCTGACACCACCATGCACTCAAAAATCACACGGTCCCATCCTCACGTGATCCACCAACCCCGACACCGCCAAGCACGCAAATCACACGAAGGCACGTCTTGGGTTTGCCTGCTTGCCGATGGTTTGCGCTGCGGATGACACAGGTGGCAACGTTAGACAGAAAGTCCTGCGCGAGGCAGTTCGATTCCCGCCTCGGGTGCTACTCTACCGCGTGACGATTACGCGTCGCCTCCCCGTGTCCGTGCGGCTTTCCGCAAGGTGCTCCGGTTTCCTCCCACACGCCACCGCTAGGGCGGAGACCGTGGCGTAAACCGCTCACCTTCGCATTTTTTGTTTTTCCTGCGCAGCCACCGCTCCAGGGTCTCGACGCTGACGCTCTCCGCCACGTACTCGTCCAGCACGTGCCGGTTGAGCGACAGGTACGTTTTTACCTTTTCGTCCGTAAGGCCTGTCGGTGGGACACACGGACACGCGAGGGGGGACATGACACATGCGGAGATACAATCGTTCATCGTCCACTCCTTCAAACGCCGTGCGACATTGTCGAATTGTCCCCAGTAAGGCCACGGGCAGAACATCTCATCTCATCTCATTGTCTGAAACCGCTTAGTCCTATACAGGGTCACGGTGAAGCCGGAGCCTATCCCGGCAGACACAGGGCGCAAGGCAAGGATATACCGACGATGGGACGCCAGTCCATCGCCGGGCACTGCGGGGCAATTTAGCCAATTAACCTATGTAGCAGCATGCTTTTTGGACTGTGGGAGGAAACCGGAGTGCCCGGCGAAAACCCACGCGGACACGGGGAGAGCATGCAAACTCCACACAGAAAGGCACCCGAGCTGAGAGATTCGAACCCGGGACCTTCTTGCTGTGAGACGACAGCGCTAACCACTGGGCCACCGCGCCGCCCCGGGCAGAACATATTATTATGATTTCTACTGCTTGCGGAATACCCACCGCATGGGTAACGTTGTTCCAAGCATACTGCATGTTCGTCTGATATCTAATAGTTGGATGCCGTTTTCTGCCGACGCTGGCTCTCTGAAGATACCGAAGTGTAATCATTAAGTGGGATGACAAGCTTAAATACGACGTAAAAAGCCTCGGGGGTTGTGTTTATGAAATTTGCGCTTATGAAGAATTCTAAGCCGGTTTCCTTAATGCAGATGTATGTACAGTTCACAGTTAGGGTCTCTACTTAATGCCCGTCAATAAGATGTAAGCAAAGGGTTTTACGCAAATACTTTCGACATTGAGCGAATACTGTGCCACGCGTTACGAATGGTACCGTTATTATTGTTAAATGCTCGTCGGTTGTGTAATCGCGAGACCCGCACGACGGTTAACGCACGAACTTTTTGGGCTGGTTACACAGTTAATGAACGCACGTCGAGTTGAGGAACCATGGAAAAAGTTCCGGTGAAATTCGAAACAGGCGGCGATCCCTGACTCGCCCCCCCTCCCCAATCACACCCCAAGCCCCCAGATGGCCCTTCCCCCCAGACTTTCCCCAGTGTTCAGTAACCAGAGCTTGGGTGGTCTCTGCTCAGCGCACAATCCAGGACTCTATCCGAAACGGCCGCCGCTTAATCAACAACATCTATAATGATAATTGCGATTAATAACGGTGCCGCGTGGCACAAGGAAATCCCAGAGGTGGGGAGGGGGAAGGCAACCATGCAGCTAGCCGGCGCCATTCTTGCGTGCTATATATTATCAACCAATAGAGGAATGAGTGGTTTTTTTATTTATGGGAGGAAAATTGGAAAAACTGGAAGAAAACCCCATAGAACAGGAGGAGAATACACTAAATGCACAGAAATAGACCCGCAAGCAGGAATCGAAGACGGATGTCACCGCTGTACCATCACGCCATGTCATGGCTAATAATTGTACCAAACGTTGTTAATGGACACAGTTCCGACACAGTAGGTCCAAGCACACATTGCTTCAATTATGGGTCTTGTAAAATCTTGTTTTGCGTTGGATTTAAGTCACAAAGCAAAGGTGGGTTGCGGTGGCGGCTGCGTTTGTGAGTTAGTGGTGCAGCGTGGTTGGTGTTGACTCAACCAACAAAGGAATTGAGGAACCCTGAGCAATTTACTCGATTTTCCCTGGGTCATCCTGCTGTTGCGCTAACAGATCTGCGACATGTGTACGCCTGCCCATGGGTTTCCACGATCCAGCTGCTGTCAGTTGCGTTCTAATGTTGTTGTTGCTGACGTGCCGTTCTCTCCGTTGCGTTGTGCTGCGCTTTGTGACCCTCGGGTGAAAAGCGCTCTATAAATGCAATTATTTTTATTAATTAATAATAAAATATCGCTCAAGACGAGGCTTTTTCACACGCAAAATAAGACGTGAAAGTAAGCCAGTGGAGTCCGGTAAGGCGTATCGGTAAAAAAAAAGTGGCCCAAGTATCCTGTATAGTACAGGTGGGAAGGGGGTTGCAACATGACCGTACAGTTCCTTTCACGATTTACGTAAAATTACGTGCGTGAGTGTAATGTTGACGCATATATTTTGACGGCTCAATGAATGTTAATTATGCTCGAAAGCTGCTCATTCAGGGCTATCCCGAAAGAGCAGCTCTCGAGAGCGGCTCTGTAATACGTGGCATGTAAATTTACATCAAGAAATGGTCACGAGACAATCGAGAGAGAACACGCGATTTACATGACACGGGCCGGACAGTGCAAACATGACCCAAACAAAAAGTGCAACGCTATGGGTACTTTTTTGCTAGTATACAAATATAAGATTACTATAGGTTTTACCGTATCTGGCGATTATGCAGGTGTTAAGATCTTAACACCTGCATAATTAACACCTGCATAATTGCCAGGCATAATTGCCAGGAATAATTGCCAGGCAATTATGCAGGTGTTAAGATCTTAACACCTGCATAATCGCCAGATACGGTAAAACCTATTGTAATCTTATAAAAAGTGCAACGTCTGACTATTCATCGGATCGCGCGACAGGGTACAATTGCTGTCCGCTCGCTTCCAATCCAAAGCTTCCCGAGGCCGCTGTTGATTTAGCAGAAACCCTGACGCGCGGCGGTGGCAACATCAGCCAACCGGCGATACGCGATGCCACAGAACCTCCACCACGCGGTGGATGCAGCCACCCACACCCCTGGCAGGTCCTTGTTGCGCACAGTGTTGTCAGATGTTTGTCTTTGTGACTCTGGGGGCCCCAGGCAAAATTCAGTTCTGACCCCCCCCCATCCAAACTGCTAACAAAAAAGCACTAAGTCCTCCCAATGAATGTTGAAATAATATAGTTACATTTGAGTCCTAGATTTCGTAGATGTATTTCAACAAATCACGGTGCAATACACGAACATCTCATCTCTCATCTCATTATCTGAAACCGCTTAATCCTTATAGGGTCACGGTGAAGCCGGAGCCTATCCCGGAAACACAGGGCGCAAGGCAGGAATACACCCGACGACGGGACGCCGGTCCATCGCCGGGCATTGCAATACACGAACATTCGTTGACTAATCAACTGTGAAATTGTTGTGGAATCATCTGTCAAAAAAGTTTACCGTAGTTGATCTGCCGTTATTGTCGTTGTTATTGCTGACGTACCGTTCTCTCCAAAGCTCTGTGCAACGCTTTGTGACCCTCGGGTGAAACGCACTCGAGAAGTGCAATTATTATTACGTGCCCAATATCACTCGGTCCCCCTATGGAGGGGGGGGGGGCAGTATTCTCTGGGTTGCCTCATGGTTAAGGTTGCTGGCGACTGATGTGGGTGGCACGGTGGAGGTGCAGGCGTAAACGCTGGCGCCCCACAGTGAACACGTGCCAGGTTTCATCGCAGACTCGGGCGCCAGTTCTGCGTGGAGCCTGAATGCTGTGTCCTGCATGAGTTTCCTACTTGGTACTCTCGTTTCCTCCCAGAGCTAAAACAAACAACCAAATATAAACAATGCAGCCAGATTTGCCTCAACCAATTCCAAAGGCTGAAAAACTGCCTAAAGATCAATCGTTTGGGATGATACACCGTAGCAACATAGCGTCCTGCTGTCAAAACTTGACAAAACCTTGCTTACAAAGTCTCGAGACTGAGTGACACTTTCCTGAGTAAGCAAGCAGAATAAAAAAAAGTTACGTATAACGGAGCAAGCGTTTTCACAGGCATTAAATCCTTTAGAAATGAACATTTCATCTGAACAACGACAAAGGCCGTTACGTCTTGTACGGCTTTACTACCCATATTATAAGATTATTGTTCTGAAAGTTCAGAGAGCCAGCAGCGATGTTCCCAAAGGGACATTGTGAATAAAAAATCCGTGGTCAAAGCAGTCATGTCAGCAGATAGCGTCATCGACAGGAGCAGACGTAAAAACGTGTTATACGCGTGGAGCAAGATCGTCCGTAGGGCGGGCACTGTGCTAATTATAATAATAATCGGTGTCCCACGGTTTCACCGGAGGCAGCACCACCGCCCAGCGGGACCACAAGAACTTTCCACTGCTGTCGTCGGTGCCTGGAAGGATCGGCAACGTGTGTCCTGATCTCGCCGACACAGCGGTTATCACACGCGGCCCTCCTAACGCTTTTTCTGTGGTAAATACCCCGCTGCCGCCACCGCCGCCACCGCCACCACCGCCGCTAGGAGCTGAAGAAGATGAGCGCCCATCGCATTTCATCATCGACACCGGCCATTGTCAGCCGTGATCAATCCAACGCTTCACTCGCACGCGGACGTGTCGGCAGCACCAACCGCACACGGCCGCAACGAAGCGCGACACGGCGAGTGGGCACGGAGTCGGGCCAGCGGTCCACGCCTACTGGGAAGTTCTGTTAGCGAGCGCCTGTTGAAATATTACATTGGCAATTTATAATGCGTGGCTGCATAGTTTTCACTCATTGTTGAAATTGTTAGGAGGAATCGCCAGTAGGTGCGGGGATACTGCAGATAGGTGGGAGGGGGGGGGGTGCACGTGGTTAGCCGGTGCCAACCAGCCAGACAATCTGTCCTGTATATTATTACTTGGGTGGTGAAACGTCGCTTCCATCTCACGATCCTACAATTAATCTCAAACCCCACAATTAATGAGTGTCTTTTATTAGTGAGATGAAACCAGAAAACCCGGAGGAAACCAACGCAGAACAAGGGGATTCCTAGCAAACGCCACTCAGGAAGGCGGCGACCAAGCCGGGAATCGAATCTAGGACTTCTTAGGGCGAGGTGTGAGCATTACCGCTGTGCCACCGTGCCGGTGTAACACCCACTCGTGCCACACACACACACACGCACCGTGTTCCAGAGACCAACAACGACAATTCGTCGTGCGGTAACGACCAAAGGGGACAACCAACCTCCCCGTGTCTCACCGAGTGAAATGTCATTGGGGTGAAGATTTGGTTCACGAGGGTGGCATGGTGGCTGGCCTGTGGGTTAGCAGATGTTTATTATTATTACAGCAGAAAGTACCCGGTGAGCTTGCAAGCTCTAGATGTGGGATTCCCACTGCTTAGATTAATTGGCCTGGGTACAGCCCTGTCTTGCACACCGTGTCTACCAGTATAGGCTCTGGCTCACTGTGACCCAATACAGAATGAAGCGGGTGCCGATAATGAATTTAAAATATCACGTTTTAACGTCTAGATGACAATATTTATAAACGTGTTTCTTTTATTTTTAAACTGGTGGTGGAACCTCCTTCCCTCTTCGACCAACTCGGCACTAACCAAATTGGTGAAGTACGGTCAAACATCCCCCATGACAGATACACACGCAGTCAGCGCGTGCACGCCATCAACAAATTCACTGGTGCAGACAAGGCTGGGTGAAGACGACCACTGTTCGAAAACCGCCGCAGTGTCCGACCGTATCAGGTACAAGGTCAATAATCATATTTAACATTGACATTCACAGCGCGTGGCACAGGGTTAGTCCAGTGTCAAAGGTAATTCCTTCTAGAAGTGAAGAGCTCAGAACCGTAGGGAAACCACACAAAGATGCAGAGAAGGAAAACACCGGGTTAGCTGCCGCCAACATGTGCCAGATACTGCGTGTTATATATTATGTTGATGAATGAGTGTTTTTATGTCGTAAAAAAACATGAGAACCTAGAAGAAAGCCACGCAGGCAAGGGAGCAAACACACAAAATCCACACAGAAATGCGTCCTGGACAGGAATCGAATCTCCTCAGGCAGGACCTTCTTTCTGCAAGGTGCGGATGTTACCTCTGCGTAGACACCTTGCCAAATTAACATTTTGGGGATGCTTCTCGTGGAATCCAATGTGAAGGAGAAGCCAAGCTCACGACCCACGAAATTGTAAACAAAACGCGTTCATAATTACCAACGTGTGCTGCCCACACGCACACATTGCTTCTGCTCACAGAGACGTGAGTAGAAAGTTAGTCAACAAACACTATGTAAACATAGTCAGCGAATTTTTACTGAAGCTGAAAGGAGCCGTTAGTTTAAACAGTTGTCCAGCGGGAAGGAGTAAGCAGGTTACAACATCTCAGGACACCGGGGACAATTTAGTGAGGACAATTAACTTAGGCAGCAGCGTGTCTTTTGACAGTGGGAGGAAACCAGTGTGCCCGGCGAAAACCCACGTGGACACGGGGAGAACATGCAAACTTCGCACAGAAAGGCACCCGAACCGAGATTCGAACTCGGGACTTTCTTGCTGTGAGGCAACAGCGTTACCCACTGGGCCACCGTGCCGCCCCGAACGTAGCTTTAAACGCCAAATGTCAGTAATATACGGCTTTTTTGTAAATGGTGCGAAAGCTCGTTCTGGTGTGATTGTGACCAGCACCGCGCCCGGCCGTGTGTGTCTCCCCAGTGTCGATGTTTGCAAACAGCAGCAAGAACTCACGTAGGACATGGAAGAGCACCGCAGACTAATCGAGGAACCCCCACTCACCACCGATGTTATCTGTGACCCAATATTGACCTGTGTGTGTGCATGCGCTGACCGCACACAAACACGTGTGCATAGTCAACACGCACGAACACCCTTAATCCTCCAAACAGCAGATTCCACGACGCATTCAAAGACAAAGATCATCCGTATAGCCTTTACACACTCTAGGATCAAGTGCAGTTAGCGAGCAGCACCTGTGTGGGTTGACACATTGCACTAGGTACTCATTTGAGGCTGAGTCGACCTAGACGAGGCTCATGACCGACCCTGAAAATCGTCACAGGTGTTGGCCGTGAGCGGGATTCGAACTTGGGTCGCCAGGACCGCTACACTACCTTCAACACACGCGGGCGCACAGAGATCACACTGTCACACGCTCTCCATGCCTCGTTTCTCTGTCACTGAACAATGTTTATAGGACATCAATGTATGCCTTACTTTGATACCCAGAGTCATTGACGTGTCCTAGACAGAAACACACATTAATAATTCAGATAAAACTGCGCGCACACACATTTATTTACAGTCGCGTTTAAAAAGAGCTTCTTTTTTTTTAACCAGAGCATTCACAAAAAAATGTCTGGTGCGTGCCGTTTCACGCTAACAGTTTAATTAATGAGAATTGCTTTTCATAGCCGTTGCGTGATGGGAGAGCCGTGTGGAGTGTTGGCTCGCTTTTTCCTTCGCGACGTTTCGCATTCCACACTTAGAGGCGTTATTAGGCATTTGAGTTCCACCATCCCGAAATATCTGATTGAATTCACCCAAAAGTACAACGTTATAATCTCCAACATAAAGGAACAGAGTCAACCGCAAGGATGAGGGCCCACCGACAGATAGATGTTTATTATTACAACAGAAAATACCCAGTGAGCTTGCAAGCTCTAGACGTGCGATGCCTGCGACACAGCAAACGTCCGAATTGACGAACGCACCAACACATAAAACCGAAGGGTAAATAAACTTGCTCACAGCAACAATGTGAATGAATCAAACTATAACCGTAATCATAAACAGCAGCACGCAAGATTACACAGTTAATCAAACTCACAACACCAACTCGTACAAGGATCAAACCCGAAACATAATCATTACGTAAACAGTAGCCACTCAAGATTGCACAGCACTATAAATTAATAATAGGGAAAGAAGAGCAACGGTGGCATGTTGTAGTGTTTTCTTAGCAATCAAAGTAAGGAGCATTAACTGAACCCCACAAAGAGACCAATCAATTTACGCAAACGCAGCTGAGCCGAAATTATGCTACTAATCGGACTCTAACCGTATCTCATCGATTATAGTGACTGTAGCTTCAAGCTCGTGGTAACGTTGAGAAGCTTTCAAAACAAGCATTGCCATTACACAACGAGTCATTTCAGGGAATCGAACTCGGGTCGCCGAGTTCGAGCTAAGCAGGGGTGACGAGCTAACCGCCGCGCCACCGCTCCCGTCCGCTAGCCACCGCCAAGTCTACATTGTGCGCATAGGCTCATTGCCTGCAGCCGCAATATTACACATAATAGCAATTTGTACAATGTCGTGTGTGTTGACAGACGTGCGGAACAGGCTTTGAAAAAAAAATCTCTTTCATAACGTTGCACCGGGCACCTGCGCATAATAATAGAGATAGACCCCTCCGCCCCCCCCCCCGTCCCCCAAAAAAACATTGTTGCTGATTTGCTGTTATTACGTCGTTGTTGTTGATGTGCCATTCTCTCCGCAGCTCTCTGCAGCGCTTTGTGACCCTCGGGTGAAAATCGCTCTAGAAATGCAATTATAATTATTATTACTCGAAACAACAAGTAAGCGGTAGCTCTTTTTAACGATTGTCCAGCGGGGAGGGGTCAGCAGATAGAAGATGCAAGGTAGGACTATACATGGCATGAAATGTCAGGCTATCGCAGGACATCGGGAAAAATTTAGTCAGCAGACCAATTAACCTATGCAGCAGTGTGTGGCTTTGGACTGTTGTTTTAAATCCCGGAGAAACTCGTAAAAACCCACATGGACATCGGGAGAGAATATGCGAACTCAATACAGAAAAGGCACCCGCGCTGGGAATCAAACTTTGAGCCGCCTCCTCACTGCACAACCGTGGAGGGAAGGGAGGCATGAACCCGTGACTCACATCCTCCACATTCCCATCTCACAGGGGCCCCCTCCTCACCCAATCCCAGGATAAAACGTTACAAAGACAAAGAACGCCCATAGAGCCTTAACAAATCGTGTGGCCCAGTGCTCTTAGCGAGTTCAATCCGTGAAGGTGGACACGGAATATATGTACCTAGGGTGGGTGGCCAGCACCACGCTCGGCCGCCTTTGTCTCCCTAATCGCGATGTTTATACACCGGACTAGGTACTCATGTAAGGCTGATTCGACCCAGAGGAAGCACCATACCCGGTTCTAACGTTCACCACTGATGTTGGTCGTAGCAGAAATCGAACTTCATTATTATCTCATCTCATTGTCTGAAACCGCTTAGTCCTATACAGGGTCACGGTGAAACCGGAGCCTATCCCGGCAGACACAGGGCGCAAGGCAAGGATATACCGACGATGGGACGCCAGTCCATCGCCGGGCACTGCGGGGCAATTTAGCCTGCGAGCCAATTAACCTATGCAACAGCATGCTTTTTGGACTGTGGGAGGAAACCGGAGTGCCCGGCGAAACGCCACGCGGACACGGGGAGAGCATGCAAACTCCACACAGAAAGGCACCCGAGCCGAGAGATTCGAACCTGGGACCTTCTTGCTGTGAGGCGACAGCGCTAACCACTGGGCCACCGTGCCGCCCCTTCATTGTTATTCATTATTATTTATCAGACACCCTTATCCAGAGCGACTTGCATCATTACAGAGACGTAGCGAGGAAAACACAGAGAGGCGAGGGGAAGGCAGTCATGCATTCAGCCGACGCCAACATTTGCCAGACACTGTCTATCCCGGCCGACAGAGGGTGCAAGGCAGGGTAATTCTCAGGATGTGACGCCAGTACATTGTAGGGCACACATTTTTGGGGGGCAATTTATTCAGCAGGCCAATTAACCTCGGCAGAAGCGTGTCTTTTGACGGCCGGAGGAAACCGGAGTACCTGACGAACCCCCACGTGAACACGGGGGGAGAGAACACGCGAACGCCAACTCAGAAAAGCACCCGAGTCGGGAACCGAACCCAGGAATATCTTACTGTGAGGCAAAAGCGCTACTCACTGCGCTACCGCGCCGAACTCGGATCATGTGTAGCACATTAATCACTACTCTCCCTCTCTCTCTCTGAAAACTTAATTTCACGGCCGGAGACAAAACGATGACATTTAGAAATGATAACACGATTTAATTTGCCCGTCGAGCCATAACCTCTCTTCATGGGTACGTAATGATGTCGGTTTTCACAGCTCGATGCGTGCAAACGTCTCTCAAAAAGCTGCTCTTTCAGAATATCCGTGTCGAGTGTTCCTCCGCTCTCCTTCGCGACGTTTCGCCTCCCACTCTGGCCCGACGATGCCTCCAACGTGGAAGACGAAGCGTTGCGAAAAAGGAGAAACCGCTCGTAAGCGCAACTCTATTCAGCGGAAACCTCTCGCTGCACAAGCGGACAAACACAATAAATCTGTCATTAGCGCCGTTTTTAAAAATATATATATCAAGACTCCATGCATACGAGCACCAGGTGTTTATTGTAAACATTACCCCTGGTGGGGACAGTGTAAACAGCCTTTTATATGTGACGGTTACAGCCGTCATTAACGTCTCGGCACGAAAAACAAAAACTCTGCTACCAGCTGGCACAGATTGTCGTAAAGTTACGTTTTTACTTCCTCTGCGCATGTTGCGCGTTTCCACGACATACACCTACAGGGCTCGAGGCTGTGATACTCCCTATGCTTAAGCAAACTGTATAAATTGCAGGAAATGGTTAAACATTTTATTTTTTTACAAATGAACACTAACAAAAGTGCCATAGTTTAAACAGCTAGACCTGAGCTACTAAAGCATTGATATTGCATTATCTTGAGCTGATTGCCTTTTGGCAACACCTGCCTAACACTCACAATCATGATGTAAAGAAAGCTATATCTGGTGTCGGCCAATCAGTTTCAAGGACAATGGATGTATTATCAAAGCTTTTCATTTGCATATTGTGCCACCAGTATGTGTGGCTCTTTGCAAACTGGAAACTTTGTGAAAGGCGTCTATTTGGTGCTTTAAGATCTTAACACCTGTATAATAATCAGAAATCATAAAACCTTCTCTCTTATTTACATACGTATAGTGGCAAAAAGTACCCATAGTTTTAAACCAAACTACTCTCCTGTGTGTATCTGCGGCTACAAACTCGAAACGATGGACCAGGTAAACCACGTCTGCCCAGGACGTCCCACAGACCTTCAATCGTTAGCGACAAATATGCAAACTGGTCTTGCCATGGGGATCTCTTTTGTGTGAAATTTCCAATTTTTCACTTACCACATTTTTTCGGGCAACGCTTCATGTACGTTCGCTCGGCCCATCATAACCCGCGTTGCCGAGAACAATAAAAACAACTTGTGATGTTTAATGATTGTTAGTTATTAGGGAAGTTGCTCAAAGTGTCCTCCTTCACGTTCAACGCACACATTGCATCTTACGACTGCACTCAGGGGATTAAAATCACTGTTGTCAAAGCATTACGGAGAAAAATATTTTTTTTTTAATATTCTCAGTAAAGCGACTTATGCCGCACTCTGTATAAACGCAAGTGCAGCGGTGGGGTAAATGTGCCTATATTTCCTCGACTCTAAATTAAAGCATCACAATGACTGAATCTCCAATCAGTGCTCTACACCGGCTATTCTCATCCGAGGGGTCGCCAACCATAAGTGGGCCACCTAATGGTTCGTGGACACCAAACCCAAGTGGGCGTCATGGGTGCAAGAACTTGAGAACCCGTAGTCTACGCCAGCCGTGCGAAGACAATAAATTGTTTAACGTACAGAGCGAGCTACGAACCTACCGCTGGCTTATAAAGCATCCGCGCCACCAAATTGGCAATAGTCAGCGCCGTCGAAAGTCACTAATCGGCAAAATTTCAGAGGCTTGTGAGACTTTTAGTCTGTTTTACTTTTCTTACCAGCCCCCCCGCACCAACTCCACCACATAGAGAACATAATCGACCAGGAATATTGACACATCCTGACGGGCTCTGATTTTCCGCATGATAACTTTCTGCGCAGCGGCTTTACCGGCAGACGTTACAAGCGCACGAGGAATGCGACGAACTGCGTCACGAGCGTCATCTCAAGTGCCAAGAGCATGAGGCAGGCATTAGAAGCAGGGGTAGGTGTAGACGCGGGTCAGCTGTGTACAGTCGCGCGACAAAACTAATTTATATGAAGGTATGTTGCACGGAAGTATTTTTGCCGTTCAATTCTAAAAATTGAGATTCGTCATTACTATATATTTTTACATACAGATTATAGACTACGGGCGGCGCGGTGGCCCAGTGGTTAGCGCTGACGCCTCACAGCAAGAAGGTCCCGGGTTCGAATCTCTCGGCTCGGGTGCCTTTCTGTGTGGAGTTTGCATGCTCTCCCCGTGTCCGCGTGGGTTTTCGCCGGGTACTCCGGTTTCCTCCCAAAAGCATGCTCCTAGATAGGTCGATTGGCTCGCAGACTAAAATTGTCCCGCAATGCCTGGCGGTGGACTGGCGTCCCGTCGTCGGGTGTATTCCTGCCTTACGCCCTGTGTTTCCGGGATAGGCTCCGGCTCACCGTGACCCTATATAGGATTAAGCGGTTTCAGATAATGAGATTATAGACTACGGATGTGCGTGTGGCCCACGTGTGTTGTACTGATCTAGGTTTGCGCGGCTCGATGTCAGAACTAAGAGATGTGCTTTCGGGATAACCGTGTCGAGCGTTCCTCCTCTCTCCTTCACGACGTTTCGACGGTAAGCGAAACGTCGTGAAGCTATCTCGAACGAGCAGCTCCTTACAACTAATTTCAGGAGTAATTTGACTGCCAAATCGACCGCTAGTCAAGATTTAAACTCACTGTGAATAGCACCATAACTAGTGCACCACGTCGCCGCTATGTATTATATATATCAATAAGAACATAACGTTTTTGTATATTATTTGTGTACGGCTCTTGGTCAACCCACCAAAATGTGGGGGTTCTTTAAATGCCAAGTCTCATCTCATCTCATTGTCTGAAACCGCTTAGTCCTCTACAGGGTCACGGTGAAGCCGGAGCCTATCCCGGCAGACACAGGGCGCAAGGCAAGGATATACCGACGATGGGACGCCAGTCCATCGCCGGGAACTGCGGGGCAATTTAGCCTGTGAGCCAATTAACCTATGCGGCAGCATGCTTTTTGGACTGTGGGAGGAAACCGGAGTGCCCGGCGAAAAGCCACGCGGACACGGGGAGAGCATGCAAACTCCACACAGAAAGGCACCCGAGCCGAGAGATTCGAACCCGGCACCTTCTTGCTCTGAGGCGACAGCGCTAACCACTGGGCCACCGTGCCGCCCTAAATGCCAAGTCCTTTGTGGTAATTGTTATTTTACCATACTTCACCTTGCCGGTTAGTATGGGGTTGGAGATGACAGGTGTAGTTGTGGAAGCATGGTACAAGAGCGGCACTTGCAGCACTGTGCTGCCTGCAACGTGGCACGGCACTGCATTCGTTCCATGTCCAAGGTTTTGGTTGCAAGAAAGAACGACTCAGAGGCACAGAGAAGAAACCACAGAGAGGCAGGGAGAGGGAAGGTGGCCAAGTGGTTAGCCAGCGCCATTTCCCAGACAATGTGTCTCTGCCAATTAATGAGTGTTTCTTTGTTTTGTTCTGGGGACATACCCACCCAGAACAGGGGGAGAACACACAATGTTCATAAAGAAAAGTGGAAATCGAACTGCCTCGCAGCAATCTCGCATACACAGCTTTCGAGCTCACGCACTTTAAATAATAAACATCTATACGCTGATGCATGGGCGGCGCGGTGGCGCAGTGGTTAGCGCTGACGCTTCACAGCAAGAAGGTCCCGGGTTCGAGTCTCTTGGCTCCGGTGCCTTTCTGTGTGGAGTTTGCATGCTCTCCCCGTGTCCGCGTGGGTTTTCGCCGGGTACTCCGGTTTCCTCCCACAGTCCAAAAGCATGCTCCTGGATAGGTTGATTGGCTTGCAGACTAAAATTGTCCCGCAATGCCCGGCGATGGACCGGCGTCCCGTCGTCGGGTGTATTCCTTGCCTTACGCCCTATGTTTCCGGGATAGGCTCCGGCTTCACCGTGACCCTATATAGGATTAAGCGGTTTCAGATAATGAGATGAGATGAGACGCTGATGCATGACTCGGCACTACCATTGGACTGTGGAATGTCCACCTGGCAGGGCTGTAACGATCGCCGCTGCCGTGTGTGATTCGCATGGCGGCTCCCGCGCCGCAATGGACCTGGAGCAATCACAGCGTGCGGCAGAGTTTGACATTTGAGTCAAAAGTGTGGACGAGACTTCAGACCAAGCATTTATTCATTAGCGGTCACCGTTTGTGCAGAGAGTCGCGGTGAAGCCAGAGCCTATCAAGGAAGACAAGGGGCGAAAGGCAGGGTTATACCCATCATAGGATGGTAGTCCATCGCAGGGCACCTGAGGAACTTTAGTCAGCAGGCCAATCAACCTACACAGCAGCAAGATGTCTCTGGACTGTGGGAGGAAAACAGAGTACACGACAAAAACCGACAAGGCGAAAACATTCAAACTTCACACAGAGAGGCACCTGAGCCAGGAATCGAATCCGGACTCTTGTTGCTGTTAGGCGGGAGTACAGACCAAAGCGGGCGTTCCGATACGGAACCACTATAGACGATGCACTGCCACTTGACACAACACACAGGAGGAAACACTGCAAAGATAAACTGTGCTCGACACTACTGGCGAATTGGGCGAGGTTTGTCCTACGTGGTTGAATGAGAACCCACAATGAAGATTTTGACTATTATATTATTATAATCCGGCGATGGACTGGCCTCCCATCGTCGGGTGTATTCCTGCCTTACGCCCTGTGTTTCCGGGATAGGCTCCGGCTCACCGTAACCCTATATAGGATTAAGCGGTTTCAGATAATGAGAGATGAGATTATTATAATATTATTATTATTATACGGAACAGCGTGGCTCGGTGACAATACTCCCGTCTCACAGCAAGTATGAACCTGGGTTCGATTCCCGGCTCGAGTGCCTTTTCAGGGTGGACTTCATATGGCCTCTCCCGGTTCTGCATTGGCTGTCCTATGCGTCTTGTGGGTGACTCACGTGACTCAATGAAATATCAAACAGTAGCTGGCATTGGGCAACACGCACAATAGCGAAGGTTAGCTGCTGCATGTTGCTCAATTGGGATTGCACACAGCAACGTCACCTTCTGCTGTGGGTGGTGGCACAGTGAGCAAAAGCTCTGCCACCTCACAGTAAGAAGGTCTTGGGTTCCATTTCCTGCCCAGGCGTTGCCTTTCTCTGTGGAGTTTGCGGGTCCACGTGGGTTTATGTCGGTTACTCCGCTTTCCTCCCACTGTCCAAATACATGCTGCTTAAGTTTATTGCCCTGAATAAATTGCCCGTGATAGCCTGAGATGTTGCACGTTGCTTAGCCCTCCCCACTGGACAACTGTTGAAAAGACCTACATAGCTCAACGGTTCCTTCTAGATTAAATAAAATCTATCTGACTACTGAATGGGATGCAGAAAGAAGGTGTTGAATGATATGAGAAGAAGATAGTCGAAGTTTCTCGGGCATATTGAGGAAAGAAGCAATTGAAAACCTGGTTATAACTGGGAAAATTGAAGGAAAGCGAGAACGTAGACGACAGAGATTAACTTGTGTCAAAAGTCTCTCGAGATGGATGAACATATCAACAATGGACGTTCTTAAAAGGGCGGCGCGGTGGCGCAGTGGTTAGCGCTGACGCCTCACAGCAAGAAGGTCCCGGGTTCGAGTCTCTCGGCTCCGGTGCCTTTCTGTGTGGAGTTTGCATGCTCTCCCCGTGTCCGCGTGGGTTTTCGCCAGGTACTCCGGTTTCCTCCCACAGTCCAAAAGCATGCTCCTGGATAGGTTGATTGGCTCGCAGACTAAAATTGTCCCGCAATGCCCGGCGATGGACCGGCGTCCCGTCGTCGGGTGTATTCCTGCCTTACGCCCTATGTTTCCGGGATAGGCTCCGGCTTCACCGTGACCCTATATAGGATTAAGCGGTTTCAGATAATGAGATGAGGGAGATGAGACGTTCTTAAAAGTTCAAAGTGCAGAGATTTGTGGAAGACTATTGTTACCAACGTCCTGTACGATATGGTACCTTGAAGAAGAAACTGACTACCGCAAGAACTCAGCAGGACCCTCTTAACAACGAGCCTTGAGACTCGGCAAGCCTGTCCTGGGTAACACGTGTAGCGACGGTAATGTATCTCGCGTGTGATAGAGGCGTGGAATCCTCCCCTTGTAGTGGCCACACCCATTACGCGTTTGGCCGTGACCTTAACCGTAACTAACACCGTCATCTGTGAGAAATGCGAGCCTTTAATTCGAATCGAACATCGTATGTTACAAATTATGGGCCAGACATTCTTCATCTGTAGTTATAGAGCAATCGCCGGGGATTACACGTCTCGCAGTCCAAAGAATAACGTTCTCTTCTGGAAGAAACGTTTAAGTCTCGTTATTCGGAATAATCTTTCGCAAAACTGTGTCGACTCTAGGTAGACCAGACAAGTTGAGGCGAGATAACTGTCTACCCAAATCAACAATCGACCAGACACAGATTTGGATTTAATTACTAATAGTAAGATATTAACATCATCGTAGACCGATCCAGATTGTGGACGGATTGGAAACATCTCATTTCGTCCTTTCACACCATTAAAAAAAAACACCTTGTAATAGTGGCATTTGCCAAATAAATCTACTTTCACATCAATCCCACACAGACAAACAAACATGCTAACCAAAATCCACAACCAACATGATTGTCGACCTGAACGAGCGAGAGGGTTCCAACACATTACCAGGAGACACCACACCCGTTAGAAATGATCTTCCAGATGACATCTCTCACCCACTCTGAGAAGAAGCACCTTCAATATTGTCTTATAGAAGACGGCAGCTCTGTGTAACCCCCCGATCACAAAACGCTCGTTTTAAAAATGATCCCATAGGCATAGCCTGAGTATTTTCTGGAGCATCTTGTAATACCGAGAATATTATATCTCATCTCATCTCATTATCTGAAACCGCTTAATCCTATATAGGGTCACGGTGAAGCCGGAGCCTATCCCGGAAACACAGGGCGTAAGGCATGGGATACACCCGACGACGGGACGCCAGCCCATCGCCGGGCACTGCGGGGCAATTTAGCCTGCGAGCCAATTAACCTATGTAGCAGCATGCTTTTGGACTGTGGGAGGAAACCGGAGTGCCCGGCGAAAACCCACGCGGGCACAGGGAGAGCATGCAAACTCCACACAGAAAGGCACCCGAGCCGAGAGATTCGAACCCGGGACCTTCTTGCTGTGAGGCGACAGCGCTAACCACTGGGCCACCGCGTCGCCCTAGAATATTATATAATGTATTAAATATCTTTGATCAGCCAGTCAGTCGGCTTATATTTACGCTAAAAGGAACTGTTGAGCTATGCGGCTCCTTTTAACAGTTGTCCAGCAGTGAGGGGCAAGCAAGAGTCAACAGCAGGGCACCGGGCGAATTTTAGTCAGGACAATTAGCATAAGCAGCATGTCTTTGTACTATGGGGTGAAAACGGAATACCCGACGAAAGGCCACACGGACACAACACACAAACCCCACACAGAAAGGCACCCTAGCCAGGACTTAAACCAGGGTTTTTGTTGCTGTGAGGTAGCAGTGCCACTCACCGTACCACCAAACGCCTCATATCATGGCCTCCTACCCAGACTATCAGTCATTGTGATTTTCGTGACCATACTTCACCTGCACTGGTTAGTGTGGGATGGTGTTTGGGAGATCACAGACCTGATGCATAACATCGCTCACCGCTAACGCCGGCCAAAAGCTGGGAATCTAACTCGAGTTTCCAGCTTCACAGCGCAGCGCGTTAACCGCTGGAACGCTGCGGTGACTGATGTGGGTTGATTCACCGCAATGCGACGACCACTCAACAGCTGTGCAACGTCAGGCCAACAACTTTGGAGCGGACATTCAGCCCGAAATCGCGCGCGTGTGATGAGATGAGTTTGATTTCCGGGCAAATCGGCACAAATGCCACCAACACCCCTCCCTTACACAACCCTGTCAAAGGGTGGCGCGGTGATAAGGCAGCGAGTAGCGCTGCTGCCTCACAGGAAGAAGGACTCGGGTTCGGTTCCCTGCTCGGGCGCCTC
Source organism: Mordacia mordax (assembly GCA_036362905.1). NCBI lineage: Eukaryota > Metazoa > Chordata > Hyperoartia > Petromyzontiformes > Petromyzontidae > Mordacia > Mordacia mordax. The sequence continues at coordinate 10,477,373 of JAZEWT010000021.1, forward strand.
TCTGTGTGGAGTTTACGTGTTTTTCCCGTCTCCATGTGGGTCGTTGCCGGGTGCTCCGGTTTCCACCCACAGTCCAATCACATGCTGCTGCCTAGGTTAAACGTTGTAACCAAATCTCCCCTGGTACCCCGAGATGTTGTAACTCGCTTATCCATCCCCAATGAACAACTGTTAATAAGAGCTACATAGCTCAACGGTTCCTTGCAGCTTAACTATAAGCTGACTGACAACCCATCACTGACCAGCGTCAATTAACCTCGACAGCAACCACGACACGTGTTCTACATAAAGCAGTGCTATGACAAGAACCCTAAGTTATTGCAATAAAACCATACCTTACAGTACATTCTTAAAATCTATATAACTGTTCAAAGCGCTGTAAATGATTAATGTTGTTGGTATGACGATGACACGGTGAGTACTATGTTATGACAGATCTATAAGTAGAGAGACAAAGATCCTCACGTAGCTTTTAAAGATGATCGTGTCAAGTGCTGTTAGCGAGCACTGCGTACAAGGTGGTGGGTGACTAGCACCACGCCCGGATGCCTTTGTCTCCCCAGTGGCGATGTATACACGACGAGTTGAACCTAGGGGCGGCCCAGGACTGTATTGTAAAATCATCAATAGCGTTTTCCGTGCGCAAGAATTGAACTCGGGTCGCCAGGCTCCTCGCGCAGCGCGCT
>JAZEWT010000021.1:10478101-10500831 GCA_036362905.1 Mordacia mordax
GAAAAATAAAATTAAGAAAATCTTCACCGTGAAATTCGATGCCAGAATATCGGGCTACGCAAAGCATTACCAGAAGATATGGCGGCGACGTTACCACTGTACTTTTGAATAATTTATTGATGGGCAAGCAACGCTGAAACGTAAAGTAAATATTTATAAGAGCGTTATTAATGCGATGTAAACGGACGCACGTGGGATGTGTTTTTTTGGAGAGGGGGGGTCCCAAAAAAAAAACGCCGTCACCTCGTTCGGGAATTGAACTCCGGCAACGCGTGACGAGGGTAATTACGAGGGTAATTTCCGGCACGACGAGCGGAACGACGGAATGACGAGGTGAGCGAGAGTGTGTTGAAGTGTTTCGGGGAAGCCGTGGTTATTAATGGGAAAACAGCGTTGCCGCGCGTACGATTACGGAGGAGCGTTTAAAATCAATGGAAGGCTTTAATTTCGCCGTGGATATGCCACAGCGGGTCGGTCATGTTTTTTGCTAACCAGGAAGGAACCGTTGAGCTATGTAGCTCTTTTTAACAGTTGTCAAAACAGGGATAGGTAAGCAAGTTACAAAATCTTAGGGCACCAGGGGGCAATTAAGTCTGGATAATTTACCTAGGCAGCGTGTCTTTGGACTTTGAGATTAAACTTGAGTACCCGGCGAAAACCCACGCAGACACGGGCAAAGAACGTGCTCCACACACAAAGGCGGCTGAGCCTGGATTCGAACCTGGACGTTCTTGCTGTGAAGAGGTAGCTCCGCTTACTGCGCCACCACCGTGGCGCCCAGCGATGGTGGCAATGATGATGAGACAGCTGAACCCGCGCTAAATGCATTCGCCGAAGCTCAAATCCATTCTATGGGCGCACTTTAATGTTAATAATGTTCACAATACTAATATTTGCATTTCTGAAGCGCCTTTCACCTAAGGGTCACAAAGTGCCAAAGTGCATCGGCACAAAAACAAACTTCGGAAAGCTTCTCTCTCGGGACAGCCGCGTCGATCGCTTCCTCTCTCCACCTAGCGACGTTTCGCCTCACACATTAGAGGCATCCTCACTGCGTTAGAGGCATCCTCATTGCACCTGAGGATGCCTCTAACGTGTGAGACGGAACGTCGCGAAGTGGAGAGAAGAAGCAATCATACATCGAGCCGTGAAAACCTACATCATTACAAAAACTAACATTCTCCGTCGAGACGTTTTTACAGACTCGGTGTCGTTTTCGAGCAGCACCGTGAGACCGTGAGACCAACACTACATCGAGCCACCTTTGCCCCACAGTGTTCATGTTTACAACGGTCCAAGTACGATGCTCGTTAATGTCCGAGTCCAGCGAAGGGAGACCTATGTCCGGTTTAAACAGCCGGCAGTTTTTGGTAGAAGGCCAGAACGGCGCACGAGGGGACTAGGTACAGCCAGCCTTGGTCTCCGAACCGCCTTTTTCTCCCCAGTGCTAATGTTTCACACTGAACCAGGTACTCATTTAAGGCTGAGTCCACCTAGGGGAGGACCTACAGCCGGTTCTCGTACTCGTAAGGAATAGAACTCAGGTTGTTGAATTCGTAACGTGATAACCACTGACACCCCTCCAACCTGCTTGCTCGCAAAGGCAGACCACTGACGACAGTGCTGTTAGCGAGCACCCATGTAGGCCAGTACGGCACACGAGGTCCTGGGTGGCCACCACCACGCCCAACCTCCTTTATCTCCCCAGTGCTGATGTTATTGCATGTACGCAAAGACAGAGAAGCTCCTTATAGCCTTAACAGACTGTAGGGTCAAGTGTTGTAAGTGAGCGCTGATGAAGATCGAGGGTGGGTGGACACTACCATGCCTGGCCAGCTTGATCTGCCTATTAGCGATGTTCACATAATAATAACAATTGCACTTCTAGAGCTCTTTTCACCAGAGGGTCACAAAGCGCTGCACAGAGCTGCGGAGAGAATGGCATGTCAACAACAACGACGACATCAGAATGGCAAATCAGCAAAAATAACTTTTTTGGGGGGCGCACAAGGCACTCATTTAAGGCTGAGTCGACCTACAAAAGGCCCAAGACCGGTTCAGTAAATCGCCACTTGTGTTGGTGGCCGTGAGAGGAAATCGACCTCGAGTCGCGGGTTTTTGTCGCAGCGCGCTAACCGCTGAGCTACCGCTCCCCAAACATACACATGCGCGCACACCGACGCATGGGAACGCGCGCAATGATGTGACACGGTCTAGCGGTAACGCGTTCCCCGGTAGTTACAGAGGTGTACCTCCGGCGGCCGCCTTGGTTAATGCCGCAGTGCAGGATGCGTAAACGAGAGTGATACTCCACCCCGTCCGCTGCACGGTGGACGTTACAAATCCAGCGATTGATATCGCAAGAGCGTCTCCGGCGTCACGGGCTGAAAGTTGACCAAACCGAACCAACGGTATCCCGCGAATTACTCAACTGGGATCGCAGATTGTCAGTCATCATTCAGCCAGCCGACTGCGAAGCTTTGGCTGGGCCCTCTTGAATAATGGAGTCAGGAGTCTCGGCCAAATGGGCGGTTATCTGCGCAAACAAATGTGGGACGCACGACGCCCCACCGGCACGCCGACGCACGCGGCAGCCACGTGCTCTCGCGAAATCTCTCTCTCTCTCGATGGATGCTGGCGGAAAAAAAAACAGGAAACGTCCAAGGAGGTCTTCAACGCGTGTCGCCCCCCACCTCTCATTGTCCCAAAGGCCACCGCAGAGGCGGTCCCTCGGAGACACGAAAAATAAATAAATGATTCATGCGTCGTACAACGCAGCACTTTTCTAAGATAATCGTGGCAGCGCGTATTGATTGAACGACTGTCATTACGTGAAGATTGCATTACAGGCAAATGCCTTCCCTGTGCCTCGCTCTCTCCTCGCTCTCTCCGGCACTCTGAAATATTCAGCCACTTCCGCCAACCTCTCTCCTGGCTCTCCCTTGGCCCCAGAGTAACCCTCGACGCTTTCCTCTCGCTCTCCCTCCCTCTCCGCTCCACGTGGAGTAAGACTAGTGGGTGAGCGAGTGGATGGGCGAGCGGGTGGGTGAGCGGGTGAATAAGTGGGTGAGTTAGGGTAAGGAGATGTTGGTCACAGGGTGTAAACAATTGTACACGTTTGATGTTGTTTGATTGAATGTTGCTTTGTTTCCCGTTGATGGAAATAACTAGCTATGTAGGAGCGATAAAAGCGGACGTTAAATCACAGTTACCTTCCCACGTTGCTCCATTCGAGTCCACATCCCGGTAGAGCAGTTAAAATGATGAGCAAGTTCACCATTGTCATCGTCGCCCACCTTATCCTTTACAGGGTCGTAGTGAGCCGGAACCTATCTCGGCAGGCACAGGACTGGCATCCCTTTCTGACCGCGCCCAAGATGGGACGCTACTCCGTCGCAGGGCACCAGGGGAAATTTAGTAAACAGGACAATTAACTTAGATAGCAGCAGCAGTGTGTTTTTGGACTGTGGGAGAAAAGTAATGAGAGCGTTCATGAAGACGGACAGTTGATCGCTTTGCAGGTTGTTTGCGGTAGGGGAAAATGTGGGTGCAGCCCTGGGGTGAAAGTAAATTTATAATAATAATTAACAGGGTGACTTAGATATCAACACACATATTTTAATAGTTATATAAAATGCATTAAATTTATAATTCCTACCGGTTGCTCAACATTGCAAAATGTCAAAGTGTAGCCATCAGACCTGTAAGTAATGGTTGTACAGATGTGTATTGAGTAATATCCGAAATGACAGACGAACAGAGATTGAGTAACCTGATTTCACCAGACACGGTCCTACCACAACCCCCCTTCCCAGCTGTACTCGAACCGAAAGCTTCGGCCACATTCTTACTGGGACACCGTGCCGAACCCTACCGGCTTACTTTCACCTCTGGTGGCCACACCACTTCCGAGACATCTAGCCAGTGTGGAAGAGTACGCCAAACACCCCTTCAGATGGAGCTCTCCTGATCAGACTCGAGTGGAGGCCATTCCGCCAGCAGCGGTGTGAGAAAGCAATTGCAGGGCTGAGCCTGTAGCCAGTAATAACACGTGCGAGAGGAAAATCTACCGCGTTAAATAAATAAAAACATCAGAGATGATGGCGCTGTCAACTCCCAGCTCCGTCGCCGCCATTCTGTGGAAGTTGCACGTTCTCTCTCTCTCCCCGCGTGTCCGCGTGGGTTTTCGTAGGGTACTCCGGTTTCTTCCCACAGTGCAAACACAGACTGCTGCCTGAGTGAACTGTCATGACTCAATTACCCGCCGTGACCTGAGATTGTGTAACTTGTTCCTTCCAGCTGAAATAAAAACCCAGACTCACTAACTTTATGCGAGGCGCGGTGGCTGCGCAGTGAGTAGCGCTGCTGCCCCTGAGCAAGAAGTCGCCGGTTCGGTTCCTGGCTCAGGTTCCTGTCTGTGTAGAATTTGCGTGTGTCGCTGGGTACTACGGTTTCCTCCCACCGTCCAAAGAAACGCTGCTCTGCCTAGGTTAATTGACCTGCTGAGTAAATTGCCCCCCAAAAAGTGTGCCCTGCGATATACTGGCGTCACATCATGGGTATAGCCCCGCCTTGCGCCCTCTGTCTGCCGGGGATAGCCCCCCCCCCATCCCCGTGATCCTGTACAGGAACAAGCGAGTACTGATTATAATGATGAACGACCTATGTCCCGTGGAAAACACGCGCAGCGTCAAGACATCGTCGTTCTGACCGTGAAGGTTTTTTGTTCCTACGAGATGGGGGGGGGGGAGTGGGGGGGGCGCTCAACACGGCTCTCCAGAAAGATTAGCCTATGGAAGCAACTACAGGCACACAGTTCCGTCTCAACGCGACGCGTCGCCTCCAACCACCGTTTCTCTGCCGAAAGGTCACCAGAGAGCAGCGTTAATGGGATGCGGCTCAACGCCACTGGCTTTGTGGGCAGACGTGAACACCTCGACATGTCCAGAGATAGCCACCTTGTCTACATGTCCAGAGACAGCCACCTCGTCGGCATGTCCAGAGACAGCCACCTTGTCTACATGTCCAGAGACAGCAACCTCATCGGCATGTCCAGAGACAGCCACCTTGTCTACATGTCCAGAGACAGCCACCTAGTCGACATGTCCTGAGACAGCCACCGAGTCGACATATCCTGAGACAGCCACCTCGTCGACATGTCCTGAGACAGCCACCTCGTCTACATGTTCCGAGACAGCCACCTCGTCGGGAAGAGATGGTTGCAGAAAACTGACGTGGCTGATTTTAAATTGTGCTCGCTCCTACGTTCGTGAGCCTATCACAGTGACACCTCCACCAAACGGACACTCGATTCAACGGACCTCAGAATCACAGATGTCGCGGTGAATGACATCGTCGCCTCGCAGCAAGAATCCGCCGGGTTCGATCTCCGACTCTGGGGCGGCCAGGTACTCTGCTTTCATCCCACAATCCAAAGACACGCTGTCTAAGTGCATTGGCGTGCTGGCCAATTTGACCACGCTGCCCTGCGATGAACTGACGTTCAAACCACGGTGCGGCACAAGTTATCTAGTAACTTGCGTACTCTACCCTGATGAACAACTGTTAAAAAGAGCTTCAAAGCTCAACGGTTCCTTACAACTTAGATATAAGCTGACTGACTCATGGCTGCAGACTGGTCTAACGTAGGACAAGCAATCGGCGGCGGTGACAGCCGCATTATATAAACTCACGGCGCTGAACAATAGCGCACTTTCGTTCCAAAGCAGTCCGCGACGGATGTTTACGGAGGTCGAGTATTTGGGAAGTGTCTATTAAAAACCACCACCTCCACGATGTGACACAGAGCGAGAGGGGAGAGCATACAAGGCGACAAACAAATGCACTCCACGACAACTCCGGCTTCGGGATTAAAAACTTTTCCCGCGATACGATTGCATTTTTTTCCGAACACGGAATGAAATTCTACGCTGTGACGATTATCGCTATAATCGTTTCCCTTAACTGCAATATGTACGTAATGGATCAAGTGTTGTTAATGTACTTGTGTATGTATTACGAGTGGCTTGGTGTCCTTTCTGTGTGGAGTTTGCGGGTTCTATTTCTCCACGTGTCCGCATGGGTTTTTGCCAGGTACCCCGGTTTCCTCCCACCGCCCAAAAACACGCGGCTGCCTAGGTTAATTGTCCTGCTGAGTAAATTGCCCCCCCCCCCCCACAAAAATACCCTGCGATGTACCGGCGTTACATCCTGGGTATTGTCGCACCTTGCACCCTGTGTCTACCACGATAGGCTCCGGCCCTCCACGACCCACTACAGGGTCTTGCGGGTTCTGATACTGAACTGAAACGCACCGAGAGTACCAGGTTCTAAATCTGTCACTAGTTCCACGTTTACATGCACAACACCAAGACATCTATGTCTTATTTCAACTTTACTTTCCACTTACTCATTGCTCTTCTCAAACTTTTGAGGGCCAGTAATATATTGCGAAAGGACATCAAAGAGAAATCGAGGTCAAAGTCGTCATGACAGCAAAAAACGTCATCGGCAAGAGACGTCAGAAGGGCGCGTGACACGATTAGAACCAGATCGCTCATAGGGCGGGCACTCTGCTATTTACCTTTTATATTTTTTGATCGTCTTGTTTTCTGTGTTTCCAGTACGAATAACGATTGTTTAAAGGTTATTCTTGCTGCAGTTCAGTCAGCGCGTTACCTACCAAGAATTGCAATCGTTGGCTCTTTGCAATCTATAACGCTTCCTCCACAGCGTCAGCGAATGATGACGGTGTATAACCACCATGCCATCAATCCCTCCGGGAAACGGTTTACTTTGATGGGCAACAGCGTTTTCCTTTATTTGTTTCATTCGTGACGAAGAACTGGAATTATTACTATGCGATTAATATTACACGAGGAATTAAAACGTATTCTTCAATATTAAAGGGGCAAATGACAATTACCAGCATAATGGATATGTTATCGTTATTATTGTGTATCTCGTATAGTACAATATAACATTGTACGGTCGTGGGAGTTGAGGTCACCAACCCCACCGAGAGACATCGACAACATTGACGAAAACCCCCATGTTGTTAAAGTCTGCGGTTATCTTCCATTATTAAGAACAAATACCCCTCCCCCCGCACAGCACGTTAGCGATCAGCACCTACGAAGGCCTGTGCGGCACATGAGAGGTTAGCAGCGCACACATACACACACACAGCCGGTGTAAACGGCCGTTATCCAGATGTACCTGGGTTGGCCACTTACACCTCAAATCCCCTTTCCCTCCACCTATCTTGACCATGGATATTCTTGGGGGGAGGGGCGGTGGAGACCCATTCCAGACATGATGGGAGGTTTTCACGGTTTGACGCATGAGAATTGCTGCTCATTCGGGATAACCATATCGGGCAGATGTGGGGAGAAACGCACGGTACGGCTACCACGAAAGGGCAGCTCTTAAGAGCAACTGTCAGCCGTTCTGTTTGAATGATCCTTATGCAACCCCATCCACATCTCATTGGGTTTTCCCCGGGGCATCGTCTGGTACAATTCACTGACAGGGCATCACTTCGAAGAGAGAATGACTCAGAAGTTCGAGGAAGGAACAGGCGGGTGTATGTATGAAGGCAGTCATGTGGTTAGCCGGCGCCAACAATTGTCAGACACGACGTCCTGTAAATTATAATGTTTCCGATCTGTGAATGAGTGTTTATTTTAGTTAGGCGAGAAAACCCACCAAGACATGGGAGGAGACCCCACGCAGGGAGGAAGGGACAAAAACTCCAGACAAGAAAGGCACCCGGGTCGCGAATCAAACCCCATCGGGCAGGGCCTTCTGTCTGGGAGGTGCGGCCAATGCGACCATTGCACCACCCCCTACATCGTGAGCGCTAACGATGGCGATGACAGAAGCGCCGAGGCATGGAGCGGCGAGCGAGCGGTCGCTGCTGAGTGAACAGGCAGCCGGGGGATGCGTGGATCCAATGTCATCATGGGGCTGAGCAGCTCCCCTCGTCACGGACGACGGGAGAGGGGCCGGACATTGCACATCCTGTTAATGATGTCACCATAGACCACAGGGTTCCTGACTCTGTCCCCCCCCCAAATCAACTTCCACTCCCCGCGCACCCCCATTGCACCCCCATTTCCAATGTGTGCCTGCAACTCTGTCATGACCGAGAATCGGTCTTAAGAGTTGCTCATTAGGGATGGTCGTATCAAGCGTTCCTCCTCTGTTCTTCGCAACGTACCGTGTCCAACTATCGAGGCGTCGTCAGGCCTCGAATACCCGATGATGCCTCCAACGTGAAAATGTGAAACGCTGCGAGAAGACAGACGCCCGCCACGGCTATCCCGAAACGGTGGCTCTCGAGAGCGATTTCCATCGCCCACCGAGTAGTGAGAAATCTACACCACCGCTTTCACTGTCCCTAAACTCCGGCAAGGTCTTGCCTCGCGGTGTCCTCAGACATCGCAGAACTTTTATTGATGCGTTCCTCCGATTTGCGCTGCCAAATCTTGGGCCCTCGCAATCTCTGGTGGGGGGGGGGTGTCTAAGTGAGAACATTTACGCCTCACATAAAAAAAGTTCTGCCACTTTGGGCACCTTTCTACGTGGACATTTGTGTGTTCTCTCCCCCTGTTCTGCAATGGTCTCCTCCAGGGTCTATTGTGTCCTCCCACAGCAATAAAAACAAATAATTATTAGCCGCTAACATCATTATGTTTAGGACAGTGTCTGGAAAATGTTGGCATCGGATAACTGCGTGGCCGCCTTCCCCCTGCCTCTCTGCAGTTTCCTCGCGCTTATGAATGGTTTTCTCTTGAAAAACTTCGACACTGAACATAGGTGCGCGGTGGCGCGTTACTTGCTGCGATAATAATAATATTAGCATTTATAAAGCGCTTTGCACCCGAGTGTCACAAAGTGCTTCTGGTGCACAGAGCGACCGTTTTTACGTAATGTCCCCACGCGGACCCACGTTCACCACTGCGTACGGAGTGGGTACGTGCGCGTGTCCACGCCGTGCGTGTGTCCACGCCGAGTGCGCGTAACACGCAGCACGCGGAGAGCCGCACACGGTGCGCTTGTGTGCGCACTCTGTGAGCGCGAGAGAATGGCAATGGGAGGGACACTCGATGCGGCTATTGCGAAAGAGCAGCCCGAGAGAGCAATCCTGGAACGGTGAGAGCCTACATCAACACAAAACATCGTCCATGTAGACCAATGTCTCTAAACACACACACTGTGTGAGTGAGTGGTTTGTGCGCACATTGCCTTCCGAACTGAAGGCTCGCACACGTACACACACGTACACACACATACAAAGACAAACATCCCCTGTATAGCCTTTGACAGATTGTAGGGTCACGTACTGTTAGCGAGCACCTATGAAGGTTGACACGGCACTCGAGGAGATGGGTGACCAGCACAACGCTCGACCGCCTTTGTCTCCCTTGTGGCAATGTTTACACACCGCACCAGAAACTCATGGAAGTTGAGTCGCACTAGCGGAGGCCCCAGGACCGGTTCAGAAAATCGTCACTGGTATTGTCTGTAATGGGGATTCGAACTCGGGGCCTTCAGATGTTTAGCCCAGCGCGCTAACCGCCAAGCCACCACCGCTCCCCACACAGAGTCCACCAGCAATAATTTAGGTCGGGGCTATTGTGCCAGGGTGAACGTGGATACACGGACATGCACACGGCACGGCGGCATTCGTTCATCGTTGAATGTTTCCGTTTGAAGAGAGAACGACGCACAGGCACGAGGCGGGGAGGCAGCCGTGCGTTAGCCGGCGCCAACATTTACCAGAACTGTCCTATACAGGGTGTCCTATGTTCACGAATGGTAGGGAATGCATGCTTATGATAACATCTGATGATTCCCTACATGTTCCCTATGATTCCACGCATATGGGACACTGCGTGTTATCATGTTATGGAGGTTATGAAGGAACCGATAAGCGCCACCTTTACGGGTACTTAAACCAGCAGTCATCGCTCTGACTTCACTACGACCGCAGCAATGTAACGATACTGGTTCGCACGGCGCGATGGAAGAGTAATTGTTCTGAAGAGCTGTTGTTTCAGGATGGCCGTATCGAGAATTCCTCCTCTCGACCCCGACAGAGCAGCTCTTGAGAGCAATTCCCAGACATCTCATCGTCAGGAAGCCACGAAAGTGAAGAATGGCATAAATTCCCGATGACCGTGATTAATAATATTATTATTATTCATAACGCGTGCAAATTCTTCTACTCTTGGTCGTCGAGAACGAGACGTGGAAAACCCGGCGCGGAGCCGAGTTCAGTGCAGAGCGGAACTTAGTGATGGAGCCGAGCGCCTTGTGAGTTTGGCGGAGAGACGAGGGGCTGTGTGAGGAAGAACCTAAAGATCGACGTTGTGGTATTTTGACAGCTTGAAAAGGGGGGAGACTGCTCCGGGTTGTCGAGATGGTCAGTCGAACAGTCAGTCGGTTAGAATGCTTTGTCGAGGGTGCAGCAGTTTGCCGGAAGCATAAGAGGAGGCTGCTCCGGGTGGCAGAGACCGCCATCGAGACGCCACACGAAGGGCCATCACGTCGCGAACGTCACAGGAGTCGGAGACATCCACTCAACCTCATCGTGGTGGAGGAAGAGGAGGAGGAGGGGTTTGCGTCTCTCAATGAAGCCCACAGCGATATTAACTGGAGTCGAGTACTCCTTCTAAAGTCTCCCTTGGTGAACAGGTCTGGCGCGGTGGTTCCAGACAAATAATGACCTCCAGTTAAAGGAGGTTGGCATCAGGAAAGCTTAAAAATTCTGCTCCAATACCCTCACTAATGGGAGGGGGGGGGGTAACCGGCCAACCAGGGTGAACCTGGATAGCGGCCGTTTTAACCGGCAGCAACAACACCCATTGTTACATTATCACTGGCACATGACTACGAGCACAGCAGCTCAGATCAACAATCTCAAAAGCCTATCTCGGAACAGGAGCCGCACGTCAATCACACGCCGCGTACGCGCCACCATTTTTCCGTTTCATCATCGCCGTTGTTGCTGAATACTTGCCCAAGGTCCCCAAGACGCCACACGGTCCAGCGACAAACAGCATGAGTGACAGTTGTAAGAGAGAGCTCAGAGTCGCAAGCCGTTCGATCACGACTTGCAGGCTCGTCCGCACAGAGCCGGCAAGGAGACCCCACACTCACAAAAACGCAAATCCCATTAAGTAATGTTCTCTTTTGCGTTTTACTTTCTTGCTTCGCTCAAACCTGAACTGTAGCGGCCCGTCTCGGGCCGCTAATTGCGACCGTAAACGTTCATTTCCGCGAGTCCGGTCGAGAGACGGGGGGACAACAATTATTTTGTTTTCTCTTTGACCCAAGTCCCGGCGATAACGGAGGGGGCTGTCTGCGCTATCGCCGAGGAACACGCTGCCCCGTGGTCGCCTATCTCAGCCGGAAACGATGGTCGGGCGGACTCGTAGTGTAGCGCGCGTGGTCAGCGGACGCTGCATCAGCAACAGTCATTTTGTGTGTAATGTCTGCGGGCAGCGTTCGACACTTCGCGAGCCTTCAACGTGCACCTGGTCTGGCACATGTGCCGTGGAGACGTCACCGCAACTTAGCGTTGTTTTTATTGTCGATGGGGAACGATGGCTCAATGGTTTGCGCGCGAGGTTACAAACTCAGGAAATCCGAGTTTTAATACCGCTCACGGCAAACGCCGGTAACGATTTTCTGAACCGGTCCTGGGCTTCCCATAGGTCGACTCAGCCTTAATTATAAGATTACAACAGGTTTTACCGTATCTGGCGATTATGCAGGTGTTAAGATCCCAAACACCAAAATAGACACATTTTGCAATGCGTCCAGTTTGCAAAAGCCACACATACTAGTGGCAAAGTATGCAAACAGGTAATCTTATATATGTATACTGGCAAAAAAAGTACCCATAGCGTTAACAGCCCCACCTAAGCTATAAAGCATTGATACAGCATTGTCCTGTGCTGACTGCCTTTTGGCAGCGACTGACACCGGCAAATAGGCTCAAAAGGAAGCCACTGCCAGGTGAAGGTCGGTCAGTTGAAGGACAATGCATAGGTTATCAAAGCTACGTGTTTGCATACTTTGCCACTAGTATGTGTGGCTTTTGCAAACTGGACGCATTGCAAAATGTGTCTAGTTTGGTGTTTGGGATCTTAACACCTGCATAATTGCCTGGCAATTATGCAGGTATTAAAATCTTACACCTGCATAATCGCCAGATACGGTAAACCTGTTGTAATCTTACATATGTATACTGGCAAAAAAGTACCCATAGCGTTATCAGCCTTAATTGATTACCTCGTGCAGTGTGTAAACATTGTCGCCAGGGAGATAAATGTGGACGAGTGCTGTGCTGGTCAACCACCTCCTCGTGTGCCGTGTCAACCTTCATAGGCGCTCGCTAATAGCACTTAACTCTACAGTCTGTTCAGACTAAACTTTGTCGTTGTACTTTTGCATGTCTGAGCATATTGACCCATCATTATTTTACTTACGTGATCTCTTGTGATGTTGTTGTTGACATGCCGTTTTCTCCACAGCTCTGTGCAGCGCCTTGTGACCCTCAGGTGAAAAGAGCTTTAGAAGTCCAGATATAATTATTATCCTCATGGATCCTTTATCATAGTTGGAGGGGTTCGCGTGTTCCAATGATGCCCAGAGCTATATCACATGGAGTCTAGCGCTCCTGTTAGGGTCTCCCTTGGTGAACAGGTCTGGAGTCCAACATTCTTGCTAGGGTCTCTTTTGGTGAAGACCTACGTCCATGTAGAGAACACACAAACTCAACACAGAAAAGCACTCAAAATAATTCAAATCATAGATCCCCATAGATCCTTAACACAATGTAGGGTCAAGTGCTGTGAGCGAGTGGCACCTATTAAGGCCCTCACAACATAATACGAGATGAATGGGGAGCACCGCCGCAGGCCGCCTTTGTCTCACCAGTGGTGATGTTTACACAATACAGCAGGTATTCGTGTGTGGCTCCGTGAAGGCTCAGGACCGGTTCGGAAAATTGTCGCTTGTGTTGGCCAGAGCAGGAATCGAATTCGGGTGGCCCAGTTCATAGAGCAGCACCCAAACCGACATCGATCCCCTCGGCTGACACTGAGATAGCCACCGCTCGCCACTAAGTCGCGGTTTTGTCCGCACTGCGCCAATGCCAGGCCAGGTGCTCTTTGAAGTCAAGCGAATTGTCTAAGGCTCGCTGACACGAGGTTACGGGACAGACCCAGGTGTCATGGGGTGACTAAAATGACTGGTCATGGGGTGACCGACTGAAATTACTGGCCGAGGCACCACCTGTGCTCCCTACTCTGTCCACTCGTGTTTTATCCGCCCGGCTCGCTCTTGTGAGCTTCACTCCTCCACCACCCTGTTGTTGTTGGAGGACTACACAGAGACGCACTCATACATCAGCAGAGCCTGTGATACACAATTGAGCCAAGCTCGTGACGCATGGCTCAGACAAAGAGGGTTCTACGTGCAGATCCACGAGCTGTGTGCTTACGTCCAGTGTGAGTGTGTGTGCAGTGAGTGATAGAGTGTGAGAGCTGTTTGAGACGTGGACCCTCCTTGAGAGAAAGAGAGAGGTGGGGCAGTATCTGCTTTGTATTGCTTTTGAGTCGTTGCTCATGGCAGTTTTTTTGCGCGGAGCAACCACACTTCAGCTGCGCACACTTGCCCGTTTTCAGCGCGGCGTCCTATCGCATGGCCCGAGGCGGTCATGGAATTTCCTTTCATCGCTTTACGTTTGTCTGGAGGTGTCGAAAAAGCCGACTTCGCAAACCCTGTTGTGGACGTTAAGATTCAGAGGCACTGGATGGAACTAGAGCTTGGGTGAGGTCGGTTCTACTAAAAGGATGGCAGGAATGTATGTTTGTCATTTGGAGGTCCAATAAGGCAGTGTTGGTTATTGGTGTAAGGTTAATGGTGGTGAAGGGGTTCGTGTGTTGCAATTAAACCCTGAGCCATTTCACCTGGCGTCTAGCGCTCCTACTAGGGTTTCCCTTGGTAAACAGGTCTCTAGTCCAGCACTCCTGCTAGGGTCTCCCTTAGTGAACAGATCTGGAGTCTCGAGATCCTGCTAGGGTCTCCCTTAGTGAACAGGTCTGGGTGGAGCTTCCAGACAAATAACGATACAAATACCCTCAGACTAGAGGAGGTGAGTATCTAATCATAAAATTCTTATCCAAACCCCCCCATTGATAAACTCGAGGACACTGTGTGTTGATGTAGGTTTTTAAAAATCTGATACTGCGATGGTATTGGCCAATTAATGAGTGTAAATTGGCTGTGGTAGAAAAAAGGAGAACCCCAAGGAAATCCACACAGAGCAGGAGGAGAGAACACATACTCCTCCTGACCGAACCGACTCGGGCAGGACTTTCTATCTGGAGGCGCAGATGTTACCACTGCGCCGTCCTTCATGCGAACAAGAGGCAACACATTGTGATGATTCCAAAACAACGCAAAGTACACACGACTCCACTCTCAAGGCTGGTCCACTTCACACACCCCACCTTAAGCCGCAGCTCGTGGCTTTGAACACAGGGAAGAGGAGTCGACACGGCTATCCCAAAAGAGCGGCGCTTGAGAGCATTTTTCAAATCTGAATCCAATCTCTTTCGTCTGGCCGCTCTGCAGCATACTAGTGCTATGATGTTGCTGTTAAGATATGTTTTCTTTTTACGATCAATGTGTTATTTAAGAATGTATTGTGTTATTATTGTTACTTGGGTCTGTGCACCACTGCCAATACAGTATTACAAATTAATAATTTTAATTAGACATAGGTTGTTTTCAGTATAGTCGTGTTGAGTGTTCTTCCTCCATCCTTCACGACGTTTCGCTTCCCACACTGGAGGCGTCATCAGGCGTGGGAATAATCAACACGGCTATCTCGAAATAACAGATTTGGGGAGAAATTTTCATACATTAAGTTAAGTTTAGTTTATTTGTGAAATCATGCAAGTTACTGTTAACTTTCATGATTACGATTAGAGCTTCTTCATTTATGTATGCAGATGTGTTGTTGGGCGTTAGTTGTCCATTCGTGTTCTGCGTTGTTACGCTGGTCGCTTCGAACGTTTGTTGTGTCTCAGAAACCCACAATCTAGAGCTTGCAAGCTCACTGAGTACTTTCTCTTTAAATAATAAACATCTATGCAAATAACACACGTCTACATTGCACAACTCCACAGCGTACGTTGCTACAGGTTGTGGAATGAACTCCACTTGTATACCACTTCTGAGTCAGCGATCCATCGTCTGTGAGTTTCGAGAACAGGCGTTCTCAACCATTCACACCTCAATGTCCACGTGGCCCACTCTTGGGCCCTGTCTCCACGGACCACTAAGGGGCGCTCACAACCCCACTGATAGGTTCCTGACCCACCGGTTGAGAATGGCTGTTCTGGAGCATGAAATTATTCTTAATTTGCAGTTTTGCTACAACCAGGCGGGCTTTACTAAATGTGAAAAGTTTATAAATATTCCGTGTATTGAATATTACTTGACGTAACCCAGGTTGCCCTATATTGTGTTTCAAGGGGCCTGTATTTCATCTACTGGTTGAATAATGTGCACATATGTATCACGTGGCTGGATATTAGGGGTGGGTGTCAGATTCTGTTTTTCAGGCCAGTTTCAGATTTTATTTATCATTGTCATAGTTTTCATTGTGACCAATTGTCACAACGTTCATTGTTTGTGCCGCATCTAGCCGTTTTAACACTTTAACCATAAAGTTAAGAATTGCCCTTAAGAATTGCCCTGTCAGGATAGCCGCGTCAAGTGTTCCTACTGTATCCACACGACAATTTGCCTCCCAGGTGGGAGACGAAATATCACGAAACAGAGAGGAGGCACGCTCGACACACCTATCCCGAAAGAACAGCTCTTGAGAATCTACATTAATACAAAATATAACTACAGAAAATAATTAAAATAAAGCCTTGCACAGCTATGTTGCCAGACCAAATTGAGACGCAATCAGTATTAAACAAGTTAATTCTGAATTACCCCCCATGGACCATAGGCACATCACGGTGGAGGGGTTTGCGTGTTTCAATAAACCCCAGAGCCATGTCACCTCGAGTCCAGCACTACTGCTAGGGTCTTCCTTGATGAACAGGTCTGGAGTCCAACACTCCTGTTAGGGTCTCCCTTGGTGAACAGGTCTGGAGTCTAGAGCTCCTGCTAGGGTCTCCTTTGGTGAACAGGTCTGGGGGGAGGTTCCAGACAGCGATCCAAACACCCTCCGTCGACATTTGGTTATCATTAGGAAGGCCATGCTGCCGATACATTCTGCTCCAATACCCGCACCATCGGCGTAGGAAGTGGGGTCAACCGGCCAACCCAGGTCAACCTGGCCAGCGACTCTTGACACCGGTGGCAACAGCAGCAACCGATGCTCACTCAACCAAGAGGAGAAGAGAGAAGTCATTAACGCAATAGGTGACCTTGGAGACTTGCAGCAACGTATGGACAATTGCAGCTTAATTGTTTGTACAGTGGCTGATGGTAATTGTCTTGTTAAGCATGGGGACGACGGGGGAGGGAGTATTAATGATGATCCACAATGACCACCTCTTGAGAATGGATCCACAGGGCCCTAAATAAGAGCGTCACACAACGCAGTCGCAACATTACCAGTTGATCGGGTGCTACGAATAAAACTTGATAAGAGGCAAGGCCCATTCAGTTACTGTGGTCAGCCCATTATCGCCACCATCATCATCCATGATTGTTTATCCACTGCTAGATGAAGGTATCCCCCAAGCCATGACTATCTCAGCAGTGGGCATAGCCGTGGTTGGCATGAGCCGTCGTGTAAAAAACTAAGTTAGTTTCTCCCTATCCAGGGGTGAAAACAAGGAACATTTGTTATCGCTACGGTCATAACGCTACCCACCCCCTTCCTACTCGTACTGTACTGAATGCCTCAGTCACTTACCGATACGCCACCAAACCCAAGCGCAACGCAGCACACCGGACTGTACTGGCCTACTTTCACTCCTGCTTCCATCCATTTACAACCCCCACTACTCTGTGGCTCAACAGCTGGGACACGTGTTGCCCATGGGTCTCATGGCGCAGTTTAATCGCATGCGCACCTAGCTACACCACTTGCTCGCAATCACGTAATAACAGAAACAGGCCCGGGTATAGGCGCTCATGATTAACATACCCTGTGAAGCGATGGTCTCCGAAACTCAAATTGACACAATTATCATTATCGTTCCCCGCTGAATCCTTTACGGGGTCGCGTGGGGGGCGCAGCCTCTCTCGGCAGACACAGGGCGCAAGCCAGGGCTACAACCAAGGATAGAATACGGGTCCATCGTAGGGCACCAGGGATAATTTAGTCAGCAGGCCAGTTAACCGAGGCAGCAGCAAGCTTGCACTGCGAGAGGCCGGGACAGAGAATGCCCAAACTGCTGTGTACGCGAGTACCCGCCCAGTTACTTCCTGCTGTGAGGAGGCAGTGCTTCTCAGCGCTAAGCTACCATGTGAAACCGCTGTAAACAAGGGACACCCGTTTGGGGGGGGGTCAGAGTGACAGGGCATTGGCGAGGGGGGGCCACGCGGGTGTCGCGCCTCTGTCTGCCACGTGGGGCACCCCCGGCATGAGCGTCAACGTGACGCCACCATGGCGAGGGAAATTGATTGCAGCGGGGGACCGTTTCCTCGTGCGGACCAGCAAGCGCGAAATTAAATTAAAAACGGTTTAGGGCACTCACTGCTTCCACAGGAGGCATACAACTGTACCATACTGTAAAACGCCAAAGATCCCCCGTGTAGCTTTGACTGACTGTACGGCCAAGTGCCGTTAGCGAGTACCTATGAAGACTGACACGGCACATGATGGGATTAGTGACCAGCACCACGCTCGGCCGCCTTTATATCCCTCGTGGCGATGTATACACGCAGCACGACCAAGGGGAGACCCAAAACATATTTATAAAAAATCGCCACTGGTGTTGGCCGTGAGCGGGTCCTCGGATCGCTAGGTTTGTAGCCCAGCGCGCTAACCGTTGAGCCACCGCTCACCACACGCGTTTGCTTCGTGCGTACTCCACTGTAATTTAAAAATAAATATATATACATCAGCCGTGTTAAATCCGCGGTGAGATAATGCCCCCCCCCCATGCCTTTCCCATCGCTTCGCGATTTTGCAATATTGCCACAATTCATCTCGTACCCACTCTGATCTCGAGCTATCTCCTCTTGGCTGAATGTCCACGCTCAATCCGTCGACTGCGATTCCGTGACCAGTCTCCTCGTCCATCAGCTATCACCCCACGAGCCCCTCTATCAACACCACATTCTTACACAAGCTCCACATTATGAAACAGCCACAATGTTATCTTTAAATTTCAAACACAGCACACACAGCATGCGTTCCATTGCGATGGTATTCGTTCGACGACAGAACTCAGAGGCGCGAGGAAACCGCAGAGGTGCGGGTGAAGGCAGCCACGCGGTCAGCAGGCGCCAACATTTGCTACACGTTGCATCCCTCTATATTAAGATATTGATGTAATGATGGGCGGCGCGGTGGCCCAGTGGTTAGCGCTGACGCCTCACAGCAAGAAGGTCCCGGGTTCGAATCTCTCGGCTCGGGTGCCTTTCTGTGTGGAGTTTGCATGCTCTCCCCGTGTCCGCGTGGGTTTTCGCCGGGTACTCCGGTTTCCTCCCACAGTCCAAAAGCATGCTCCTGGATAGGTTGATTGGCTCGCAGACTAAAATTGTCCCGCAATGCCCGGCGATGGACTGGCGTCCCGTCGTCGGGTGTATTCCTGCCTTACGCCCTGTGTTTCCGGGATAGGCTCCGGCTCACCGTGACCCTATATAGGATTAAGCGGTTTCAGATAATGAGATGGGAGATGAGATGTAATGATGTAGGTTTTCACGGCTCGATGCATGATGATTGCTTCGAAAAGCTGCTCTCTCGGGACAGCCGCGTCGATCGCTCTCTCCCTCTCTCTCTCCATCGCGACATTTCGTCTCACACATTCGAGGCATCCTCAGGCGTAGTGTGTGTGTATGTGTCCTGTGTGTCACACCTATATGTATGTAGGTACTATGTCACTTCTACAGAATTGCTTTCTTAGGGGCTGCCCTAAGATATTATCGTCCAATTAATGAGTGTTTTTTTTAGTTGCACGAAAAAAACCGGTGAACCCGGGAGGAAACTCATGGAGAGAGGGAGAGAACACACCACCTCCACACATTAAGGCACCGGAGGTGGAAATCGAACCGGCTTCATACCCTTTCCTCCATAAGCAACCAACAGTGTGGCACAACCATGAGATTAACGCACGGAGACGCAACCTCTATGGACGTAAGGAAAGTCAAGATATCAGGCAGCACGAGAGATGTGGACACACACAGACGTACGGGCAGTCAGCCACACAGTGCGGGGCACACTGCCAGGCAGATGCAGGAGGCGACAACATACTAAAGACAAGCACCTTATAAAGGATAGAGTATAGTAGACACGAGCAGGCAGACAGATAGATTGGCAAACACAGCAGATGCTCAAACATGACTGATAGACACCCATATATATCTGTACACCGTACGGAGAATCACATAGATACACACAGACAGAGAAGGCACGACACATAGATAAACATATATAATTGCTGGAACGTGTAGGCTGACAGAAAAATACAAGACAGATAGACACAAACAGCCCAAACAGAACAGATACACAGACTGAAAGACATAACAGATAACTACAGAAACTAAATGACATAAGACAAACACGTTTAGCACAAACACCCTCACGCGAACACAAACAGTGACCAAAATACACACAGACGGATACACAGCCAGACAGACATACACAACATACAATCACTGACACACATAGCCAGGCAGACATACACAACATGCAGTCACTGACTCACACATCCAGGCAGACGGAATTTGAATTTAAGTTAAATTACAGACACAAGTAGATATACAGAGACCAAGAGAAACACAACCACACAGACTGATGGACGGACAGACTACACACACACAAAAGACACACACACCCGCATACGCACACGCATACCAGTCACGCGGACAGACTGAATGACAGGCAGACGCCACTCACTAACTTACAAGCACACAAACACAGACACAACAGTCACAAGCAAACACACAGGCAAGCTGCTAAAACACAGAAGACACATGTAGAATAACAAAGACAAATATCAACCATATATAACTTCACAGACCGTAGGGTCAAGTTCTGTTAGCGAGCAACAAACAGAACACACACAACCGCACACGATACTAAAATCATATTCAAATTCACAACCAGGAAGACTTAACCACAAATATACTTACCAGACACACACAGATATAACAGACACAAGCAGACAGCGCTATCCGAAACACACAGAGAATACTGCAGACTAATAGGCAGAGGTATACGCAAAGACAAAGATCCTCCGTATAGCCTTAACTGACCATAGTGCCGTTAGCGAGCACATATGAAGGTCCATACGGTACATTAGGAGGTGGGTGACCAACACCACAAGGTACCCATTTTAGACTGAGTCGATCTATGGGAGGCCCAGGACTGGTTCAGAAAACGTTATTGGTGTTCGTGGCCGTGAGCGAGATTCGAACTAGGGTCGCCAGGTTTGTATGTCAGCGCGCTAACCACTGCGCCACCGCTCCGCGCACACATTAACACGCACAGAGACAGACGTACTTACCACGCAGACATACGCGGTATACACAAACAATTCAGACACGCGCACACACACCAAGCTGCCCCGTACAGCGTTCACATACGGTTGGGTCAAGTTCTGTTAGCGAGCACCTATGAAGGTCGGTACTGCACAAAGATACACGGACACACACACGTGGTGACGACCACTCTTAAGTTGTGATCTTCGGGATAGTCTTGTTGATCGTTCCTACATGAACACACGGACTTAGTACGGCACGAACACGGGTGGCACACACATCCGCGTACTGCTGTGTACGCGAGTACTCGACTCGCACCACACCAGAGAAAGATCCCGTAGCTATGAACCCGCTGCTGTAGTATTAGCAGTAGGAGCATCACATACTTGTAGCCAGGAAGCAGTCGGTGAGCCTCCGTAGACAGCCCGTATGCTCATTATCCATTGCGCCCGCTTCTCCAGATTATTGCTCCGCAGATGACGGTGGGTGGTGGTGATGCCTCTCGTTCGGAATATTGTTGAGACAAACTCCACCACCTCCCTCCTCCTCCTCCCCCTGGTCTGTCTCCACTAATCCTCCACCTTTCTTCCTCCTCCTCCTTCACCACCGCCTTCGCCACTGGCGTGTGTCACATATCAGAGATGCGAAACACTAGCAGCACCAGCTGCAGGTTACTTGGTAACGTTCCCCAGGTCACACACACAGCTGGCGTCTGCTGTCGTGCGCACACTCGGCGCAGGCGTGAGCCGATGCTATGGTAAAGGTTCCTGATAGTAAACTTACTACTCCCAGCGCAAAACACCTCAGACAGCACCGGCGCAGTGAGCCGCACGCATAGCCGGTGCTGGAGACACAGCAGGCTGAGAAACTCTGCAGCGCCTGCAAGTTGTCTCTCCCACAACGGCGTGAGTACTGTTACGTGCTATTTTGCTATTGTTAGCGGAGATGTCGCGAGACGGATGCTTGCTCCAGAAGGCGCATCACAAGGCCAGGCAGGGCACATTAACGTGCAGGCTACACGGGAAAGCGCTGCGCGCTGCGCGAGAGTGGCACCGCACACGCACGGAAGGTCCACCCTCTCAGCATTGCGGCTGTGTCCCCTCTTTGTACTCCAAGTGCGCACAGGACAGAGACAATAGCTGTGTGAGAATGCAAGGTAGAACTCTCCGTACGCGCGGACTGAACTACACTAGGAGTGAGGTCCCTGTGCGCTGCAGGGGCTCCCTGCAGACGCGTGCGTCCCACGCATGGCTAACAGCGCGCATCCCTCTCTGCCTTTGCGCTGGACAGCATCTGTCTGCGTTGGTAGAACTCGCCTGCCTGTCCTCGACAAGCTCAACTTGTGTTTCATCACCGTCCCGTGCCCTTGTTCTGTCGACACCACCACCTCCTCCTCCTCTATGAGCAGCAGCCGCTCCCTCCTCCTCCTCCTCCCTCTGTGCGAGACCCTGCGGCTCCGCCAGAGCGCTCTCTGGTCTCTACGTCATCGCCCAAGTCCCCCCCGCTCCCGACCGCTGTGCGAGCAGACGCCCCGCCCACCGCGCACGCACAGCCCCGCCCACCATGCACGGCCTCGCCCACCATACACAGCCCCACCCACACACAGCCCCACCCGCACACACACAGCCCCACCCTCACACAGCTCCGCCCACACACAGCCCCACCCACAGACAGCCCCACCAACACACAGCACCACCCACACACAGCACCACCCACATACAGCACCACCCACTTACACACACAGCCCCACCTACATATAGCCCCGCCCACTCGTACACACAGCTCCACCCACGACAAAGAGCCTAACCCCCACCCGCAGTTCCCCCCTCCCCGGCCAGCTTCGCTCTAACGGTTCGGGAAGGGGGGCAACGTCAGCTCGTGGCGTGACGTCAACACGGAGCTGATTTACTCGCGAGATCGCGATGACGATTCAGGGCGGCGCGGTGGCCCAGTGGTTAGCGCTGACGCCTCACAGCAAGAAGATCCCGGGTTCGAATCTCTCGGCTCGGGTGCCTTTCTGTGTGGAGTTT
>JAZEWT010000021.1:10574261-10590836 GCA_036362905.1 Mordacia mordax
GTGAACGCTGATCCTCGCCGTGGCCGTTATCGTCGAGCCGCCACGAGTCTGCGGTCCGAGTCGTGGTGCCACAAGAGATCTCATGGCCACTCTGAGCTCACTTGGCTTCACTCAACACGTGACATCTGCCACTCACAGATGCGGTCATACTCTCGATTTGGTTTACTCATGGGGCATATCAGTAACCAACCTGTCCGTCACTGATCCAGGTCTGTCTGATCACTCCACTGTGTGGTTTGAGCTTCAAGTACCGCCTCCAATTTCCATCATCAAGCGCCAAATCCAATTTAGAAACATTAACGCCCTCACTCGGGACAGCCACATTGTTCGCTTCCTCTCCCCACTTCACGACATTTCGTCTCACACGTTAGAGGCATCCTGTGCCTGAGGATGCCTCTAACGTGTGAGGCGAAACATTGCGAGGTGGGGAAAGGAAGCGAACGACGCGGCTGTCCCGAGAGAGCAGCTTTTCGAAGCAATCATCATCTAAATATATATCAACGCAAAGTCATCCATCAATGCGTCCAGTCTTTGCATGTCATCCTCACTGTCAACTGTGAAGGCCTGGCTCAATTCAAAATTTCTAAAACCAAATGGCGACAAAACATAAGTTTTGCTTGTCAGAACCCCGCACGAATTGTCCAAGGCTGAACCTATCCAATTGATGCTTGACGACCAGACCACTGAAGTTGCTAAGTCAAATCCAAAGTCTAGGTCTCATCTCATCTCATTATCTGAAACCGCTTAATCCTATATAGGGTCACGGTGAGCCGGAGCCTATCCCGGAAACACAGGGCGTAAGGCAGGAATACACCCGACGACGGGACGCCAGTCCATCGCCGGGCATTGCGGGACAATTTTAGTCTGCGAGCCAATCAACCTATCCAGGAGCATGCTTTTGGACTGTGGGAGGAAACCGGAGTACCCGGCGAAAACCCACGCGGACACGGGGAGAGCATGCAAACTCCACACAGAAAGGCACCCGAGCCGAGAGACTCGAACCCGGGACCTTCTTGCTGTGAGGCGTCAGCGCTAACCACTGGGCCACCGTGCCGCCCCCAAAGTCTAGGTGTGACTCTTAATTCCTCATTCACCTTCGAGACACACATTAACAAAGTGACGAAGGTAGCCTATTTCCATTCCAGAAATATAGCCAGACTGCGCAACATGCTGTCACCTGCTGATGCTGAGAAGTTAATACATATTTCCCCATTACTGATGTCTCTCCACTGGTTACCTGTTAAATACAGGATTGAATTCCACATCCTCCTTCCCACCTACAAAGCTCTCACTGGCACTGGTCCGATATACATCCGTGACCTACTTCAGGCACCCTCCTCAACACGACAACTTCGATTCTCCAATACGGGCTTGCTGCATGTGCCCAGCTCGCACCTCCATTTGATGGGTGACAGAGCCTTCTCGCGTGCTGCTCCCAGACTCTGGAATGCCCTTCCTTTGGAGAGTCGATCAGCTGAGTCCTTGGGCATCTCAAATCTCGCCTCAAGACTCACTTGTTCCGTAAGGCTTTCAAGTCCTCCGGCTCGGACTCGTGACTCTTTTCTGTATCACTGAGACTCCCATCTCTAACACTGTGACTCCTATCTCTGACACTGAGACTCCCATCTCGAACACTGTGATTCCCATCTCTAACACTGACTCTTATCCATTCCTCCTGCCGTTCAAGGATGCGCAGCTCTCTAGGTTGATTGATGTGGCTCAGTGATGTGGCTCAGTGTTGTCGTGCCGGAATGATGGCAATCCTCCGAACTACGCCTGCTCGGGAACATTCATTCCATCCATGTTTGCAGCAGAATTAAAGTTTTTTTATCACTTATTTTTTGTCCTTCTATAATTTGTTGCTACTTTTCGACTTTCATTTGGGCTGTCCTGATGTTGTTAACATGTAATTCTCTCCACAGCTCGGATTTGTAAAAAATAAACACTTCAAAAAAGAACGTTATTGGTGATTTACTGTTCTTAAAGCGTTGTTGTTGATGTACCATTCTCTCCGCGGCTCTGTGCAGCGCTTTGTAACCCTTGGGTGATGAGCGCTGTAGAAATGCATTTATTATTATTATACGATATATATTACTCATCTCATCTCATTATCTGAAACCACTTAATCCTACGGTGAGCCGGAGCCTATCCCGGAAACACGGGGCGTAAGGCAGGAATACACCCGACGACGGGACGCCAGTCCATCGCCGAGCATTGCGGGACAATTTTAGTCTACGAGCCAATCAACCTATCCAGGAGCATGCTTTTGGACTGTGGGAGGAAACCGGAGTACCCGGCGAAAACCCACGCAGATACGGGGAGAGCATGCAAACTCCACACAGAAAGGCACCCGAGCCGAGAGATTCGAACCCGGGACCTTCTTGCTGTGAGGCGTCAGCGCTAACCACTGGGTCACCGCGCCGCCCGATATATATTACATTAAACCATTTTCCAAAATATGTATTATAAACACTGATAATTTTGCATTTAAAATTTGTCGTTAAAAGTTGACAACATTGTAGATGATGTTCTGCAACAATATGTATATATTTTTTTTAAATGTTGTTGCTTGATGATCGATCGCATGGAGCAATGGGGAGAGAGGGAGTGATCGAAGTAATCATTATGCATCGAGCCGTGAAAACCTACATCATTACGTTATTGTTGCTGATTTTCCGTTCTAGTACCGTTGTTGTTGGCGTGCCGTTCTCTCCGCATCTCTGTGCAGCGCTTTGTGACCCTCGGGTAAAAAGCTCTCTATAAATGCAATTATTATTATATACTACACTGCTATATACTAACATATACACTAGACGCATATACACTACCATTATACACTACTATACACTGCATTGCTATATACCACCCTATACAGTAAGACCTTGAAGTCCTCTGGCTGGGACTGTTGATGCTGCTCACTGTGTTGTGCCGGGATGATGGCTCGCTCTAAAACCGTGTCTGCTCAGGAACGCTTCTTCCTTCCTTTATTTGTTTTAACTATTATTTTATTATAATTCTTGATGTCATTTATTGATTCACAGTCATTATTTTACTTATTTGATCTGTTCTGATGCTGTTGTTGGCCTGCCGCTCTTTCCATAGCTCTGTGCAGTGCTTTTCGTGACCCTCGGGTGAAAGGCGCTTTAGAAATGCAAATAATATAATTATACACTACACCACGATACACTACCCTATACACTACACTACTATACGTTAAACACTACTATACACTACACTACTACAAACGACACTACCCTATGCACTACGGTACTATACACTACTCGTGTTTGTGACAGGCCTTACTGCTATAGCCTATTACGATTAACTAGACTTCTCTATTCACTGAAAGGGGTGGTCTAGACAGGGAGGGGGGGTGTGACCAGTTTATCGCCCTTTGTCAGATAATTTTATCCGGAAATGACCCTCGTGACAAAAAATCTGTGTCACCCCTTCTCTGTCTCCATGCCATCGCCTTTCTATACGACGTTGACAATCACGGCCTTCCTTCCAATTCACCTCTGCCCTCTACCCATCAGTGGGCCGCGGGCGCCACCTAGTGGTCCGTGGAAACCAGACCCACGTGGGCCTTGAGGTGCAAACGGTTGAGACTGTACTTAATGGCCTGCTTCCTCGCCTTCCAGCGGTAGCGATCTTTTTCACAATCACGGCACGGTGGCCCAGTGGGTAGCACTGTTGCTTCACAGCAAGAAGGTCCCGGGTTCGATTCTCGGATCGAGTGCCTTTCTGTGTGGAGTTTGCATGTTCTTCCCGTGCCCGCGTGGATTTTCGCCGGGCACTCCGATTTCCTCCCACAGTCCAAAAAACATGCTGCTGCATAGGTTATTTGGCTTGCAGACTAAATTGCCCGCAGTGCCTGATGATGGACTGGCGTCCCATCGTGGGTATATCCCTACCTTGCGCCCTGTGTCCGCCGGGATAGGCTCCGGCTCACCGCGACCCTGTAGAGGACTAAGCGGTTTCTGACAATGAGATGAGATTAGGCATTTATGTTCGGTCTTTTGTTTGAGACGTGAGGCATTTCAGAAATGCTCGATGCCTCCAGCGTGGGAGGCGAAACGTCGCAAAGGGGAGAGAAGGAGCACTCGACACAGCTATCCCAAATGCGCCCATGGAGATCAATACTCATACATTGAGCCATAAAAAAACCTACATTGAGCCATAAAAACCATAAAAACCGGCAGTCATTTGTTTGCTCATTACACTTTCAAAATTTCCAACTTGCCTTTTTTTCAATTACCTTGATCAGTGTTCTTGCTGTCGGCCCCCACAATACAAAAATATAACAAATTATTATTATTTATTATCAGCATAATAAGACACTGCCTGGAAATTGTTGGCGCCGGCTAACGGCGGAGCTCCCCCCCTTGCCTTTCTGCGGTTTCCTCGACACTGAACGAATGTGCGCTGTTTCACGTGCAGTACACGTGCACGTGAAATGGACAGACGAGATGAACAACGCGCGTTGTTCATCTCGTCTGTCCATTACACTTTATAAGATCCTCCCGTTTACAAACTACACACGTGTGCAGCACATACAGTATGACTTTCAAGGCTCCCCTCCCCCGTCTCCCCGACATGCACTGCTGGCATTGACGTCACAGTGATGTGTCGCTGCAGCGAGCCCACCGTCGCCCCGCGCCGTCTCCAAGAGGCATTTGTAAAATATTCACGTCGTCCCTTAATCGGCGGACGAGAGATCGAGCTAGCGAACTATCTGGAGAGCAGGGGAGCGATGGGGAGAGTGATGGGGAGAGCGAACGAATGGGAGAGTGATCGGGAGACCGGATGAGCGATGTCTCACTGCGTCAACGCAAAGTCATACAGGCGGAACACATACCGCCATCACACAACTTTAGGGCAGGAGGGGCAACGTATCGTGAGAATTGCTCTCAAGAGCCTGTACTTTCACGATAGTCGTGTCGATTGTATCTGCTCTCTTATTTGCGAGGCTCCACCTCCTACGTCGGAGTCATCAGGAGCTTCTAAATTCATGCCTGTAACGTGAGTGGCAAAACGTAGCGACAAGGGAACACTCGACCCGGCTATCCTGAAGGAATAGCTATGGAGAGCAATTCTCAATACACGTGGTGCATTTCAGTCGCTAGGTAAAACCAGAGTACCGGGGAAGGCTCAACTCCTGTGAGCATGAATCCGGAGTTCCAGGAAAGAGCTCACTACCTGTAAAAGTCTGACGAGCATACGGAGTCGCGAAACCATATAATTTACTGCCATGTATGTGGCGCATAGAGGCCGGCGTTCAAGGATGTAACGCGGCGTCAGCCAAAGAGCGGAACGCGTCTGAAAGAGAAAATCCGCAGAGGAGATGGAGTGATGACATTGATTCGCGCACCGTGGAAGGGAATCTAACTCACGTGGCCGGGTTCATAGTGCGGGCCACTGGCCATTGTACGGCCCCACCCACTGCCGTTATTAGTTTCACGGATAGTTATTTTAATTGTTGTCTGTATTGCAACTGTAATGATGTAGGTTTTCACGGCTCGATGCATGTTGTTTCGAAAAGCCGCGTCGATGGCTCTCTCTCCTCTCCTCGCGACGTTTCGCCTCACACGTTAGAGGCACCCTCAGGCACACTACGCCTGAGGATGCCTCTAACGTGAGGCAAAACGTCGCGAGGAGAGGAGAGACAGCCATCGACGCGGCTGTCCAGAGAGAGCAACTTTTCGAAGCAATCATCATGTTTTGCAACTTTTGGTTCAAAATTCCAATTAACCATAGGCACGCCGATGAGATCGATGGGCAATTCAATGTGTGATAGTTCCAATGATTCGAAAGCTATCTGGTGCAATTTTACAATTTAATATGCCCCCCCCACCCCCAATAAGTAATTTTCTCCTACCGCTACATTTTTCTTTGCTTTAACTGGATTAATTTGAGGTTCATATGTCGTTGTTGTTGCTGACATGCTGTTCTATCCACAGCTGTGTGCAGCGCTTTGTGACCCTCGGGTGAAACGTGCTTTAGAAGGGTAATTATTATTATGGCCACGCCGAAAACATAATAATAATGTATATTGTTAAAGCGCTTTTCACCCAAAGGTCGCAACGAAAAGTATAAAATGAAGATGCTATATACAGGATGTCCCCATATCAATGTAAACATAGGCATTCACTATGGTCCCATCGATATGGGACACTTGTATATAACACGGGGTGTTATATACATGCTGCCTCACAGCATGAAGGACCCGGGTTCGGTTCACAGCTCGGGTGCCTTTCTTTGTGGAGTTTGCGGATTCTCTTCCCGTTTCTGCGTGGCTGTTCGCCGGATACTCCGGTTTCCTCCCACCGTTCAAATATACGCTGCTGCCTAAGTTAGTTGCCCTGCTGAGTAAATTGTCCCCAGTGCCGTGCGATGTACTGGCGTCACATCCTGGGTATAGCCCCTCTTTGTGCCCTCTGTCTGCCGGGGATAGGCTCCAGCCCCTCGCGATCCCTGTTCAGGATTAAGCGGGTACTGATACTGAACTGTATGTGACTCGTGAGCATTTCTCAACCGTCTGAGGTCTGCCTGCTTGTAATCCACGTAGGCAAATCACATAACTAGTGACCGATTGGCATGAAATAAAATCGCAAAAAAATATAAGTCACGTAACACTATTAGAAAAAAGCGCATGTCAGTCATTTTTCTTGTATTTAAACTGAAAGACATCGTTGAGATATGTATCTCTTTTAAACAGTTGTCCATCTCGGCAGATTTCGAGCACTGGTAAGTGCATAACGCCGATCACAGATACAGTTACAGAATAAAAGTGACATTCTGTAGAAGATTATTCGCGGCAGTTTCGAGTGTTGGAAAGATGAGTTGGGGGGCCATTGGGTGGTTGGCCTGGGTGAGCTGGCAATACGATGCCAAGGCAAAGAGCCCATGACTCAATGTGTCGAAGGGTCCCCCCGTGGCTCTTACCTCGATCGCTTCAGTGAGGCCGGCAGCGATGTCCAGGTGAGATAACGAACGCAAACAACGCACAAGCAAATAGACGGTGTGGGAAGGAAATCCAGCGAGCTGCCCAAACTTACTTCATTATCAGCTTCCCGCCTCAGCCTGCACAAGGTCGTGGAGGCCCGGAGGCTATCTCGAGAGACAGAGGGCGCAAGGCAGGGCTATAGCCGTGATGGGAGGCTAGTCAGGCAAATAAACGCGGGTAGTCTTCGGGGTTTTGGGAGGAAAACGGAGCACCCGGCGAAAACGCACGCGGCTACCGGGCGAGAATGCGCAAACTTCACACAGAAAGACACCCGAGGCGGGATTCGAACTGGAGTATTGAACTGTAAGGCAGCAGCGCTGTTCACTGCATCAGCGTGCCGACCGCTGGTCCAAAACACTACCTTCTAATAGAAACGGAACAATAATTCATGCTTCGTGCAATGACCCTTCTTGATTCAAGAGAGTTGTCTCTCTGATGATGGTCGACTGCAGTGAACTGCCTTTGACATCAGGTAACGTGCACAGCGCAGCACATTCACCTTCACTCAGTCACAGCACGGGTGAAAATGCCTGCAACGCGGGAAAGAAACGTCGGGAAGGAGAGGAGGAGCGCTCGACACGACTATACCGAAAGAACAGCTATGGAGAGCAATTCTCATAACACATCGAGACGTGACAAACCTCCATCGGTACAGATGTGTGTGTGTGTGTCGTTTCAGATATTTGTCAGCTCCTGATGAATGAGTAGATATATGACGCTGTTTGCCAAACTGCCGTCACATAGGTGTACATAGATAACTAACGTACTGATGGTGTGATTTTCCTGTGCATCACTCATTTTCGAAGATAATCTATATATATATCCGTAAGGCCTTGAAGTTGTCCTTCTTGGACTGCTGATGCTGCTCACTGTTGTGCTCGGATGATGGTTCGCTGACAACCTGCGCCTGCTCAGGAACACTTATTCCTTTCTTTATTTCTTTAAGAATTATTTTATTTGTTATTTTACATCCTTCATTGATTTATAGCCAAAGTTATACTTTAATTGATCTACTCTGATGTTCTTGTTGTTGATATGCCCTTCTCTCTACAGCTCCATGCAGCGCTTTGTGACCCTAGGGTGAAAAGCCCTCTAGAAAAGCAATTATTATATATAATGGAGCATGTGTTTATGTATGAATGTCCGAACTTAGGGTACCGACTTCGAATCCTTCATAAGCGCAAGTTGTACCTACACAACACACGGACTTTTATGTCTTATCTCGGCTTTGCTTCCCACTTCTTGATTAATCTTCTGCCACTTCAGATCGGCACCGGTAACATCTCAAAACAGTCTTCACATGAGTAGAACTCGTCATCACAAAGAGACGTCAGAAGAACGTGTTGCACGCTTGGAACAAGATCGCCCGTAGGGCGGGAACTCTGCCAAGTGAGCCATATCAAAGATATAGCTCTCCCCCAACCATTTACCCAAAATTGGTTCAGAATCAATGAACACCACTTACGACGACCGTTTGCCGTGGCAGGCAACCGGACAGCAGGATCGTGACTGGGCACGTAGTTTACTGTGCGGAGTATAATAATAATCATAATTGCATTTATAGAGCGCTTTTCACCCGAGGGCCACAAAGCGCTTCACAGAGCTGTGGAGAGAACGGCACGTCGACAACAACGGCACCAGAATGGAAAATCAACAGCAACATTTTTGAGGGGTTTTTTTTTAGACACAGAGCATTGCAGAACAACAAGCAAAACATGATCAGACCTTCAACTACAATTTTAAAATGCAAAATTATCAGTGAATACAATGCATGTACGTGTGGAGCCAACGCTCCACGCATTCTCTATGCGTCTCTAGGAGTATCCACGTATGTCTCTGTGTCTACGAGTCTCTGTTTCGACGAATCTGTGTGTGTCTCTATGAGTCGCTATGTATCTCTGTGAGTTTCTATGTATCTCGCTTAGTCTCTATGTATCTCTGTGAGTATATATATTCACTGATGGGTTTTTTTTTTACCCAAAAAAATGCTATTGCTGCTGAGTTTCCGTTCTAGTGCTGTTGTTGACGTGCCGTTCTCTCCGCAGCTCTGTGCAGCGCTTTGTGACCCTCGTGTGAAAAGCGCTCTATAAATGCAATTATTATTATTACCATCACCAAAACGCGCAGGGCAAGGTGCACGCGTCACACGGGCGACAGGCGCGTCATCGTGCGTAGGCTCATTGTACTCACAGACGTTACCCATCGCGTCAGAGGCTGGCGGCCACGCTCCCGATCAAGCGCGAATGTCCATTGCAAGGCGCCAGCGGTCCGCAGTTGGTCGGCGCTGCTGCCCGCGGAACGACGCCTGAGCCTACAGTCCCCTCCCCGTGAGGCTATACGGGAGATCTTTGTATTTGCTTTGGTAATGTGATGTGTATGTCTACGGAACAGCGTGCGTGTGTGTGTAAGCGAATGGTGTAACCGGTCTATTGCGGAACGGAATGAAATGCGCTCACGCGACTACGTCTGATGGAGACAAATGAATAAACGTGTCCCCGACCAATCATCACGGGGGCGTTCAATGTCTGACGGATAAAGTGTTCCGGTGGTGATACCACGAGTGACTCTCAGTTGAACTGGTTGGACTGGTTTTGTCGCGAGATGGGGCATTCCTCGTGCGTTATTGAGATGAAGAGGACACCGTAGTACGTGCGTGTCAACCTCACCGTTGTTATCGTCAGTCACGGTTTTTTTAAAGAAGTAAGCTGGAGGGAACTGTTGCACTGTGTAGCTCTTTTTAACAGTTGTCCAGCTGGGAGGGGTAAGAAAGACACAGGGAGCAAGGTAGGGTTATACCCAAGGATTGGACACCAGTCCATCTCATGGCACCGGGGGCAATTTACTCAGCAGGCCAATTAACCAAGGCAGCAGCAGCATAATTTTTTTGGGACGGTGGGAGGAAAACCAAGTACCACGGGGAGAAAATTCAAACTCGGCATAAAAAGGCGGCACCCGAGCCGGGTATCGAACACGGAACGTTCTGACTGTGAGGTAGCAGCGCTACTCAATACATCACCGTGAGGTAGGAGCTGTCAACGCGAACTAAAGGCGCAGCCCTGCAATTTCTCGGATCCTCGAAGTTACCCACACGTTATACACGCGATCTACCACCGGCCGACTAACTCACTGGTGGACTACCCATAAAGCAATCGACGAGCTTGTGGATTTTACTGATGTAGGTAGAATCCTGATGATGCCTCCAACGTGGTAGACAACAAGCCGTGATGGAGATAGAGGGAACACTCGACAAGGCTATCCCGAAAGAACAACTATGGAGAGCAATTCTCACGATCAGTTTTTTTTTATTGAAGCTGGAAGGAACCGTTGAGCTATGTAGCGCTATTTAACAGTAGTCCAGCGAGGAGGTGCAAACAAGTTACATCTCAGGGCACCCGGAGAAGTATAGGATAATTAACCAAGACCGCGACGTGTGTTTAGAGTGAGCGTTGCCCATTCACCCATGTGTAGAGTATTCACGGTTGAATCGGGTCAGTGGGAATTTAAGACACGTGTCAATTGTTTCATCTGCCGCGACAGGGAATCGAACCTACGCAATGGGGACTGTGTTGACCATTATTCCACGGTAGCATCCCTCGCTGTGTGAAGTCCACCGCTGTTTACAATCACTGCACACGCTAATAACAACAATCTCGAACAGGAGCCTATCACGGCAAACGCAGGGCACAAGACAGGACTATACGCTGAATGGGACGCAAGTTCATCGGTCCATAATAAGTCCATAATAGATTAACCTAGACAGCTGCCGCACCAGGGTGTCTTGAGATGATGAGAAGACACGTAGGTCACAGTGAGTGAACGGAAGGTGTGGCAATAATTATTTCACCGAAACCAGAGGTGTACCGACACAGGGATGTGTGATATTCAGTGATCCATCGATGCAGCACGCACTTTGAACATGAGGGGGGAAACTTCGAGCGCGAACGACGTCTATCATAACTATACGTGGTAGCGGTGAACCGGGACCTATCCCGGCTCACACAGGGCGAAAGGCAGGGCTCTCTTCTTTAGTTACCAGATATCGGCCTACAAACTGCTCCCTGGATACCTTCCCATCCGAAATCATCCAAGCAAATTAAAAATCCCTTGCCACTTTCGTCACTTATCTCTTTAATAACTCACTTCACTCTGATATCGTTCCCTCACTATTCAAATGTGCCGCATTACTCCTCCGCTTAAATAATCAGGTCTCGATCGCAACATCCCTGATAATTATCGCCCCATCTCAAATCTACCGTTCCTCTCTAAGGTCTTTAAACGTGCCACAGCCACAAAACTTCTGAAACACGTTCTCAACAATGACCTCCTCGATCCCTTCCAATCTGGATTCAGATTCGGCCATGGTCCTGAAACTGCTCTGGTCAAAGTAGTTAATGACCTACTCGTCGCTGCTGATGAAGGTTTGACAAGTATTCTTGTCCTCCTGGACCTGAGCGCTGCCTTTGATACCGTTGACCATCTGATCCTATTTAAGCGACTGGAGGGTATCGAGGTCTCTGGCTCCGCCCGGTATTGGCTGAGCTCCTACCTCTCCGACCGGAAGCAGTTTGTCAGCCTCGGAGGACAAAACTCAGCGATCCATCCTGTTTTGTCTGGAGTTCCTCAGGGTTCAGTTCTCGGCCCATTCCTCTTCAGCATCCACATACAACCACTTGGCCATATCCTGCGCAGCCTCAATCTCAGCTATCATTGCTATGCTAATGACATCCAAATCCATATCCACGCAAAGACATCCATCAATGCGTTTGGTCTTTGCATGTCGTCCTCACTGTCAACTGTGAAGGCCTGGCTCAATTCAAATTTCCCAAAACTAAATTGCGACAAAACAGAAGTTTTATTTGTCAGAACCCCGCACCAATTGTCCAAGGCTGAACCCATCCAATTGATGCTTAACGACCAGATCATTGAAGTTGCTAAGGCAGTCGGGAGTCTAAGTGTGACTCTTGATTCGTCACTTAGCTTCAAGACACACATGAAGAAGGTGACGAAGGTAGCCTATTTCCATCACATAAATATAGCCAGATTGCGCAACAGTCGGTCACCCGCTGATGCTGAGAAGCAAATACACATCTCCATCTCCTCACGATTCGATTACAATGCACTGCTCCCTGGCACCCTTGCTTACCTGATCAATCGTCTCCAACATGTGCAGAATGTGGCTGCTAGAGTCCTCACTCGTACACCCATCCACGATCACATATCCCCAGTACTGAAGTCTCTCCACTGGTTAGCGGTTAAATTCAGGATTAAATTCAAGATCCTCCTTCTCACCTTCAAGGCTCTCACTGGCTCTGCTCCAACATACATCCGTGACCTACTTCAGACACCCTCAACACGATAATTTTGATCCTCCAATACGGACTTGCTGCATATGCCCAGATCACACCTCCATTGGATGGATGACAGAACCTTCTCGCGCGCTGCTCCCATACTCTGGAATGCCCATCCATTGGAGATTCGATCAGCTGAGTCTCTAGGCATCTTCATATCTCGTCTCAAGACTCACCTGTTCCGTAAGGTTTTCAAGTCCTCTGGCTAGGACTATTAATGCGGCTCAATGTTGTCGCACTGGGATGATTGCTCTGCCGACCTGCGCCTGTTCGAGAACTTTTATTCCTTCTATTTGTTGGTTGAATGGTTGTTGGTTGAATATTTTACTCGCTTATTGTATGTCCTATAGTTCAGTTGAACCGTCCTGACGTTGTTGATATGCCGTTCTCTTCAGAGCTCAGATTTGTAAAAAAAAAAAAACAACCCAAAAACGTTAATATTGCTGATTTGCCGTTTTTAAGTCGTTGTTGTCGACGTGCCGTTCTCTCCGCACCTCTGTGCAGCGCTTTGTGACCCTTGGGTGAAAAGTCCTCTGGAAATGCAATTATTTTCATATATGAGGCCAATACATTGCAGGGCCATTTTTGGTGCGCAATTTACATTGGCCAATTAACATAGACAGCAGCCTGCCTTTGGACGGTAGGAAGAAACCGGAGTACCCGGCAAAACCCCACGTGGATACGGGGAGAGAGAACACGCAAACTCCACACAGAAAGGCACTCGAGCCGGGAACCGAACTGGGGACCTTCTCGCTGTGAGGCATCGGCGCTACTCACTGCGCAGCCACGGCAGCACCCTCATAAACCCCCGGCAAGTGTGAGGTGGGGGCACGGCTAACATCAATGGAGAGAGCCTCCCCTAGTCGACAACTTCGGGTTTCTTCCGCCACATACTAGCCGGCACTCTGCTATAATTATGGTGAAGTATGGTTTAATAAGCCGTCACGACTGCCGGGGCACGGGGAGATCATCACCCGAGCATGGATTGGCAAGTGTTGCATATACACCCTGGTCCATATTGTCTCGTGACCCTCATTTAATTTCTACAAAAATAATATTTGTGTTTCCAATGGGCGGGTAGTGTAGTGTAAGCAATTTTTTTTGTATTTGACGCATACAAACTTTATTAATCTAATGATTGATGGACAGAATAAGAATGACCTGCATTATTCGGATGATGTAGTTTTGTTACTGGATTCAGAGGGGAAACTGGAAGAAATTTTGTAAGAGGTTGTTAGTAAAAGTGAGCACAAGAGTTTAACTATTAATTCTTCGAAAAGGGAATGCATGGTAATTTCAAAGAAGAAAAGTGTACCGATATGCAACATCAAAATAGGTAATTAAAATGTAAAAGAGGGTCAATACATTCAATTATCTAGACGCTGGATAACATCAGATGGTAATTATGATCATAAAATAAAACGGAGGATAGAGATGGCCAAAGATAGCTTTTAAAAATTAAAAGATACTGAAAAATAATGTTTCTATGGGTACGAAACTAAGAATTCTCGATTGTTACGTTATACCAGTTTTCATGTTTCATAGTAATATTGGACAATATCACCAAATATAGAAAAAGAATTGAAGCAACTGCAATGTGGTTCTTTAGACGCATCTTGAAGATAAGTTGAACACATCGCATCTCCAATGAAGAAATGTTGTAACAACTGGGATGTAGAAAGAAGGTGTTGAATGACAAAAGAAGGAGACAGTTGAAGTTTCTAGAGAATATTATGAGAAGATAGGAAATTGAAAACCTGATTATAACTCTGATAATTGAAGGAAAGAGAGATTGTGGACAACAGAGATTGACATATGTCAGTCAAGAGTGTCTCGAGATGGATGAGCATATCAACAATGGACATTCTTAGAAGTTCAAACAGCAGAGTTTTGTGGAAGAACATTCTCACCAACGTCCTGTAGGATATGGCATCTCGAGGTTGAAGAATCTGAAATAATTAAGGGTCACTGTATTTAAAACCGAAATGAATGAGGAAAAGGAAAACAAATGTTAGAACTTAATTAAAAGGGGGTTACGAGTCATCTAGATCACCTTGTATACGATGGACTAGCTTCCCATCCTGTGCACAGCCCAATGGTCAAACCTAGCAATGGCGTGGCAACCAGGGAATGGAACTCGGCAGAGAAGATATTCACCGATGAGACGGACCGGTGAAATCACCAGCTTGTATGCACACCCGAGGTGACAGTAAGCCAGTACAGTCCGGTGCGGGGCACCGGTAAGAGAGTGGCTAAAGCATTCAATTACACTGAACGTGGGAAGGAGAGTAAAAAAATAATGTTACTTTCACCCCTGACAAAGATCCCCCATAGAGCCTTAACAGACTATAGGGTCAGGTGCCATAAGCATGCATCTATAAAGATCGACACGGCACACGAGGAGGAGAGTGATCAGCACTACGCTCGGCCGCCTTTATCTCCCCAGTGGCAATGTTTACACACTGTATTAGGTACTCATTTGAGGCTGAATCAACCTAGGGGAGGCCCAGGACCAGTTCAGAAAATCGTCCCTGATGTTCGCCATAAGCGAGATTCGAACTCGGATCGCAGGGTTTGTAGCCCAGCGCGCTTACCACTGGGCCATCGCTCCCCACCCCTGACACAGGCACACACCTGCCAGGTTGCTACACAGGTAAGACAAGTCAGCACATTCTCACACTTTATTGAGCATTGCTCCCAATAGCGATTTTTTTCTGGACAGCCGTGTCGAGCCACTTCCTCAGCTCTATCTCTCTCTCTCCTTCACGACGTTTCGCCACCCACGTTGGAGGCATCGTCGGGCGTCGTTATCGGCTATCTCAAAAGAGCAGCTCCTTCATTAAGTAATGTCTCAATCCCCACTGCTCCACGTTCAATTGGCTACCAAGTTGCTGCGTCAGCGCATCGGTATCTCAATTACACATCGCAACTGCGCAATTAACAGGCTGCGCGTGATTATGTTACCCCGACACCATTACCCCAGGACGGTGACCCCGACACAGCTCTTCAAGAAGAGCAGCTCTTCAGTAGAAACACACCGAAGCAGTGGCATACAACAAATAATCTCATCTCATCTCATTATCTGAAACCGCTTAATCCTATATAGGGTCACGGTGAGCTGGAGCCTATCCCGGAAACACAGGGCGTAAGGCAGGAATACACCCGACGACGGGACGCCAGTCCATCGCCGGACAACAAATAATGACACCTTAATTTCATCTCATTCGCAATGTTCCTCGCAAGCACATTTGTTTCATACACAACACAAGCTGATATTTTATATTGTTTCTCATACCGTGGATCGCGGACCCGTGATGGTGTTTGTGAAGATCGTGTTTATGTTCCACGCTAGTGTTGTGCAGGTCTTCAGCTTGCACACTTTTTTTTCCTCTCTGTGCAGAATAACGATTAAAATGTGAATCGTTTGTGCGTATGAGCGCTGTTCACGATATCTCAAAATGATGTAGAGAGTTCTACGCTGGGCGGCACGGTGGCCCAGTTGGTAGCGCTGTCGCCTTAGCGCAAAAAAGTCTCGGGTTCGAATCTCGGCTCGGGTGCCTTTCCGTGTGGAGTTTGCATGTTCTCCCCGTGTCCGCGTGGGTTTTCGCCGGGCACTCCGGTTTCCTCTCACAGTCCAAAAAACATGCTGCTGCAAAGGTTAATTGGCTTGCAGACTAAATTGTCCGCAGTGCCCGGTGATGGACTGGCGTCCCATCGTGGGTATATC
Organism: Mordacia mordax; assembly: GCA_036362905.1. Lineage (NCBI taxonomy): Eukaryota > Metazoa > Chordata > Hyperoartia > Petromyzontiformes > Petromyzontidae > Mordacia > Mordacia mordax. The sequence goes on from JAZEWT010000021.1 coordinate 10,590,343, forward strand.
CCTGCCTTGCGCCCTGTGTCTGCCGGTATAGGCTCTGACTCACCGCGACCTTGTACAGGACTAAGCGGTTTCTGACAATGAGATGAGATTAAATGCTCGATTTCATTAGTCTTTGTCATCCTTTTTATGCTGTAAGTCAATGTAAGACCTCGCTGTAACGGAGTAACGTGAGAAAAAGGGTGTCCACAAGTCCGTTACATCCGGATGTTTATATGACGATGTTATACACAGAGTAATAACCGTATCTTATAACAACCTATATGCTACGAACACCGTTAAACAGAGTAATGCATGTGTCTAACAACACCAAAAAATACACTAAAATAACCAATATCATTTCCATTATTTCCAATGAAAACTGCCGCCTCGGAAGTAGCAGACACGTGTTTCCGAAGATAATTGAATAGACATCGAGGTTTTACTGTAATTATTTAAGAATTGCTCTTCAGAGATGTTCTTTCGTAATAGCCGTGTCGAGCGCTCCCAATCCCCCC
>JAZEWT010000021.1:10590868-10601648 GCA_036362905.1 Mordacia mordax
CCGCCATTGACAAAGTCATAAGCACCCAGGTCGTCACAAATAATAATTTCTGATTATTCTCCTCCGGTATTATAAAGCGACGCAGAAAACACGTTGTCACTGACAAGGCTGTCACGTGGGGTGGCGTCATGACGCCGTAAGCAGCGCTGCAAGATAAGAGTGCCTTGCGATGTACTGGCGTCACATCCTGGGTATAGCCCAGCCTTGCGTCCCGCAATCCAGCGCCATTTGTATATAATACAGTATGCTAACCCGTCGTGTTTGATGAACCAATGCAAACCGAGGCTATGAAGCATGCGCTCTTCGACATCATCCGCAATATCAGCCACGATCAATCCACGGCTGAATGCACACAAAGTTGTCGCCACCTATCGCGATGCAACAGCCCACACGATTTCCTTCGTGCGCCGCGCTCTGCACTTTAGCAGCCGTTCCGACCCCAGTCTTGACCAGCCGCCGTCCATTGCGAACAACGTGTGATGCTGACCAAACCCACATTTAATTTCCATAACCATTAACATTAAGTATTGAACCTGCGTGTGTTGTGGGCATGATGTTCCTACCTTTGTGTGTGGCTGTGGGGAGCAGTAGCTCAGTGGTTAACGCGCTGGGCTACGAACCCGTTGACCCGAGTTCGAATCTCGCTCATGACCAACACTAAAGTGACGTTTTTTCTGAACTGGTCCTGGGCCTCTCCCAGGTCGACTTCGCCTCAAATAAATACCAAGTGCAATGTGTAAACATTGCCACAAATGAGACAAATTCGGCCGGGCTCGGTGCTGGTCACTCACCCTCTCGTGTGCCGCATCGACCTTCATAGGTACTCGCTAACGGCACTTGGCTCTACAGTCTATGGCTATACGGGGGGTCTTTGTGGCGATGAAATCCCACGACTCCACGTAGCAATCGCAACAAGCGGCGGAATGCGTGAAGGCAACATCACCGCTTCCTCGAATGCAATCCGTATGGCATCCATGGCCCCATCTCCACACGCCCCCACCTTTGTCGGGCTCTGTCGATTTCCACCTCGTTCTCACCCGGGTTCTCCGATTTCCGATGACATCGTAATGTGTCTGGCGGGTTGGCACCGGCTAACCACGTGGTTTGACTGCCCCCTCTCTGCCGGTTGCCTAGAGCCGCTAAATCGTTCTCTCTTCGAATGAATATCTTCCACATTGAACGAAACGTATTTAGATCCGAAGCGGTTTCACCCACGGAGCCATCGATTCCTGGCAACGGGTATCCTCACCAGCTCCGTGCAGCTGGGGAGTCAAGCGGGGATTTCCTAAAAATGCCATTGAGAGAAAAGAGGAGCTGACGCATTGAGCTGAGCCTCTTGGCAATAACACCAAGGAACGATTTTATTAAAAGCCCCCCCGGCCCCCCCGGTGCGTGTATGATACAGTCACAGGTGATGATTGGAACTACCAACCAATAACGCACAACGCATTCATTCCTATTGTTGTCTCCACAAAGACAACGACAAAGACCCCCCGTATAGCCTTGACAGACTGTGGGGTCAAGTGCTCTTATCCAGCCCCACAAAACAAAGACCTCCCCGTATTGCCTTGACAATCTGCAGAGTCAAATTGCATTAGAGAGCCCCACACACACCCAGGAGCGCATTTACCTTCCGCTCGCTCTGCGCTGTCCTTCGTCTTGAGTGAAAACTGAGACGAGGAGCGAGATATCGACGCAGAAGACGGTGATGCTGATGACGACGACGACGGCGACGGTGATGCTGATGATGGTGACGATGATGACAATAAATGTTGTAATCCATCTTCGCCCGCTCGTCGCTTCTTCGACATTTGCCGACTGTTTGACATCTAGTGAATGTTGTGGGGGGGGTGTTGGGAATGGGGGACGTGGGAGGGTATAGGTAGAGTGTTCCTTTGACACTGCGGGAGATTACATGGTTTTAATGCCGATCTCAGGCGCAAATTAACGGCGAGCGGACGAGCGTCGATCGCATCGCTACCGGACGCAATCGCTCGCAATGATGCGGATGAGGCTCATGCCGAGCAGTGTAACAAATCAAGTCTCAAAACAGGGACAGGCGGGGGGCCTCTCTGTTGCTCTGTCACTCGCTCGCTGTGCGGAACCACGACTCCCTCCTTCTGCTCGATGACTCTCAGCAAACGCGCGGGGCGCTGAGACCGGGCTGAATCGTCCGCACGCCCCCCCCCCTCTGTCTCCTCTCCCGTTCTCTATGTTTTTCTCTTACCCTACAGCCTCCTCCCACTTCGCCCACCTCTCCCTCCCCTCCTCCCTCCCCCCCTTCAGAAAGGCACCTCCTCCTCCACCCCCTCTCTCCCTGCCCTTATCTCTCTCCCGCTTGCTGCCCCTTTCACTCGGCGCGTCTCTCCCTCTGACTGCCCCCGCTGAGCGAGTCAGCAGCGCGGCCCACGTGCAGAATGATGCTGAGCCAGCCCGGCCGATCTGCGTCAATGATCTGCTGACCTCATACGAATGGTGGCGTTCAGAGACGGGTGACCCGGAGCGACCGGGCGCGCGTCCAGCAAACCACGTGGGGTGCAGAATGAGCCTGGGTCCCGAGCCAAGGAACACAGCCATAGCCCACAGACGCCTTTGTCTCTCGAGTGCTGGTGTTGGCCACGTCACTCGCGTGCCCGGATTAACGCAGAGAGCGTTCACGGACGTTAAAGGACCCCCCCCCCACCCAACAACGACATAAAGGCGCAGCCCTGCAATTGCTTGCCTACGCTACTGCCGCAGAAGGGTCCTCCGCTGGAGGAAGCGCTAGACCGCCCCCTCTATATCGTGGTCCAGATGTCTTGTGACGCCCCAGTGCATAATTTCTCCCTCCGGTGTGTGATCTCTCATGAGCCCATGCGTTCTTCACTGCAAGACGTTGCTAAAGAGTGCACAGGCTCGTGTCAACCGTGTGACATAAACAAATAACGGTTAATTACAAGAAATGTAATGACCAAAGGACAAACGACATGTTTAGGAGTAAAGTAAACGGGCGTCACAAGACATCCTTACCACCCTCTATATTCTATAAGTTCTCATCTCATTGTCTGAAACCGCTTAGTCCTATACAGGGTCACGGTGAAGCCGGAGCCTATCCCGGCAGACACAGGACGCAAGGCAAGGATATACCGACGATGGGACGCCAGTCCATCGCCGGGAAGCCTACAACACCTGGTATTCCCAGGCGGTCTCCCATCCAAGTACTAACCAGGCCCGACCCTGCTTAGCTTCCGAGATCGGACGAGATCGGGCGTATTCAGGGTGACATGGTCGTAGGCATTCTATAAGTTACTTTGGCCTTATCCTTCCACGTTGGCCGAACTGCTTCAAGATGTTTAAACACAGTACACCAGCGCTATGGTAAAGCCTTCAGATAAATGGTGAATAACGTATAGAATCACTTGTCAGTCAGTGTATATATAAGCTGGAAGCAACCGTTGAGCTATGTAGCTCCTTTTAACAGTTGTCCAGCAGGTAGGTCTAAGCAAGTTACGTCATCTTAGGGCACCGGGAGAAATTTAGTCAGTAGGACAATTAACCGGGGCGGCGCGGTGGCCCAGTGGTTAGCGCTGACGCCTCACAGCAAGAAGGTCCCGGGTTCGAATCTCTCGGCTCGGGTGCCTTTCTGTGTGGAGTTTGCATGCTCTCCCCGTGTCCGCGTGGGTTTTCGCCGGGTACTCCGGTTTCCTCCCACAGTCCAAAAAGCATGCTCCTGGATAGGTTGATTGGCTCGCAGACTAAAATTGTCCCGCAATGCCCGGCGATGGACTGGCGTCCCGTCGTCGGGTGTATTCCTGCCTTACGCCCTGTGTTTTCGGGATAGGCTCCGGCTCACCGTGACCCTATATAGGATTAAGCGGTTTCAAATAATGAGATGAGATGAGACAATTAACCGAGGCACCAGCTTGTCTTTGGACTCTGAGGGGAAAACGGAGTATCTGGTGAAAACCCACATGGACACGGGGAGAGAACGTGCAAACTTCATACAGAAAGGTGGCACCCGAGCCGTGAGTCGAACTCGGGTTCTTCTTGCTGTGAGGTGACAGCGCTAATCACCGAGCCACGGCGCCCCACGTAATTTTACTACCAATAATTTGACAGGTGTTTGACCATATTTCTCCACGCTGGTCATCGCGGCTCTGCTGAAGACGGGGGTAAGCGGGACAAACGGAACCAGCTCATGGGGTCAGCAGCGGCACCAGGTTCGTAGCGCGATGTGCTAACCACTGCGCCACCGCTGCCCGGGAACCTCACGCAGCTACCTCGCATCTCATTAACCTCCTATTCATTATCATGGATGTGCTAGCAGAGTGCCCGCTCTACGGACGTTCGTGTTCCAAGCGTGTAACGCGTTCGTCTGACGTCTTTTACCGATGACCTTTCCCGCTGACATGACTGCTTTGACCTTGAGTTCTTTTCAACGTCCTTCCGGGTAAAATTGCTGCTGGCTCTGTGAAGCTTCAGAAGAGTTATCAGTGCAGGGAACCAAAGCCGAGATAAGGCATGGAAGCCTTAGTTGTGTGCGGATACCATTAGAGTACAAACAACAACAACCGCCGTTCGCCACTAACTGGCGGTGACGTCACCGCGGCGTCTGTGCCAGGCCAGGTGCACTTTGAGGCAACGCTAAGTGTTTATTACTCGCTGACAGGAGGTCACGTGGCAGACCCAGGTGGCATGTATTGACTGCTGTGCCAGGGTAGGGACAGATGGAGGTCATGGGACAAACCGAGCTGCCATGAGCTGACTCACTGGCAGAGGCACCACCTCTGCTCCCGACTGTGCCAGCTCGCCGAGTTTTAGCCGCTCGACGCTCCGCTCGCTGCTCAGCGAACATTGCAACAGTGCGACTCATATATACACAAACATTTGCTCCATTATATACATTGATTTAAATACGTATTCCAGGTTAAACACCGACGTAGCTCAGTCCGTTAGCTGACAGGAAGCATTGAGCTATGTAGCTCTTTTTAACAGTTGTCCTGCGGGGAGGGGTACGTCGATGAAGGGCGCAAGGCAGGACAAAACTCTGGATAGGATACCAGTCCATCGCAGGGCACCGTTGGCAATTTTCACAGTAGACGAATTAATCTAGGCAGCAGCAGCAGCAGTGTCTTTGGACTGTGTGAGGAAGCCGGAGTGCCCGACAAAAAAAAAAACACGCGCACGCCGGGGAGAGAAACGCGGCACCCGGAATCGAACCCGGGTGCTTCTTGCTGTGCGGCGGCAGTACCGCTTGGGGTCAGACAAGGTGGACGTCGAGGATGCACATAGTAACCGGTGTCGTGCATCGTCACGCGTGACCGTGAACGCAGACCGGGGGTCATCGATAGCGCCGTTAATCAATAGACACGTGACGCGCCGTGTAACAGCCGCGTCATCGGCCCGTGACGTTGGGCCACCGACCTCACGCGCCCAGAGATGAGCTTGTGGACAAACCCGCTCTGTCTGGTCGAGCCGAGTCACCGGCCCTGCCTGCACTTTGATCCACTCACTCCCCGCTGTCCCCAGATGCCCCCCCCCGCCCCCCTTGAGGTTAATAAGAAGTCAGAGCGACCACGCTTGTGTGCATCTGCGTGCGCTGTGAGAACCGCACAATAACCATATATCATGCGGCACGTGTTTGTGTAGGTATATAAATGTGTGTAGATAATAATTGCACTTCTAGAGCGCTTTGCACCCGAGAGTCACAAAGCGCTCTACAGAGCTGCGGAGATAACGGCGTGTCAGTAACAACAACGGCATAAGAATAGCAAATCAGCAACAATAACGGGGGGTTTTTTGGGGGGGGGGGTTTACAAATCTGAGCTGTGGAGAGAACGAAATTTTAACATCGACATTAAGAGAGAGGAGATATCAACTGAAAGTAAAACAATGGCAACATATTATAGAAGGACGTAAAATAAGCGATAAAAAATTGTTATTCAACCAACAAGGAAGGAATACATGTTCCCGAGCAGGCGCAGGTCGGCAGCGAGCCATTATCCAAGCACAATAGTGAGCCGCATCAACAGTTCTAACCAGCGGACTTGAAATCCTTACGAAACTTAGATAATAATTGAATTTGGAAGTCCCGCAAATTCCGCGAAAGGAGTTCGATTCCCACTCACGGCCAAGACCAGTAACGATTTTCTAAGCCGATCCTAGGCATCCCCTGAGTCAATTCGGCCTCAAACATCGCCTCTAAGGAGACAGAGGCGGCCGGGCGTGGTGCTGGCCACCCACCTCCTGTTGTGCCGTGATGACCTTCATGGTTTCGCTAGCTGCACTTGACCCTACAGTCTGTTACGGTTATACTGGACATTTCTATATCTGCACTGAGACTACCGGTTTCAAATCTTTTATAAGCACATATCTTATCTGCACAACGCCGAGGTTTGTATATCTAATTTCAGCTTTAGTTCCCACTTATTGATTGTGCTTCTGAAACTTAAGGGAGCCAACAGCATTATATTTCTCAAAGGACATCAGGAAGAAATAAAGGTCAAAGCACTTCAGCAGAAAGTTCCATCAAGATAAGACGTTAGAAGAACGTGTTACGCGCTTGGAACAGGAGCACCCTTCAGGCGGGTACTCAGCGAATAACAACCAACAAGACAAGCCAAAGTAGTCCCGTGTAGCCCATAAAGAGGCTGTTTGGGGCAAGTGCCCTCAGCACAGCGCATGAGTGCATCGTCTATTACCGAGAGTATTTATCACCCCCATGTCTGAGAAATTCTCTCAAGAGCTGCTCTTTCGAGATAGCCTTGTCGAGCGTTCCGCCTCGTTCTCCTCCCCTGTTAGCTTGACGATGCCTCCAACGTGGGAGGCAAAACGTTGCTATGGAAAATGGAGGAGAGCTCCACAGGGCTATCCTGAAAGAGCAGCTCTTAAGAGCAATTTTGAATTTTAGTTTTGTAATGACGTAGGTTTTCACGGCTCGATGCATGATGATTGCTTCGAAAAGCTGTCCCGAGAGAACAGCTTTTCGAAGCAATAATCAATTTTAGTTTTGTCTAAAACGCTGTCAGTAACCCACCTTGTCTATCCTGTCAAAATCCAACATTCTTCCCTCCTGAAGATCCCTCCTCTGATGTTTTATTATTATTAGCATGATTTATCTACTGCTGAATTAATTATTGCGTATTACATGTCCAGAGCGCCTTTCACGCAGAGATGTTAAGGCGCTACAGGAAAGACAGAAAGGCGGGGAGTCTTGCGTCAGACGGCGCCAACTCGTTAGACACAGCATCCTACATATTAACATGTTATGGGACAATTCGTGAATCTAATTTGTTAGTTGTGGGAGAAATCCGGAGAGCCCGGAGGAAACCCACGCAGTACAGCGGAAGAACGCACAAACGCCACCCAGAAAGGTGCTCGAGGTGGGTATCGAACCGCCTCGGGCAGGACTCTCTTTCTGTGAGGAGGCGCGGATGTTACCGCTGCCTCGCCACCCTGTGGCTTCAAGGCTCCCGTAAGCTGTCACAACGCCTGCGCGGTCTCCCCGTGATGCGAAAATCCATCCCGCTCCTGCACGGGAGCTCATTTCATTGCTCCATCTCCGCGGTCTACGTCCAGTCGGGTCGCTCGATTATCTAAATTAATATTTACGGCACCGCCCTAACAGGCGGCCCTTGTGAGAAAAAAAACCCAGGATTGTGATCTTCAAAAAATAAACAAAGAAGGGTCTGTTTGCATCACAACTATAAAAAGATAACATGTTGGCCCTTTAATCGGTGTGAGCTTTTGAACCAATGTTCAGCGGTTTGGGGCAGATGAATCCAGCTGGACCAGTTTTGACTGAGTCTCGTCAACAGGACACTGTTGCTGCTGCTGTTGCTACCTGTGGCACAGTGAGTAGCTCTGATGCCTCAAAGCATAAAGGGCCTGGGTTCGATTTCTGGCTCGGGTGCCACCTTCCTGTGTGACGTTTGCATCTTCTCCCCGTGTCCACGTAGGTTTTCGCCGGGGACTCCGGTTTCGTCCCACCGTCCAAACACATACTAAGGCTGCGGTGAACTAGCGTCCCATTCTGGGCATAACTCTACCTCGCGCCCTTTGTCTGCTTACCCCTCTTCGCTGAACAACTGTCAAAAAAAGCTGCATAGCTAAACGGTTCCGTCAGCTTAAACACAAGCAACTGACTAACTGAATTGCGTCTTTTATTCATTTACTTTAGTCACATAATTTTTTCGCGATTTTATCCAAATTCTGCAGTCGGCGTCAGGGCACGAGATAGAATATCGATTCGGATCTCACGCAAAGCAGTGGATCCCTTCCTGTGGCAGGAAGGGCCCGTACGAGATATCAAGGATGCGTGCGATGGTAACATCTGCGCCGCACAGAAAGTCCTTTCTGTATGACGTTTGAGTGTTCTCTCATGGTTCTGAATAAGTTTCATCCAGTTTCTCCACTTTCCTCCAACAAATAAAAAAAAACAATCATTAATTAGGGCGGCACGGTGGCCCAGTGGGTAGCGCTGTCGCCTCACAGCAAGAAGGTTCCGGGTTCGAATCTCGGCGCAGGTGCCTTTCTGTGTGGAGTTTGCATGTTCTCCCTGTGTCTGCGTGGGTTTTCGCCAGGCACTCCGGTTTCCTTGCACAGTGCAAAAAACATGCTGCTGCATAGGTGAATTGGCTTGCAGACTAAATTGGCCGCAGTGCCCCGTGACGGACTGGCGTCCCATCGTGGATATATCCGTCTTGCGCCCTGTGTCTGCCGGGATAGGCTCCGGCTTACCGCGACCCTGTACAGGACTAAGCGGTTTTTGACAATGAGATGAGATTAGACTCATTAATTAATTTACCGACACCATATACAGAAGGTGGTTTGATCCCAGGTTAGAACCCAGTTTCGTGTTCTCGTACAGTGTGTTTAAACTTTGACTAAACACCAAGTTAAACCGTAGTCAATGAAGACAGAGTCGTAGCAAATTTCACCTTTTACTGTCACACCTCTTCATTAACATGCTGATGAAACTGCAAACAATACAAAGGCATTCAGTGTCTGCGTTCTCAATTACACATCACATTGTACACAACTTATCAAGCATCACTTTTAACGAAGTCATTACTGATATATGATATTTAACATGTCTAATGTCAAATAAATGAACTTAGAGCATTGCCTCTGTGATGCTTCACGCCGCATGCAAGTGAATTAACTTCAGAGTATGGCTAAAATGTCTGACCGTCTCCTCTCCGCAGAACCTGAAGTCTCAAAACCGCGAGTGACATTATCACATTACGGGTGACGTCATCACATAACGCGAACGGACAAACGATATCAACAGTGATGTCATCGCATGTTTCGAACGCACAAACAACATCAAATTTACAAGAAAATGAGAAAGCGAAACAAATGCCCTAAGGGCAACACACTCCCTGCCTGACCTATGTGGGGGTCACTAAGAACTTGCAGGAGTTCAGTACATTAGCCAGCGTGTCATCTCTGAATGAGCGTTTCGTCTCCGAGCGAGCGTGTCGTCTCCAAGCGAGCGTGTCTATTGGGTAGAGAGTCCAGGCAAACATGAAGTCCTGCTACACCATGGTGCTCAGCTCATCGCACATCTCGTAGACGTCGCCTCCCCACACGTGCAACACGTTTATGTTCGCGGCCAACCGCAGCAGGCCACGCAGCCGGTCGGCAGTGACGCGCGCGTGTGTAATGAGTCCGACGGGATCCAGCCGGAGCCCCTGAGGAACGCGGGCCCCCGTTGATGCGGAAGTAGAAGCTAAGGCCCGGGGAGTCCGGCACAGGCTCTTACACGAGCTCCACCGTGCGGAAATAAACCATGTTGTCCGTGTTTCCCAGCACCACACCGTTGACAGAGACGGTTGACACCGTTGTGGGGTTAAAGAGTTTACGAGCATACAGTGCGATTACTTGCGAGACCCGTGATTCATCGAACTCGGGTTGTTGATTTACGTAATCCCTTGTTGGTGAGCCCCTGTTCACAATACACATTACACACGTGGTGCGTGACTCATTGGAACTCGTGACTACGGGTGAGGTCATCCGGAAGGTGCGAAGGTGGGGGGGGCGGCACGGAGGGAGATAAAGACGGAGCGTGGTGAGTTGTTGGAGTCAGTCATCATCAAGCGGGGAGTCGGACGGAGTTCGGGGAGTGCTACGCGTAGTCTGCGGAGAACAAAGAATTCTACGTTCGAACTTCTACTGGAGATATGAGTGACTCGGAGGCCCGCGAGGTTGTAGGAGCGTGGGGGGAAATCAGAGGGAGGCCGTCGGCGAGCTATGAGCCCGGAGGTGAGGATGCAGGCGGGATCTCTACCGACTCCCTAGTGACCATCGCGGCTGCACCTTGCTCGCCGCGGAGGCGAGAGCCTCGACCCAGGAGCCGGACTCTGAGCATGCCGCGGCTAGTGAGGGAGGAGCGTGAGGCGCTTAGCCCAGGGACACGACCGGCGCGCCACAGTTTGGTGTCTGAAGCAGGAAACGGGCCCCCGTGGCCGGGGAGCGAGCAGGCGCGCCTGTCGATGACCTATCGGGGCGACGCCGATGAGGACTGGGAAGATTTTGAGAGGCACGTGGAGTGTCAAGGGAACTACGGATGCTTGTCGGATCACCAGAGAGCGGACGCAGTCATTAGTCAGCTGCGGGGTAATGTAGGACGCTTTGCGGACAGGCTGTCATCGGAAGTACGGAGGAGCTGGATCCGGCTGCGAGAGGCGCTACGCCACCGCTTCGGACGCATGTCAACGGCGGATGCACGGGAGGCCCTGGAGAGGCGGCGCCGGCGGTGCGGGGAGTCAATGGAGGACTTTACCGACGCGATCGCCAC